>JAZAYU010000081.1:2746190-3093456 GCA_038501625.1 Corbicula japonica
ATTTATCATGCACTTACCACTAAAATAGTGATGTTTTTCTACTGTATGCTAAATTCACATGGAATAGGTTTACCGCTGTGATTTTGTGTATGCTAAATTCATTATGAAAGGTTTTATCACCGTGATTTTTTCAAAAACAACCGTTAACAACGTACGCGGTATTTCCTACGCGCCGATAAATAGTTCTAATTTATCGCGGCCCCTTTTATTATGTTTTACATAAAATGTTGAGAAATTAGTACATTTTCAAGCGATAAACTACTCATTTCTTATCCAAATTTAAAATAAACGAAGTGAAATAAGCTCAAACGAACGTTTATTGTTCAGGAATATGATCAGTCAAATTTATTTAGCGAGGTAGTGGACGCCATTTTTTCTGACAAAAACTTGTGTCTATTTCGGTGTGATTTGATAAATTAACAATTGTTCGTGGAAATCTATATCGAGAAACAACTGTTTTAATCAGAAATCGGATTTATAACAAAATAAAGTGGCAACGGAAAAGTGAAGTATCGCTATGTTTCTGGAATCCAGTTCAGTGATTTGTGTCATCGTTATCATTTTTGACATTGATCAACAAGTTGACAACAAGGAAATGCCACTGAGACATATTTAATAACATGAGGCATCAACGCAGCACCGAATTTGAATATCCATTAGACTAAAGAGGGGCCATGATAGCAAACATCACTTGTTACATCAGATAGATCTATGCTGGTCTTCAAAAGAACAGGGTCTACAGCAGACCCACTACAGTAACTGAGAGTGAGATCAGTCAACACTTGACCTTTTCAGTGATGAAGGATGATATCTCAAATGTATTATTAAGGTAATTTTTAATTTAAAATGCTAATTTGACAGTGTTTAAAATTGTTCATTTTCAGGTTACTTTTTCACATGTTTATCCAACAATCCATTGACAGGACAGTTTTATCAGTTGAATAAACACATTTTGAAATCAGAAGTGCAAATAGATCTACAAAAGTTACAAAGAAAAATCTTCAATTTTAGTCCGGTTATATGAGTGATTCCATTCCACAGCATAAATTTTATAAAATATTGTGAAGAAACTTTATTTTAATAAACACTTGCTCCAAATTGTCATCTTTGTAACATTTATAAGATAAATCATTACTCAAGATTTTTGGAAAGATTTCATTGTTAAAAAAAAGCAACAGACTATGCATTAACAATTTCGGCCTGCATGAAGAACATTCAGAGCCATCAGTCCCATTCCTAATTGCAAACCATGGTTTTTCCCAAAACATGAACAAGAAAAAATTATCGGGACACCTGCAGTTTACCGTAAAATTTGATGTTGACCTCCCATAACCCCGCAGCCATTTTAATTCATTTATTCATTGAACAGTTAGTCCAGAATATAGTGGTTAATGGGTGCTGCCGCCCCCACACCCCAATTGCATAAAATACATATATTATTGCCCGAGCTCTATGTAAATCATACCGGTAAACTGCATTCTAGCCAAAATATCTGTTACTTGCTTATGATGAAAAATACAGTAGTCTGTAATTTAATTTGGGGGATTGGTGATCAATCTGTAGACTCTTTAAAAATAATAATTTTTTTCAACATTTGATTAATTCAATTGAAATTCTCATTTTCAGTGAAAATGTTTTAGTATTTCACCAATCCCTTCTCAAAAAGGTGCAGAAAAACACTGTTAAATAAACTTAAAAAAAGAGGTATTCTCTATTGACAGTTTACAACAAGAGGTTTAATTCTTCTTCCGCTTTTATTCTGTCACAAAATAATTGTGGACCAGTAATTTTATTTCACAAAACCTTGTTTTTAAGCAATCTGTTGCACTCTTCAGTCTGTCATAATTATTATTACTTTTGCAGACATGTTTCAAAATGTAAGTGTTTTTTGGAGTCAGCCAAAGTTTTTTTAAACGAAGTGTTTTTTAGCTCGACTATTCGAAGAATAGGGGAGCTATCCTACTCGCCCCGGTGTCGGCGTCGGCGTCCGTTAAACAAAATATGCACTTTGGTCCATAACTTGAAAACTACTTATGATATCAACTTGAAACTTGGAATATATATTCACCATCAAATTCTACATCATTACCAACAAGACCCATAACTCTGCTACAAATATTTTTCAAGTTATGCCCCTTTTTCACTTAAATTTTGCGTTAAGGAAAATATGCACTTTGGTCCATAACTTATAAACTACTTGAGATATCAACTTGAAATTTGGAATATATATTCACCATTAAATTCTACATCATTACCAACAAGACCCATAACTCTGCTGTCAATATATTTCAAGTTATGCCCCTTTTTTCTTATATTTTGTGTTAAGCAAAATATGCATTTTGCCCATAACTTTAAAACTACTTGAGATATTGCCTTGAAACTTGAAATATATTTTCACCACCAAAATCTACATCATAACCAACAAGACCCATAACCCTGCTTCCAATATTTTTCAAATTATGCCCCTTTTTCACTTACATTTAGTGTTAAGCAAAATATACACTTGGCCCTTAACTTCGTTTTGAATGGAGGGATTTCAAAATAACTTGGCACAAATGTTCACCATGACAATGTGGTGTGTCGCGTTCAATACCCATGCCTGTAGGTCCAAGGTCAAGGTCACTGTTACTAAAAATAGAATTTTCTTGCAAAATCTTGTCCGCTCTAACTTAGTTATTTCTTATTGGATTTTTAAATAACTTGGTATAATTGTTCACCATATCAAGATGGTGTGTCAAGTACAAGCCCATGCCTGTAAGTCGAAGGTCAAGGTCACTGTTACTAAAAATAGAATTTTCTTGTCCAGGCTGTTACTTTGTTATGAATGGAGGGATTTCAAAATAACTTGCCACAAATGTTCACCATGACAAGGCGGTGTGTCTGCACAATACCCATGCCTGTAGATCCAAGGTCAAGGTCACTGTTACTAAAAATAGCATTTTCTTGTCCAGGCTGTAACTTTTTTATAAATGGAGGGTTTTCAAAATAACTTGGCACAAATGTTCACCATGACAAGGCGGTGTGTTGCGTACATTACCCATGCCTGTAAGTCCAAGGTCAAGGTCACAGTTACTTAAATTGAATTTACTTGTTCAGGCTATAACTCTTTTATGAATGAAGGAATTTCAAAATAACTTGGCACAAATGTTCGCTATGACATTGCATTGCATTACCACCAACTTCTTCGCAGACATTTCCGTAATGTGAAGACAACAGTGCCACAAATACAAATAATTAACTTATCTTCAAGTTTATGCATATTCTTATAATTCCTCCAACATCACTGTCGTTGAAATGCTATTATTCCCATCATTTCACTTGAGTGTCTGAAAATGATGCATAGCAGGGGCATCTGTGTCCTATGGACACATTTCTAGTTTCACTTATATTTTCACTTAAGTGCACCTCATCGATAACTTTGCACAAAATACTTAAGGTATCAACTTCAAACTTCCATTATATTTTCATTTCAGTTCTTTTCTTTAACATTACTGAAGTGATTGATATTTGACTAAAAGTAAATGTCTCTCATAAAAAATTACTAACATGTTTTCTAACAAATTCAGAAATATTTCATAGTTATTCCCCTATTCAGTTTAATATTTATGGTACATTAAGGAATTATTTCTGTTATTTGAAATGAATTTCTCCCTTACCATTCACTTGTTAATATTTTTCCTGATTTCACACCAATATATGGCCATAGTTGTTATTGTTTTAATCTTCAAATTGCATTTGTTTCAAATGATTCGAATAGTCGAGCATGCTGTCTCCTCTGACAGCTCTTGTTTTCTCTTCTTTTACAGAGTTTCCCATGAAAAAAATGAATCCACATCTCGCCATCAACAACAATTGTACGGGCCACGAATTTACAGGAATAACGCATTTGAAAACAGACGAATTACCGGAGAAAGTCCAATAGGCAGTGTTTAATAAACGTTTCTCTCAAAAAAAAAAGACAAAAAACAATATTATTTGTTTTCAAATTTTATGAAATAAAGTGAAATACGGAAAAATGTTTCGTTATCGATATTTGTTTACATTAGTTACAATGGCTTCCGGAAAGTAGTTCGTCACTAAGTGGGCGGAGTTAGGTATGAGAGGTCTCGCCGGATTGGACGACAGATGTCCTCGGCTTTTATGGTAAACTTAACACGGAGCAAGCAATATCGGGTCGGTGACCGATATGCGAAACAAATATCACCCCGGCGGGTATAGGAGCCTTAGCATTAGGGTGCATGATAAAAGTCACAGATGTCTCGGCTGATCCGTATCTATACTGTTCACCCTGTGATATAAGCCACAGATGTCTCAGCTGATCCGTATCTATACTGTTCACCCTGTGATATAAGTCACAGATGTCTCGGCTGATCCGTATCTACACTGTTCACCCATGTGATATAAGTCACAGATGTCTCAGCTGATCTGTATCTATACTGTTCACCCATGTGATGAAAATCATGTCATTAACAGTAAATTACCCTTCCATGAAAATGCATAATAATCTAGGAAATTTTGATCAATCAACTTCCCATTATCTGGCTGGCATTAGCAGAGACTTTCCTGGAGCACTATGAGCAAGTCATTACAGCTGTGCGGCAGATTCATGCACTTTTTCAATCATCATAAAACACTGCCTTCAGAGCAAACAACTCCCACACTACAATCTGCTGTACACTTAAAGGAAGCAATTACTGAGCAGGTTATTTCAGCATTTCTTGTGACACAGTTTGTTGAACTAAAGGGTCGGTCTGCAAGTTATTCCTTTACTCCATCAATACACAATTTAACACATATGCAATCTAACCAGTGTAGAGCCAGATCAGCTGGCACATCCAGCCACCTGATCTGGATCTGCACTGTTTTCATCTTGGTCAGAAATAACCAATGAATCTTGAAGTGAACAGTAGATCCTCCGATGGCACAGATATGCCGGATGATCTGGATCTTCATTGTTTCCCGACACAATAAAGCTATATCTATGGTTTAAAGGTTTAAAATACTGATGTTTAACAAAACCAGTGAAAACAAGTGGTCACTTATGAACAATATGTGAGCCCTGGCTTCAAAACTAATCACAATCTGCTTTTGTAATATCTTTGATCTCTTGGGTTCTCTGTCTTCATTTTGCCTTTGAAATTCTACTTCAATGTTTCAACGTGCTCCAATAACTTTTTTTCTACTTCAGTTTGTCAATTGCTGTGTAGAAATGTGACAATATAACTCTTTACTAAATGTTACCAGAGATTGGTGTCTGAGCTCAGTATCAACCAATCAGAAGCAAGAGATTGGAGACTTAACAGTGTTTAGAATCTACCAATCAGATGCAAGAGAATGGCAACTGAGTTAAGTATCAGCCAATCAGCTGCTTGTGATTGGAAGAGTGAGCTCAGTATTGGCCAATCAGCTGCAAGAGATTGAAGACTGAGTTAAGTATTAACTTATTAGAAGCATGAGATAGGAGACTGAGCTCAGAATCATCCAATCAGCTGCAAACGATTGTAGACTGAGCTCATTATCAACCAATAAGCTGCTCCGAAATTCAAATGCATCATTAGGGAGCTAGCTCACTTTCAACCAGTAAAAGAGATTAAAGACATGTCGCCAGTACCAGGTTTTTAAATCAAAGGCCCTACTTTAAGCAAAATGTGATGTTAAAGAAACTTACAGGTGTAGGCAGAGGAGTCTGGGTGGAGATCTCACGTTTGGGAGCTGGAAGGTCATCACGTACCTCCGTGTTCTGTTTTAATGTCTGAAATAGAATAGTTTATCAAAGATATGATTTATTTTCAATTTTTAACAGATAACAATATCCAACAACTGTGTTTTTGTTAAGAATATATGGCAGGTTTGTTGCTAAACTCAACTGCTGACAAGATTGCTGCACAAAAACATTCTGTGTTATATCTAAGGTATATTTTTTTGTATGAACGTATACCAAAACATGATTTTCTTGAACTTCAGAATTTCAAGATAACTGATTTAAATGAACAAGAAATTTTAGAGAATTTGCCCACTATATAATTAAGATTTCATAAAAAACACAGGACATACATGAAGATCTGTGGGATATCACTGTTATCCCATGGCTTAACAGCCGATATCCAGAGCAGCAAGCACATCTGTGCAATCTGATCTGGATCTACACTGATCAGAAATAACCTAATGAATCTAAAGCAAACAGTGGCCAAGATGTGCTGGCTGCTCTGGATATCTGCTGTTTTCCCATGCGATAACAGCCATATCTCATGGAGTAAAGGATTAAACATTAAAAACTATTCCAAACACCATATAAGACATAATTTACAATAACTGATATCTGTAATAAATGCTAATTAATATCTGATTAATTATCATTACTTTTATGTCTCCAAAGCAACACAGCGACACCACAACAATATCCTCTTCATCAGAACTTGAATCCAGATCAATCTCAGTAATGCGGTCAACAAACAACAACATCCTCTCTTTTTATATCCACTCACTTTCGAGTAATGTAATGTGACTAATTAGAATCAACTATGTCCAGTTTTTGCTTATTTTTTTAAATGTTTATTGCTTAATTGATATTGTGTTTAAAATACATTTGGAAGAACGGTATACCAAGAAAACCATCTTTACTTTCACTAATTAGTAATCATTGGTAATTGGTAAACCAATAATAAATTAGTCCATGTCCTACTTCAACATAAAATAAACACTATTTTTTCCATCATCACTGTTGTAAATATTTATTCATTTTTTTCATTTATTAAAATGGTATACCAAAAAAAGCATTTCCACTTATACTAATTAGCGATCACTGGTAATCAGTTATTGGTAAACCAATTAATCAATTATTCAATGTCCTATTTTAGCATGAAATAAGCACCACCTTTTCCGTCATCAACTATCTTACATAATTTAATCAATTTACTGGGATCTCCATTAAATTATGATGTCACTGACTGGTTTTACATTTAATACTTAAAATTGACCTATGACAGAATAAAGTCCATCTAATTAACAAATAATTAAATTCCAGTTCATTTTTTGTGTGATTTGCACAACAGTGTTTTATTTTTAAATCTTGATAATATCTTTAAACACAATCTGGATTATCTATGTCTACTCTTTCAGGTTCAACTTATTGTTGTTTTGGTTTAAATTTTGTAAGAAATATCCTTGAAAACACATATTATCACAGCTAAAAGTGACAATGGTCTGACAACAAAAAATCAGCACCATTATTGAGTTCAACAAGCTGTTGGGATTTAGATTTGCACCTGATGTTGCCAGTGCAATGTACACCAATACCGTCTATAGTAACATTCAATAATGATATAACACATTGAAAAACTGTCGCATATAATCATCCCTACTTAAGGATGTCATCAGTTGGTTATTAGTGGGGTATCTGTGATTTGTAAAGTCCCTAGGGGTGAAGGCACCTGTTGACAGCAGTTCAGTCATTTAACCTAGGTCAATATTTATGTTTATGTCACACCTAAATTCTCTTATTTCCTACCAAAGCATGATCTTTAGATGAGATTTGAAAAATTCTCAAGTTCATTGATTTCCTACAGTCATTTTTTTTCTAACCTTTTTTTGATGCACAAAATGTGTTAATTTTTCATTATTTGTGTGATCTCTGTTATGCTGACTTCTTATCCAACATGAATTCATTATAATACTTCTTATTTAAAGCCTTTACTCCAAATATACAGGTTTTATCATGTAAGCACCCTATGTAGATTCAGATCAGCTGGCACATCTGTTCCATCTGATCAGGATCTACACTGGTCACTTCTCAGAAATAGTTTACCTAATTAATCTTAACTTGAGCACTGTAGATCCAGATCACATGGCACTGATACCTTATATAAGAAGTAAAGGGTTAAACAACCACATAATAAAATATGTTAGATTAGATATTAGAAAAATATGGAGTTCTTCCATATACTAAGCAAAGAATCAACTATTACCTTAATAGATCGTCCACCATCAGAAACACATCTCCTTTTTACGACACACAACATCGTATATGTGTAAAATACGCAAATTTATACATCTTGATTAGTGTTTATGACTTAATGAACTAAAACTGTTTCTACAATTTAATATATACTGAAAGAAAAAAGTTTAGCAAGTTTTTCCCACATATTATTTTTTCTTTTTGAGCTTTTGAATGAAGACGTTTTTATATGTAAATGATGTACTTATTGATGCTCTTTACACGTCTATTGTGTTTGTTCGAAAACCGTGTATTTTATCGGCGAAGCGTAAGAAAATCAAAAATCACGTGCAATGTAAGCACTGCAATTTCGGTAGCGTGTAGAGCCGAGTAATGTACCTCATTGTTTTGAGCTGTTACCACAAACAAAATAACCAGTTTAATACTCGAAGAAATTCCAATGGGGCGTCGCCCAGGAATGACGTTAGAAGAACGTCAAAGAGCTGTAGGTATGCTCCACGCTGGTATGACGGCAAGAGCTGTCGCTCGGCATTTCAATCGCCATGAATCTACAATTAGTCGCCTAAGAAACCGTCTGAGGGAGACAGGACGAGTCAACGACAGACCCAGATCAGGCAAACCACGGAAAACAACGCCACGCGAAGACCGTCACATCACGATGCTTTCTCGACGTAACCGGTTTATGTCCAGTGGGAAGTTAGCCCGAGATCTCATGAATACTACTGGGACTAGGGTGTGCCTCAGAACTGTAGTTACTGAACTCCTTGTGATTTTTGACGCCTTACCCCTAACGTCTTTCAGGCTGTACAGTGAGCTAAGGCAACAGGGTTTTGACAATTTATTGTTACAAACTAATTGAAAACTAAATGCTTTATCTAATTATGTACTTGGTTTAAGTGAAATTGGTATAGTTTCAATAAACCAGTAAAATATTTCCAAACTTGCTAAACTTTTTTCTCTCAGTATATTTAATAAAAAATATTAAAACTTCATGTTTTAATAAAAAACAACACTAAAACAATTGCGACACAAATATTTAACATTGACTGATGGTTAAGATTAACTATTTATTTATTATTCCTATTTCTCAAGTAGCTGAAACTATTATAATGATTTGAGAGGAAAATGCATCATCAAACAATGGAAATTTTGTTTCAACGAATTACGATGCTGTGAGATCACATGTTAATGAATGTATTTTATTGTAACTGGATAACATGAGAACTCTTGATGACATCATTGTATCGAAATTACGATTCGCAAATTTAATTTCCTTGCGGTCCTTAAATTTCACAAAAACATGACTTTCTGAGTAAAAACTTAAGTGTGTTTTTCATTCAGTGAAGAGCACCTTCCAACCTATACTTTATATGACAAGGAAGTTTTTATACAAGATATATTTTAAAATCATGAAAAGTATTTATAATTAATGAAATGTCATGCATACTTAGGTTTTTCTAAATTTGTTGATTTGAAAAAAGAAAGTTCCTCAATTGATAAAACATGAATTTGTACCAAAATTATTTTAAGCAAATTAAGGTCTCGCACATTCTTCAAGTTGTTTAAAAAAAAAATATAATAGTAAGCTCAAGTTTAAACTTCTACCGCAGACCTGTAATTGTGCAAAAATATTCTATTCAGAACTGAGGTCTTACTGACAAACATTTTACGCATTAAGGGCATTATAATGTACCAGGCCAGCCAATTAAGAAAGTGTAATTATATTACAGGGTTTCATTGCTTCTCTCATTTAATTTAGCTAGAAAATAAAAGGATAAAACAGTTATTTAAACATTATTTTTCTATAAGAATTTTTAAAAACTGAAAATAACTAGTTTGTATATTTTTTTTACCCTTTTATTTCTCCAGGTTTACTTTCACTGCTTAGAGGACTATATTTGACACAGAATAATATCAAAGTACTGAGGTCTTTGTCACTAACATGTAATTTAGATAATTGAATGATATCACAGTTGACAGTTCTAAGGTCTATGCCACAAATATGTTATTAAACTAATGGAATGATATCAGTATATCAGTTCTGAAATATATTGCACTTACCTGTGATTTAGCTAATGGAATGTTCTGAGGTTTCTATGCCTCTTAAATTTAATTTAGCTAATGGTTCCGCTCCCCCCCCCCCCCCCCCCCCCCCCCCCCCCCCCCATAATTTAGCTAATGGAACGCTATCACAGTTCTATCTATGGGGTCTATGCCACTCACCTGTAATTTAGCTAATTTTAAATGTTATGAAATCTATGTCTCTTGCTTGTAATTTAGCTAATGTAATGATATCACAGTTCTGCGGTGTAAACCACTTACCTGTAATTTAGCTATAGAATGATATCACAGTTCTGAGGTCTATGCCACTCAACTGTAATTTTTTAGCTATGGAATGATATCACAGTTCTGAGGTGTAGAAATTTTCTTCGACCCACTCGCCCTGCAGGTCGAGTGAATGAGTAAGTGCACTTGCCCTTACAGAAAGTACATTCGCCCTTACATTTTAAATTAAATACTCTTTCTGTTGCAATTTTCGTTTTTCTATTCCTTCTATCTCTTTCTTACTGTCTCGCTCGCTCTCTCGCTTTTCATCATCACCTGTACCTTGTGTAAAAAACGTTATCTTCATTTGTTTCGACATTTTGACATATAGCGGGAAAATACGTACACTTGCAGCCTCGTTCTGATTTGGGAAACCCAATGAGGATAAAAATAAATCGCTGCTGTTACCTTTACATCAGAAACGTTCCGAATACACCGGAAATAGACCGAAATTCCTGAAATCGAATTGTATTTTGTTAACAAAGTGAAAATATTTCATTTTTCCGAAGAAAACACATGTGCTTTGCTGAAAAATTTACTCGCCCAGTCGGTCGAGTGTTTCGGCCGCTTCACTCGACCCAACGGATACTTTACTCGCCATGGCGAGCGGTCGAGTGGAATTCTACACCTCTGCAGTTCTGAGGTCTATGCCACTCACCTGTAAATTTTAGCTAATGGAATGATATCACAGTTCTGAGAGCTATGCCACTCACCTGTAATTTATCTAATGGAATGATATCACAGCTATGAGGTCTATGCCACTCACCTGTAATTTAGCTAATGGAATGATATCTCAGCTCTGAGGTCTATGCCACTCACCTGTAATTTAGCTAATGGAATGATATCACAGCTCTGAGGTCTATGCCACTCACCTGTAATTTAGCTAATGGAATGATATCACAGTTCTGAGGTCTAAGACACTCACCCGTAATTTAGCTAATGGAATGATATCACAGTTCTGAGGTCTATGCCACTCACCCGTAATTTAGCTAATGGAATGATATCACAGCTCTGAGGTCTATGCCACTCACCCGTAATTTAGCTAATGGAATGATATCACAGCTCTGAGGTCTATGCCACTCACCCGTAATTTAGCTAATGGAATGATATCACAGCTCTGAGGTCTATGCCACTCACCTGTAATTTAGCTAATGGAATGATATCACAGCTCTGAGGTCTATGCCACTCACCTGTAATTTAGCTAATGGAATGATATCACAGTTCTGAGGTCTGTGCCACACTGTCTTCTGGCTGGTGGCATTATAATAGTAAAATCTTGAGGTATTTGGATCAAACAGCTCCCACCATTGATTGTCATCTGTTTTCTTTCTGCAAGTAGACAATTAAATCAATTTTATAAACTCAGTCATAACCACTACCCTATCAAAGACTGCAATGAGAGAGGTCAACTACCAAACACAAAGTTGTACTGTTCAGGGGAAGATCCAGTGAGGATTTAACAGGGTTGCTCAAACTCTCTTTTCTGGACTGAGGTAATTTTCATGTGGACTATGGCCTGAACGATGGAAATTATCATGTAAATACCAAAACACTGCCCTTAACCAACCCCCTTTCTGGAAATCTTGCATCCCGACCACTTTTTCTATACAGGCCCAATGGCCAAATCAAAGGCCAATGACCTCTCAACTAGGTCCATGAATAAGAGGACAAAACATTCATTTCTTACGGTTCTTAGAATGTTGGAAACATTTGAAAAGTGGAGCTGGGATTTTAATGTTCTGATATCTCCTCATGATTACCTATGACCTGGTTTATGACACACATCACACGGATTTGACATTTACAACAGCAATATGTAACTTATCTACTTCTTTATTGCTTTCAACTCCCAAGGTGAAGAATTGTTTCAGGATATGCCCTGTGAATTTTCTTTTTCATGTTTCATCTGTAAATACTACCTCCTGCTAAGAGCAGTCAGAAATTCTTGTAAATTATTCACAATCTGACAAAGTTACCCATTCTGTGTTCAATTTTTATTTGTTCCCCTGCCAGCATTTCTTTTTAGTTTACTTTCTGTTTTTCAAAGATAATCTTCATTCTGTAAGTTCCTTCACAGATTATGTTTAAAAACATCATAGCCTGTAATAAAAAGGTAAACAAACAGGGGTATTTTTTTAATCCAAATGCATTAACAATAGTTTTAAGTTTCAAGGGAGGTTATCTTTTCATCAAGGGAGATTACTTTTCTACTAAACATTAATCCATTCTAAGGGAGGTTATCTCTTTATCAAGGGAGATTACTTTTTATACTAAATTAATCCATTTTGAGTGGTACTTAACTTAGAACAAAAACATAACATGATTGAAAGTCTTTAAAGATGAACCCAAATACTTTAAATATTAACAGAGTTTGAACAAAATGTAATAATGTATTGTAGGAGAGCATTTACACAACAAAACTGCTACATGGGACGTAATCAGTCTTAACAAAATATTAGCCCAATGTTATGAAGTAACTGCCAAATTACTGCCAAAGTACCTTACATCTTTTTTATGTTTTTTTTGCTTCTTTCTCACAGACTTCTTTACAAATTATTAAAAGTGTTGAAAGAATAAGACTTCACAAATCTCTGTTTAAAAGTAAACAATGTATACAGTCATTAATTATCGTTAAGCATCTGCAATAATCAGGATTCACTAAGGGAGGTAATTTGTGTTGAGAGATTTACAAGGCAAAGAATGAGCCCATTATTTTGACAATGACTGCCAAACTGCCTCACATCTTGTTCTACTTCACAATGGTTGATTCTTAAAAACAACTAACTGCCACTTTAACAATACTTGTAGTTTGTGTTAAGTAAAGAATGATGTTTGGCTGCAATGTCTGCCAATGTTTTGTTGGTACCATATCTTTTCTATTTAATGCCCTGACAAATTCAAAATGGAGGCAGACATCAAAGGTTTTAAAACTAGATGGGTGTTAAGTAGAACATGTGTTGTACATGTATGTTCTGCAATCACTATAGCAAATTTCTGAACAAAAAGGGGCATAATTTTGTCAAAGGTGACCTTGATCTTCAGATTTTCAGGCTACATCAAAACCCAGTTACCTTAATTAAGATTTTGTGATGGACTGAAACTTCTCCTAAACCGCTTCAAGTTGACTAATCAAAGAACTCACAAGTGCTTACATTGCACACTGCACAGCTGTACATTACTTGTGTTTGTGTACAGAATAAACAACAAAACCTTTTTAGAAATCATTCCAAACACAACTTTTATTTTACTTTTCTTGGGGAGGATATGTATTTTTGCTTACAATTCAAATTTGCCACACTGACTATGTACTGGCCGCCAAGGGGGCTTGAATAACGCTTCCAGTATCAAAAGCATTGTAAGTGTGATGTAAAAAATGATTAGGCACAAATTTGCTGCTTCCCTTACATCACAGATGTGCTCTCCAATCATGAAATGAAGAAGTTGCAGAAATCAGACTGGTATGTCCTCTTTGGTAGCACGTGCACACAGAATGCATTCATCTCTATCATCACTGATAATATATGTGGTCTGGTTTCCGTCTTTCACCCATTACTCCACTGGCAAATTATGATTACATAACACTTAACATTGTCTTTCTATGCTTCCAGCAGGTTATTTTATATGTGGGAAAAATGTGCCATTACTTAATAATGAAGAAAATGGATAAAACAGTTGTATCATATAACAAAGTGATGAATTTTACAGATTCTTTTTGTAAGAAACTTGGCATAAAAATCAAACTGACTAATCAGCAATTTATTTCTTCAACTTTGACATACATGAACTAGTTTATTATCACACAACCATAGAAAAAGTTTACTTCACTCAGATCTAGATCTAAGGGTACAGATCAAAGGGTAGATTTTATTCAACAAAACTTTAGATTCATTGCTATTACAACTGCATTAGTAAACATTCTGACCATCATTTAATTTCAAAGGATCAAATTTTGCACACTATAAATGACATTTTCACACAGATATATATTCACACAGATTTGTAATTATTATCAGATAAACTTTTTTAAGCTAAAATTTTGCTATTGAGAAAATTTGCACTATTCACTTATCCTGAAATATTCAAAAATTAAACCCTAGCAAATTATTATTATACAGCAGCAAGTGACTGATTGTTTTATGACGTAAGCAGTCTTATGGCACTGACCTGGGCTGAAGGTTATAAAACTGAGATTGGAAACCAGTCTCAAATCTCAAGCATCTGACCAGTCGCCATTTCAGCCAATCAGATGCTTGAGATTTGAGACTTGTTCAGTTCATGCTCAGTTTTATAACCTTGGGTACTGTCATTGTCTAATATGGCAATTTCAAAAATTCTGAAAGTGCATGCTGATCTTATCTACACCAACCACTGATGCCATAAAGGGATATATATGTAGGAAAGGGTAAACTGATTAGTTGGTACAATAAAGTATCAAGTCCCCAATACATTTATTTGGATGCTTCCAATCCCACCAGAAAATTCCATTTCCAAGACAAACTTCCTTATTTGATGACTGTAATTACAAAGGCAGTATTTTTGATATATGTTATACAAATCTGCAAAATATGATACACATAATTTTACGAATAATCTTTACACCAGACATAGCATTAGCAGAAAATCTGTGAAGGTTATGATGATGATAATGCATTGATTACAACTCGCAAGATGCATTTTACATTATCTTCGTTAAAAAACTGAATAAATAAGACACAGCTGTAAGTGATTTTTTTTATTTCATGTATAATGATTATATGATTATAAGCCCACTGGCTGGTAAGGATGCAGAACACAGGTGCTTTGATGTTCAGTTGTACTATCTACCTTTTACTAATCCATGGGAAGATCTAATCCCTTGTCACCCGCACCACAACCTTAATCCATCAAGCATTTATCAACCTCTACCATCGCTACCACTACCCAAGTACAAGTTAACCAGATGCTAAATGACTGACGTTGCATTTCTTTTTTCTGCTTCGCTGTAACAATGTTGAACAGAGTAGATCCAGATCTATCAGCTGGCACATTCTGACAAAAAGGTGAACAATGTAGAGCCCTATCAGATGGCGCAGATGCAATAAAAGGAGTAAAAGTTTAAAAGCACTCATTTAGTTACTGTAAGCTCTAATATATCCTAAATATTTAATATATCCTACATATATATATTATAACATGTTTAACCCTTTACTGCAAATATTAATTTATATTTATCTCTCTCTATATATACATGGGTTTTATGGCATCGGCAACCTGTGTAGATCCAGATCAGCCAGCCCATCCATTGACGTCTGACCTGGATCTAAAACATTGCATCTTGGTCAGAAATAACTAAAATAGAGCTCCAATATATCATAATCCAAGATATCACAAAATTAAATATGTTGCAGTCACATCGTGGACCCCATTTTTTCATAATGGTAGTTAAAAAAGTAGCAGTTTTGTCTTTTATAAAACGGTCATTTGAACATATCTGAAAGGGAGTCCACCTCTTTTCTACCACTTTAAATGGTTTTACTGCATAAACTAATCATAATGGTTGCGTAACTTATCGAGTATTGTACCACTTGTTTCACTGTAAGAATTTGAATGTTTAAAAAAATATTTTTTTCATATTGTTTCTTAATGAACATGTTTACTAGTTACCATTTTTAACAGCAAAATGCAACAGTGTTATACAAACACAGGGGCATGTAATCAGGACTAAAAATGGTTACTGAATGGATGTTTTTTGCACATATTGTTGATAAAATAAGAAATCTGTCATATGTCATATGTTGTTTATTGTCTGCCAATTTCAGAATCCTAATGCTACACTTGACATGTGTTTAAAACATGTCGACATTCATTCCAGGTACATGTTACTATGCAGTGCTTGTAGATCTGCATTTAGTTTATAAAGTTCCGTCATTGCACCTTTACACAACAAAAAATTAACAATAAACTAAAATCAGTAAACATCCAGATTATCATGACAATGCTGTCACTACATCAGTATTGAAATGACAAATGATCAGCATGGCAAGTTCATTTGCCAGTTGCATATGGTAGATCCGATATCATAACCGTTTGAGGGTTACATATGAGCATATGGTAGATCCAATGGTTTGAGGGTTTAAGTCTTGAAATCACAATATATAGGAGCTCTACTGTTGTGTTAAAGGGAACAGTGTTGATTCTGATCAGACAGCATGGATATTCCATCTGATCTGGATCAACATTGTTTGGTGTCCGTGTAATAACATAAATTTGAATTTAAATTAGAGTTACTTAATGAAGAAAATGTCAATTATTTACCTGAATCCACTAAAAGTCTTGAGATGAAATCCAGTCAGAAGAAATGTCATTTTTATTTAATTGGTAAAGTACAGGATGTCCTTTGTTAACAAAAAAAACAAAATCAAATAAAACAGTAATAAACTCTTTAATTTGCTGTCGCAGTTTTTGTTTGCTTTATGCAAATAGTCATAAAACCATAAACCTTGGTGTACTTCAAAAATATTTTATTTAAAATTTTGTCTTATATCACTCTGATGTGAACAAGACATAAACTGATGAATTAATATTCAAGTTACTACAGTGATTTTTTGTTCTATTTTCAATTGACACAGTTATTCATACACTGACGAAAAACAACTTAATTCACAGACAATCAGACTCCGATTCATGAAGTGGTCAACTGTTTCTAATGGGGTCTTTGCTGGATCAAAGTAACCACTACAAAACGGCAGGTTTTAAGGCCCCGTTTATTACTAGAAAAGGAAGTAATGGTAGACTAGAGTATGGAAACACTTCTTAATCTGCAAGCTTTATTGCATGATGGGATATTTTTCATGCTACTTCACAAGGAGTTTAAGTGTGTAGGTTGTTAATTTGCAACAATCTTATTATTAACCCACACATGCCGCAGTTAAAATGGTTCCGAAAAACCACAAACTTACAACAACAAGGATGAGAAGTGTGGGAAATCTGGAATTAAATCATTCATAAATATGTCTTATACAGTCCTTAGTTCATGCCATTTTAATACCAAGTTTGGCCGAATTTGCAGAATTTGTCACATTAACCTTTTACTACACATGCATAGGGTTTCAAATGTGAACAGTGTAGATCCAGATCAGACAGAGTGGATCAGGATATATGCTGTTCAATTCTGGGTCAGAAACAACGCAATAAATCAAAAAGTGACATATGTGCTAGCTGATCTGGATCTACACTGGTCACTTTTGCGATTGAACTCCTATTTATTGAGTAAAGGGATAATAAAGACTTTGTCTGGTCTGCATGAGAAAATATTATAATATGTAACTGATCGCTTTTTGGTCAAAAATAACCAAATGAATAAAAAAGTGAACAGTGTAGATTCTGATCAAATGGCACAAGTGTGCAAGCTGATCTGGATCTACACTGTTTGCCCATGTGTTAAAGGCCTACCTATGGAGTAAAGGGTTAAAGTAGTTTCAGTAGCTCCTGGCCTTTCATATTATAAGAATTGTCAAGCCTTACATCTTGAATGAAGAAAATAAACAAGGAACTTAATGGTATTCATTATCCTTCAGGACCCAGAAGGGAAATCACCATACCTGACATGCCATGTTTTGTTGGGGTTTTTTGGTGTTGATTTTATACATCCACATATTAGCATAATGACTTAGAAGACAAGCTCTCAACAAAGTGAAGGTCGAAAGTTAGTAATAACTTACATTAAGAAATATAATGTCTTTTAACAAGTCTTATCAAACCCCAACTTAGACAAGAATGATAGCCCTCCCCCTCCCCCCCCCCTCAAAGCCATTGACCATCTGATTTGAAGCAATCCCTTTCCCAGAAAATTTTGATGCCTAACATTCATTTTGAGCTACCATTCAGTATAAAATTCTTCAGATTTTTCCTTTGACAGAAACAGGAATAATCCATTGACAGATTTAAAGCCAGAGAATTAGTAAACAAACAAGAAACAGTTGCTGAGTATTTTCCTGACAGATCTGACCTGATCATCGCTAATTGAAGAGATCAGAAATTGGCAATTAACAGTGCTAAACAAATACCTGCTTAATGTCGATAATGTAATAAAAATGATAAATATTGCAAGGGGATTGCACAAACATATAGACAGACATACAGACAGCTTGGCACCCATGATAACTGTGTTTTTTTCTACTGAATTTTGAATATGTGGAATATATCAATAAAACATGTCAATAAGATACTGAGGCACTGAGTCAACTATCCCCTGGATCCATGGAAATGGCTTGACTATCCCACAAGCAGTGAAGATCCAGTGCCCGAGATCATAAAACTAAGATTTGAGATCAGTCTCAAATCTCAAGGATCTGATTAGCTGAAATGGCTGTTTGGTCATGATCTACACTATTTGCTTTTAGATTCATTAGGTTATGTTTGTATAAGAAATAACAAGATCAGACTGCAGGAAACTGCTTACAATTACATCAGTATACCTTGGGTTAATTGACCATCAGAAAGCAATGTCTACTAATTATGGCTCCTTTCTGCAGTAACTGCTGATAAAACCCACAAAAAAACAAACAAACCCATCAGCTGTCAGTCAACAGTGAACTTGAGCTCAAATTAATGACTGGTCTTTCAAGTAGTGCAATATACACAAATTATTCTGGAAGATTTAAATGGATTTTTTATTCATTTCTCAAAGTTCTATATTTTGCTTTACATTTACCTGGACACCTATTTTCCCTTTTAATACAGCTGTTACTTTTCATAAAACCCTTTACAACAATTAGCTGTTAAGTCTAACAAAAATCTTTGTTGAACCTTTATAATTTTATAATGTGAATTATAAAAAGAAAAATTTTAGTTAATTTTTAAATTACCTGCAAAATAAATCCAATGGCATAAGTGTATCAGAGAAAGACTCAGAAAATGGTCTCATATCCATGGGAAATAGGTCGAAAGGTTTCATGTCAAACAGCCTCGACGGGGTCATCATCTCCATTCGGCTGCAAAAACTCTCAAATCTCTTAAAACTTTCCGACATCCAGTTCTGGCTAGTGCAGCTGCTGAACATGAAGGATTCTCTGTATTCCATTTCGATATTTATCTTTGTAATTTCCTCCTCAATTAATTTTTTTACGTGATTCAATCACTTCAATCTATATGCTTTTGTTGTAATTCTAAGAAGTGTATGATAGACAATTTCAGCCAAGTCATATCCAAAACTCCATAATGAAGAGTTTTCCATGTACTTTATGAAACATTTGCACCTCCAAATGAAGAATACACTTGGAGCTCTTCACACAACATGACAACAAGCCTTATCTATGCTTCAATTTCAGTGGGCTCCTTGCACTGTCAGTGATGATTTTCATGTTCTGCAACATTTTTTATTCCACCTCAAAAGTATCAGAAATGACACAGCGAATTACATTTAAATGCTTTTCTTTAAATTAGAAAGCTCTAAGTTAAAGTATTGATGCACTTTTGTAGCTCCAGCTCAAGAGTCTTCTTGTTTCAGAGTTGCAGTGCAATCAATGATTTCACTTCTCTGCAAGTGTAAGAGATTTCCAAAGTTCCTTGTTTAAAATGCACATTTGCACCTCCATGTCTTAATTTTTTCTCAGCTCTTCAGAATGGAAAGTTTTAATATAATGTTAAAAGTTTAAATTGAGAAAAATATTAATATTTTACATTTGAATTCTAGACTCCAAACAGGAGAGCTCCATGCTTTCAATGAACCTTTTGCACCTCCTACTGAAGAGTACTCACAAATCCTCAGAAAATCTACTGGTAGCAAACCTTATCTACTCTTCAATTACAGAGGAACACAACAGAAAACATTATGTATAATATTTATAACTTGAAAATTCCAACAAATCATCATCTCCCATGATTTTTCACTCTGTATTTATTTTTTTTTCTTGTATTTTTTGGCTCCTCATGAGAAATATGAAATGTGCTACATTATGGTATAGCAAATTCATATCGCACAGTGACGCATGTGATTTCCTGAAGCTATGAAAATTTACAGATCATGTAAGATTTTATCGAATCATCAGCTTGATTTTTATGTTTCTTGACTTCAAAATTTACCACATTCTAGGTGCATGATCAAAGCTTACTCCAAACAACTACGATATATTTGCTAATGATTGCTTTTACTTAAGAAGTATTTATGAAGTATTATGATTATGACTTTTCAGAAATTAATAATCATTAAGAAGTAGGAACTAATGAATTTGTTCTTATTCCTTCGTTAGAAGTAATGCAAGATGGCAACATATTGGCAATATTATTAACACCTTGTTTACCCGCAAGCCCCAGTCAGTAAAGGAGGTGGATGAAATAGGCTTAGTTTGTTTGTTGGTTTGCAGATTTTATTTCAGGTCATGAAAAACACTTTTCAAACATTTATCCCCCAGCATCAGTCTACTAGACTGTCTTTTCTTAGATCAATATGAGCCAGTCTATTCAATGTTTGTAGGTTTAATCTTTAAAGGCAAATTTATTGACTGCCCATCACATGTTGATCCAGGACAGCTGGCACATCCAAGCCTTCCGATCAGGATCTGCATTAATGGCTTTTTGTTAAGAAATAATCTAAAGCAAACAGTGCACTGCAGATCCTCATCAGACAGCACAGATGTGCCAGCTCTGGATCTACATGTGTGCCCAAAGCATAAAAAGCGTATATATGGAGGAAAGGGTTAAGGCACTTAAAAGGTTTGTCAGAGTTTTAAATTTTGGACCAAAACTCAAAATTAAAATCTTTTTTGGTTTGAATGGGTAATTAATCAACAAACAAAATTTAATGGTATATTTTTTCCCACAGTTTTCATCCCCTATTTTTCTGCTTCTATCATTTTCATCTTATCTTAAACAATCTTTTGGAGTTATCTCATTATATAGCTTGTATCAAGGGGAGGCAATGATAAAACATACAATGTGTCAATCACCAGAAAAAGGATATAGTTTACTTGTACATGCCACTGTGTAACAATTGGCTTAAAAAGAGACAATCAAGTCGCCTAACTGTTTGACTGATAACAAAACTCAACAGGTTTGTGATGTATTAGATACCTAACTGGGTGAATGATAACAGTTTAACACAAATCAACAGGTTGCTGAGTTTGAAGTGTCTAACAAGATCAAGATGGTCGAAGTATTTTGAGCTGAACAAGCAATTTTAGTGATGAAATGGCAGGGCCTGGCTGAACACTTGCTCAATTATGAACTAAACCACATATATGCCTGCATGAGAGTGGACATCTCTATTTTAATAAAGGTTTGGCAATTAAAGGGCCGTAACTTAGTAGTAAATGGTACTTTGTCTTGCATATTCTGACCATATTTAGTGAATACTGGATGAATGCATTCTTAGTTACAAGTGCTTATTCAAATCTTGCCATTTAAAGGACCGTAGGTCCTGAGTGACCGCCGAGCAATCTGGCTGGTTATTGAACTCAGATGATGTATTATACCCATTTACATTCCTGGCAAGTTTGATATAACTTGGTGTGGTACCCCACATGGAATACCCTTACAAATCATTCATCAAATAATGTGTGCCTGTACTTTTCTGAATCTTTTATGTCTTGTTTTTTCAGTGTTGCTTTCCAGACAATCGCTGTTATGTCTGACACTTTAATACAAAAGATTTACATGGAATGCTAATCACTACATGAAATAAACAGCTTAGCAATACATTATTCTGTTCCTGAAAACATTGACATTAAATGCATCAGTAGACTAAGCAAACAAAAAATGCTGCACAATAGAAGATTGAATTTTCTGAATAAAAATATTGTGTTTTCTTGTTACCAGTGCCAAAATGTAAGCAATAGATGATCTATCATGAAGATAAGTCATGTTCCATTGTTTTTACAAGGGAGATAATTAGTCTTATCAAGGGAGATAATTAGCCTTATCTGAGGTTTCTTTAGCAATGGGCAGGTTCATTACTGAAAATGTGCACAATTATTTGCACTAATGAGTTCTCAAATTGTTATATAATAATATATGAACAGTAATTGAAGGATCTGGGCCCCACATGTTGTGTTCTGCTTGATGGCAATTTAATTGAAACTCATTATCACTAGCTCATTTCTAATTTGCCTGGAAGAATAACTGTAATTAATCTTTCTTGCAGTTTGTTGTAATGTATTTGCTTCTTAAACTGTACTAATAACATCTACAAATCACTGCATCAGCAGTTTTACATCTGACATATTTGGTGTGATGTTAGACTTTGCTACTACCATAAGAATTGCTTAAGTTTGCACATTACCGACAGCCCAATTAATGAGCCTAATTAAGTTTCAAGGTTCATATCAACATGAAGGCTACTAAAAATTAGTTTATTTTCATAAGAGGTTGCATCAATTCACATGTAATTAGTCTTGGCACAGGTTTCATTATTAGTAGGGGTTAAGATCTGGCCAGTAGTTAAACAAAACTCTACAACATATAAATACTTCAAGTACTCCAATTAGGCTGTTATTGATTTAAAAACCAGGGCATAACCCTGTATCAACAAGCCTTACAGGAAAGATGCTCTTTCCATCATGACATGTCACAAAAGGTAGGGCACCTGCATTCCATTCCAATCTGCTTATAATTGTATCTTTCTCCAGCAAGTTTCAAGAAAAAAAAAACACCAGAAAAACCCATCACAAGCCTGATTGAGGGCAATTAGTAAGCAAACAGACCATCTGGCTAGAACATATTTTTGCTAATTATCTTTTATTTTCCTTCATAGAGTAAGCTCTCATCTCAGAGTTTCTATCCGACTTTTTCCTCCACTGCTGCTGAGTGCCAGAACAGATTTTGACTCATTCACTCACCGCAGGTTCTGCAAAATCTGAACTCTGCAAAATCTATTATCTTACTCAATGAGAAAAAAAAGACTCAGATAACGGTACTTAAATTCAGCTTAAACTTAACAAGAAACACTCAATCATACTTATCTATTGCTCATTATTAACAATATGCAACTCCCACAATATTTTTTCTAACAATTCTGAGAGTACTGTATTGCTCCTACTTACTGCCCCTGTGGAATGAAATATTAAACCCAAGAGGTGCTTATCTGCTTATCCCTTTCCTCTATAATTTTATATCCCATCTGAGACCTTGTGCAGTCTAGTCTGGAGCTATGCTAGTTTGCAATTAGATTCAACTCCACTTGTGACCTTTACCTTGAGCCAGCAAGGTTGAAACATAGGCCCTGCACGTCATCCAGATGAGGTGAACATTTGATAGTCTCATGAAATTCCTTCCAGGGTTTAGTAGTTATGGAGCTGAGAGATGAAATGAAGGGCTCAAACCTTTGAACATCATTAGTGACCTTGACCTTAAGCTGATAAGGCTGAAACATAGGTTGTGCATGTTGTCTGAACGGGGTGAACATTTGACCAAACATTTGTGAAATTCTTTCTGGTGATTCAAATGTTTTGAATCCCGATGGATGCACTAAGGCACTGAGCAGCCAGTGTGGATCTAGATCAGCCTGCACGTTCAGGCAGTCTGATCAATTTATTTAATTAACCAATGATTTAAACCACATAAAATAAAATAATACCACAGTAATTCATGACTGGTGTGTATATTTTGAAATTGTAAAAGGTTGAGAAATGCTAAGTACCAATGGCCATCAGATATTTAGAATAAATGATTTCCTGTATACTTCTTTCTGAGTTACTTCCTTTGTTTAATAGGGAAAAACATAACATAATGGACCTAACACAAGAATTGTTGATATAATATTATACACCTGTTAGATTAGTTAGTTGGTATCTCTGAAATCTTGAATAATGTTGTATGTTGCAGAATTCAGGAAGAAGATTCTGATCTTTGCTGGGTTTATGACTATCGGTATACCCTATCTGTGTGGTTATGGGTGTACAAGTTAACACCAGAACATCATACCTGCAGTTGCCAGCTCGGAGGATTCAAGTGCATGTTGTGGTTTTGTAATGACTTGTATCTTACAAATTTAAACATTTATAAGAAACTATTACCATAAATGTGCAGCATCATGAATCCATTGCTCAGATAATATCAAAGCAGGGGCGGTTCCTGAGAGGGCTCAGTGGGTTTGCTTAATCCCCCTTTCTAAGCAGCAGTATTTAATATTAAGTTCACGGGGATTTTGGCCAAAAGTAGAAATTAACATGTTTCTATGTTAAGACAGCCCTAAGTAAACAGCCATTTTGGAAATCTTGCATCCAACACTGCATAGGCTGTACCCAAACCAGGGGAAGGCACCGTGAACCTGTAGAATGGACATTTAAAAGTTTTATCATGTACTGGCAGAGTACATAATGTTGGCCGGTACGTAAATATTCGGCCACCCGATTAAAAGCCTTTTCGTGACATTGATCAGTAATCTATCATCACGGTCAGTAAAAACGCTTACGTTAGTGTCTGAGTCCAAAAGATTACATCAATTCAGCAAGTATTTATCAAATTTATTGACTTGTTATTCTCCACTATATTGATTGTAAATAAAACAGCATGCGGGGGGAAATGACGTCATACGGCGCACGCGCCAAACTTGAGGTTCGCCAAGGGTCCAGTTAATTTTTTTTATCAAGTGTCTTTCAGCAAACGTCAAAATGAAATCGCAAATTTAAATCTGTTAAATATTTTAAGAGGTCGGGTATATATAAATCAATTAATCAGACATAATATTTTATAATGATATTGAATTAATAGAATCAATTAACATTCTGACTATTTAAGAACAACCAAACGAGTGACCACATCACCGGCTAGAATTTAAAATAAGTATTCTTCTATCGCAGTTATTTCTTCTTTTCGGGCCGTCAAATTAGCAACCACGTTTAATAAATTAACATTGCACGGCATACATCTTAATAAAAGAAGATGAATTAATGTTTTCTAATGTATTTTTCCAGAACTTTCAATAAACAATATTTTGATTTCAAATCGGTTAATAAAAGGAAAATATATGCTGTCTTTTCGCATTTGTTTCTTCTTTACGGGCGCTGAAAATAACGATCGTGTTTAATGGCTTTCTAATTTCTAGACAGAGATCTTAATTAAATACAAAAAGAGAAGTCCTCCAGCGTAAATTTTTAAGATCTTTTATTTAAAAAATATATTTTTTAAAAAGTGTGAGGTTGGTGCATCCTAGAACCTTGTTTAAACCCCCATTGCCAATTTGTTTGCCAGTGACCGTTCCAAGGCGGTAACACCTCGTCTGCTGGTTGTTGCCATTCCTGATATGCATATTTTTCTTTTTTTTTCAATAAATAAAAAAGATATGCCGTCTTTCCGCAATTATTTATTCTTTTCGGGAACTCAGATTACCGAGCGCGTCCTCCTTTCTTAACAGAAATCTTAACTAATTATTCCTGATCTTTAATTGAAAAAAAAATCAAATCGGTCAACAAATAAAAAAGATATGTCTTATTTTCGCATGTATTTCTTCTTTTCGGGCGGTCAAATTAACGACCGCGTATAATGAATTACCATCGCCCGCCATAAACCTTATTGAATAATAATGAATTATTACATACGTATGTATTTTTTCCTGATCTTTTATTTAAAAAAGAAATTTTCAAAATCTGTCAACAAATTAAATATATATGCCTTCTTTTCGCATGTATTTCTTATTTTCGGGCGGTCAAATTAGCGACCGCGTTTAATGAATTATCATCGCCCGGCAAAAAATCTCAATGAAATATGTCGAATTCATTAAATCCTGTGTACTTTTTCTTTATCTTTCATTTGAAAAAGAAATTTTTAATATCGGTCAACAAAAACAAAAGCTATTCCTTTTTTTCGCATGTATTTCTTCTTTTCAGGCGGTCAAATTAGCGACCGCGTTTCATGAACTACCATTGCTCGGCATATATCTTATTGAAATATCATGAATTTATGTTTACTCATGTATTTCTTCCTGATCTTTCATTTAAAAAAGAAATTTTTAAAATCAGCCAATAAATAAGAAAGATATTTCTTCTTTTCGCAGTTATTTCTTCTTCTCGCGAAAAGATCTTCTGTTCGAACTCTAGTAGTAGCGTAAGTTTTAGAAAAATAATGCAATCACATATATATATATATAGCATTTTCAAGATATTAGACTAGCGTATTTCTAAACTGATCTACGAGTTCTTTCTTTACAGATTAGAAACCGCACGAAATAGTACCACCGGAACGGTCTGTACCGAACAGCTGATATGGGGTACCCCGTGAAGGGCCTCGTTTTATAAATAAAATAAGCTCTATTTTTAGAACGAATTCCCGGAAAACCTAAAGGTCATTTTGTAGTTCTTTTTTACACATTTCAATAAGGGTCTCTTAATAAAGAGACCCTGTTTCAATGTATTGAATTTCGGCGATCTTTTATTCGTTTTCATGGAGAGTGAACGAAATGCTGGGAGCACAACAGAAGGCTATCGATTTCGGACGATATGTGGAGTGAAAATGGTGTGTAGAAACAAAATCCTTTACAATTGGGCTTTTTGTTAATTTATTTTTCATGTGAGATGATTTTTTCGCATTTTCATATGCGTATTTTTGTATTACTCTATTCTAAAGAGTGGCCGAATATTTACGTACTCCGCCGCCGGAAAATACTGGCTGATCCTAGGTGTATTTAACATTGATATAGTGTCCAAAGATACAAAACAACTAATAAAGTTCATACAGCTTCTTATGTCAAAGATACCCAGGATCAAACATTCCAAATTGCATAGAGATTCGTAAAAAAAATTTAAGAGTAATTAAACAAAAACCGCAAAAAGTGGCCAACATTACGTACTCTGCCAGTATGCTTTTTTGCTAGTTCTGGATTTAAAGCCTTCTCAAACTGTAATGTATGAATATAACTGTTGGGACACCTTTTTTCTGTGTGAACAAGTAGAACCCTAATAAAGTGAGGGCTCTTTCAAGGGAAGCAACTGCCTGATTTTCTTGGCAAGGGAAGTAACTGATCACAGAATGCATCCAAAATTGAGACTTAAAGTTTTAGTAAAATAAGTAACTTTGTGATGTGCTAGAGAACTAGGTGAGTAACATTATTTTTTTCACCAACTCGGTTGTCTTACCATGGATCTAGCAATAGGATGCAAGAGGTATGTTATAAAATGATTGGTCTTTACAAATGTTGTACCAGAAGCCATCGCATATTATTTGGCTGGAGTTTTATGCTGTACAGTGTCTGTATTTAGTTTTATTTATCGTCGCTTCCGGAAGCCCATATGAGTGACGCCTCCGGAAGAGTGTTAGTCATTTTAGGTTTTTGAAAGATAGTGCAAAATACAGAGGACTCTCCAATGCCAGAATCGTCCCTGTGTATAGCACGACTACACTGGGCCTCGATTTAAGATCTATTCCGAAAGACTGTTGGTAATTTTAGTTGGAGTAACGGGGGATCAAACCAGCGATCTCTGGACTCAGAGGCAGATGCGCTAACCACTGAGCTAATGATCCGCTCTAAATGCTGTACAAACACCCCTGCAGTCCTTTATTTACTCAGTCTGCATGTAAACCATGTCTGCCACTTCCAATCTGCCAATTATTGCTAATTTAACTGCTACTGAACTCAAATTCATTTCATAAACCACCAGTTGCTGGATTCAGTTACTTGTTCAATTTCCTTACAATCTCTTAAATAAATACAGAGTTAATCAACATGCTGACTACTGTCAGTCTGTTCACCTATGGTAGATGGTAACAATTTTTACTTTGTTTGATTAAAACCAGATTGCTGGCCAGTTCAGTTATTATGCCTAACATTCTTTAGAAATAAGAATGTCATTACTTTAACCCTTTACCCCATAATTATAGATTTCATTGCTTATGAGAATCAGTTTAGGTCCGGATCAGCCGGCAAATCTGTGCTGTCGGATCAGGCTCTACAATATTTTTTGCTTCTTGGTCAGTAATAACCTAATGAATCAAAAAGCAAACAGTATGAATCAGCTGTCCATGGATAACAGCCATTACTCCATGGAATGAAGGGTAAAGTTCCTTGGGTGGGGTAATGCAAAAACAAAAAAGTACTTTTTCTTGGAAAGTTGAATTCTTTTAAAAATAAAACTTAGACCATATAGACACTATTCTAAATAATATGTTGCATATATTATGAATAGCACAAAACTCAAAAGATAAACACATGTAATTTTGTTGGCAAACATTTTTTTTTCAAGGAGACCTGCTATATAAAGGCTCTGCTGAATTTCATGCTTGGTGACAGATTTTCCATATTAACCTTTAACTCAGGGAAGACCTATGGTATGAAAGTATGTAGCATATTGTTCCCAACAAAAGGAACAGTTAGGACTTATAGGAGGTAATTCTTACCAGTTTGGATAAAACAATCAGTATACCTGTAATGTTACAATACATGATAAAGAACACATTGAAAGAATGTGTGATAATGGAAAGGAAAACTACTCTGCCTTCTCACAAACTAATTGTTTCACTAAAAGCTTCTGATTATTTCAACACTTGAAAACACAAATGCCACCATTATAACCCTCATAGCTTTTTTCCCCTGTGTGTGTCATTTCAACTAAAAATTACACCAATGATGTATGATCTTAATTTCAAAATTATACGAAATATGTATGATCTTGGTTTTCAGAAACATGAATTAACAGACAGAGAGCCTCATGGAGAGCCTGTAGACATTAAATAGAATTACCAATGCAAAAATGTTCATCAAATTTAGTTGTATTATTTCTATACAAGTATTCAGATATAAATGTTTAAATGTATAAATGTGACCTAGGTTTTAACCCCAGATTTACCAGTTTGAATGGCTACCAAAGGGACAACCTTCCAGACCAAAAATTATGATAACTGGGCTGAAGGTTATACAACTGAGTTTAGAAACCAGTCTCAAATCGTTCTAGTTTATGACCCCAGATTCTTTAGTTTGGAACTAGATGTAGATATCACCAAGCTTGAGGATAAATGGATAAAAGGTGTTGCATACAATATGATTTCATGATTTGTGAATGACAGACAACCAGTTAGACAGACACAAAAATAGCTGCATAGTATAAAGTATGGAGTGGAGTCTTGGAGTGGAGTCTTGGAGTGGAGTCTGGAGTCTGATCTTGGAGCTGAATTTTGGAGCTGAATTTTTGGAGCGAAATTTTGGAGTGACCTTGAAATGGATTTTTAATAGAGTAACTGAATCTAGACTGCAAGCCCTTGAAAATTACTGGCCCTGTAATGATCTTCAAAGCAGAAGTGCAAAGCTGCCATGCAGCAAGCTAGCTTCACATAACATTAAGCATTAACATTCAGATTACTGTCAACAGACTGAGAAGACAGGAATGAGACAAGTCAAGAAAAAGGCTTTTTAATGAGCCCACTTCAAATGTTTCTAGTACAGGTTTTGTTATAAAGTTCTAAGTTTAGCTATAAAACATAACATATCTCTCCTAAAATGCCAGTCACTCTGCAAAAGTTATTTTTCATTATGCATGGGGCACATCTCCAATAATTCCATACCTCAGAAACCACCAACATTTATACTCATTCCATAGCCATTAAGCAGGTCTTGAAGAGGTCAAAGAAAAGCATTAATTATCTTCACACAAGTTTTATGGTCTCCAAACACAAGTAAATCATGAGGTATTTGACTAGCTTCCCACTTTTGGCCTTTGATAAGTGATTAATAATTATCTAAACCTGATAACTGTTATTTATTACTATCTACAGAAAATATTTATGTACATTTATTCCTTTTGATGGCTTTCATTTGGTTCACTTATGGTTAATAAAATTTATAAGGGAGACAACTCTAAAAACCACCATACTGAAATCGGTCAGATTACATTCCCTTGGAACTAGTTCAGTTTTACATACAAAGGGACAGAACTACTTTTAATACTAATAAATACTATGCAGGAGTGCATGCTCCTTTTTAGTTACTGTACAAGAGACAAAACTGTTATATTACTAATAAACTAGAACTGCTTTTGGGAAAAGCACATGTCTCCCACAAAGGCATCATCTTTGATGATGCACAGGATAAAACTGGTGAAGTGAATATAAAGATGGCAATTTATTAAAAGGGCATACGGAAGTTCTGTGCAATATTAGTCATAAACAATGTCACAAATTTTTGGAGGATCAGGAAAAACATAAGCGACAGCAAGTGAAGATTTTTTTTTTAAACAATTCAAGGGCCATAATCCTGAAGTGCCTCAAGCAATATCGATGACTTTATAGCCTGGTTAAGATATTATAGCCATCAACATTTTGATAAACTTTGATGAAGATACAATGAAAACTATCTGACTTTGAGAGATGAACCAGGTTAGTGACATGTTTAAAAGGCTAATTTCGGATAAATCAAAGGGCCATAAATCTGATATGCCTGGTGCAAAGTGGCTGGTTTTCGAACTTGGCCAAGATATTAAGGCCACACACATTATCATAATGTTAATTGAAAATCAGTTGATGAATATTTCAGTTACATAGCAGACAAGGCTTAAACAGCCAATTTTGGATAATTCAAGGGCCATAAATCCGACATGACTGGGGCAATACGGCTGGTTATCGAACTTGGCCGAGATATTATGGCCACAAACATTTTCATAAAGTATGGTGAAGATCAGATGATAACTGTTCAAGTTACAGAGTGGACAAGCCTCAAACAACTTATTTTTGATAATTCAAGGGCAATAATTCTGAGATTCCTTGGGCAATATGGCTGGTTATCGAACTTGATCGAGATATTATGGCCACTAACATTTTGATGAAGTTTGGTGATGATCCGATGAAAACTGTTTGACTTAGAGAGCGGACAAAAAAAAAAAAAAAAAAAAAAAGAATTTAACAGTATGCCATTCGGTCTCACTCAAGCACCTTTTAAGTTTCAAAATGACCAAAAGGGCCATAATTCTGAGATTCCTTGGGCAATATGGCTGGTTATCGAACTTGATCGAGATATTATGGCCACTAACATTTTGATGAAGTTTGGTGATGATCCGATGAAAACTGTTTGACTTAGAGAGCGGACAAGTGTGACAGACGGACGGATTTAACAGTATGCCATTCGGTCTCACTCAAGCACCTTTTAAGTTTCAAAATGACCAAAAGGGCCATAATTCTGAGATTCCTTGGGCAATATGGCTGGTTATCGAACTTGATCGAGATATTATGGCCACTAACATTTTGATGAAGTTTGGTGATGATCCGATGAAAACTGTTTGACTTAGAGAGCGGACAAGTGTGACAGACGGACGGACAGACAGACAGACAGACAGACAGACAGACAGACAGACAGGAGCAAATCAAAATGTCTCCCACACCACTACGTGGTGGGAGACATAATTTATGCAATGCAGGAGTACATGCTCTTTTTAATTTGTTATTTATTGTATACATGACCTTTAACACGCCATAACAATGTACTGTAATGGAACATTTAGGTCGTTCAAATCTAAACTAAGACTGAAGACCAACAAGAATTATATCTCAAGCTTCCCATTTGTCAGTTCCAAGACTGTGGTCTATTTCAACCAAACAGATTGTAACAATATAAACTAGAATTATCACTGAAAGTGATTAAATACCCCCACATGTGTGCTTGATACTTGAACTGGGAATTCTTAGAATCAATGGCATAATGTAACAAACACTACATACATGGACACATGTAGTAGTGACCTTGACCCCACACACCTATTTTCAATCCCAAGCAGTCTTCAAAGAAGCAACCTAAACACTAAGTTTCACCACAATATCTCATTCCTCACTAAAGTAATTTAGCATAAAAAGTTTTTCTATCCTAAAATTTAGTAACAGTGACCTTTACGACAGTGGCCCCATTTTCAATCCAAATTGTCGTCTTCAAAGTAGCCACATATACAGCAAGTTCATCACAATATCTCACTCCTTCTAAATTTATTGAGCAGAAATGGTTTGAATATGTTCACAACAGTGACCTTTACTTAACTTTTATCTAACAACTGTGTGCTAAAAAAAGTTAAAATATGTGAAGCCTTTCATTAGAAATCATCCAGAAACCATTTTTTCTATTTTTAGTAACGGTGACCTTGACCCCACCAGGCCCATTTTCAATACCAAGATTTGTCTTAACAGACACTACCTATATAGCAATTTTCATCACAATATCTCATTCTGAACTACAGTTATTGAGCAAACACAGTTTTTCTATTTTTAGTGTTCAAGTTAAAATAACAGTGACCTTGATATTGACCCCACAGGCCCCAAAGTCGAACTCAACCTATATCTTCTGATGTTACATCTATGTCCCAAAAAAGGACTTAATCTGTGAAGTATTTCATGAGTTATCATCCAGAAACCATTTTTCTATTTTTAGTTACACTGACCTTGACATTGACCCCACCAGCCCCAAAGTCGAACCTGACCTGTATCTTGTGATGTTACACCTGTGTACCAAACATTTTTAAATTATTTGATGCCTTTCATGAGTTATCGTCTGGAAAGCATTTTTCTATTTGTAGTAACAATGACCTTGACACTGACCCCACCATCCCCAAAATTGAACTTGACCTGTATCTTATGATGTTACACCTGTGTACCAAAAATAACTTATATCTGTCAAGCCTTTCATGAGTTATCATCCGGAAACGAAGAATCCAACCGCCCGACCGACAGACCGACCGAGAAGCTCACTCCTATATACCCCCTCACACTTTGTTTGTGGGGTATAAAAAGGATCTCTCTACTGGCCTGTTATCTTGGCAATATGCAAGCAAAGTGAAACTGGCACTGCATCAAAAAACAACAGTTCTAAAACCATTAAAGCAATGAGAAATAACCAGAATAAACATTAATTTCCTACAGAAAGCAAACTAATTAAGACTAAGGCTGCATGTGATTAATGTTCCCTTTACTGAATATCAATAACTCTAATTAAAGCTAATGTATGCATAAGATAAACAAGAAGGTCAGGATGGTCCTGATATGCTCACCTAAATATATTAAAACCTCAAAATATCAAAGTTCTACCCAATCTAGCTTCAGAAAGTTATTAAACATTATAATGGCAATCCTTAAATCAACTAGAATGTTGTGTTCCGCGGAACACATGTGTCGCCTGCATGGAAAAAGTTGAAATGTGGGCCTGTTTTTAATCATATATAATAAAAATATTTTATTTAAGTTGATTTCAATACTAGACCACAGAACACGTTTCATCTAAATTGCATTTAAAAGGGGAATAACTATAATAATGGTGAAAGCCAAGTTATCATCTTCAAAAATTGGTTTGTGTTGATGAGTTTTTCAAAGTATTAAGTGAATTGAACAAGAACTTTCCATTTTACCGGCAACACTAAGTTTCATGTGAAAGTTGCATTTGAAAGGGACATAACTCATAAAATATTCAAACAGGAGTTATAATTTTTGTAGTTGTCGATGGCACTGTTCATGTTGATGATACAATCCAAGTATTCAATGAATAGGGCAAGTACTTTCAAATTATACGCAACATTAAGTTTCATGTGAAATTTGCATTTGAAAAAAAAAGTCAAACAGGAGTTATGATTCTTGTTGTAACCGATGTTGTTGTTCATGAAGATGATATATTCAATGAGTGAATAGGACAAGTACTTTAAAAGTTATAGGCAACATTAAGTTTCATGTCAAAGTTGTATATTAAAGGGACACAACTCATAAAATAGTCCAGCAGGAGTTCTCATTCTTGTTCTTCATAATGACGCTTTTCATGAAGATGATTTATTTCGAATATCAAGTGAATTTTCAAAGTTAAAGTCAACATTAAGTTTCATGTTAAAGTTGCATTTGGAAGGGGCATAACTCAAAGTATAATCAAACAGGAGTTATGATTCTTTTTGTTACCAATGTTGTTGATCATGCTGATAATGTATTCCAAGTATGAAGTGAATAGGACAAGTACTTTCAAAGTTATAGGCAACATTAAGTTTCATGTTAAAGTTGCATTTTAATGGGGCATAACTCCAAAATATTGAAACTGGAGTTATCATTCTTGTCGTCACAGATGGCGTTGTTCATGCTGATGATATATTCCAAGTATGAAGTGAATAGGACAAGTACTTTCAAAGTTAAGGCAACATTAAGTTTCAGGTTAAAGTTGCATTTGAAAGGGGCATAACTAAAAAAATATTGAAACTGGAGTTATCATTCTTGTTGTCACAGATTGCATTGTTCATGCTGATGATATATTCCAAGTATGAAGTGAATAGGACAAGTACTTTCAAAGTTATAGGCAACATTAAGTTTCAGATTAAAGTTGCATTAGAAAGGGGCATAACTCAAAAAATATTGAAACTGGAGTTATCATTCTTGTCGTCACAGATGGCATTGTTCATGCTGATGATATATTCCAAGTATGAAGTGAATAGGACAAGTACTTTCAAAGTTATAGGCAACATTAAGTTTCAGATTTAAGTTGCATTAGAAAGGGGCATAACTCAAAAAATATTGAAACTGGAGTTATCATTCTTGTCGTCACAGATGGCATTGTTCATGCTGATGATATATTCCAAGTATGAAGTGAATAGGACAAGTACTTTCAAAGTTATAGGCAACATTAAGTTTCAGATTCAAGTTGCATTTCAAAGGGGCATAACTAAAAAATATTGAAACTGGAGTTATTATTCTTGTTGTCACAGATTGCATTGTTCATGCTGATGATATATTCCAAGTATGAAGTGAATAGGACAAGTACTTTCAAAGTTATAGGCAACATTAAGTTTCAGATTAAAGTTGCATTAGAAAGGGGCATAACTCAAAAAATATTGAAACTGGAGTTATCATTCTTGTCGTCACAGATGGCATTGTTCATGCTGATGATATATTCCAAGTATGAAGTGAATAGGACAAGTACTTTCAAAGTTATAGGCAACATTAAGTTTCAGATTAAAGTTGCATTTGAAAGGGGCATAACTCAAAAAATATTGAAACTGGAGTTATCATTCTTGTCGTCACAGATGGCATTGTTCATGCTGATGATATATTCCAAGTATGAAGTGAATAGGTCAAGTACTTTCAAAGTTATAGGCAACATTAAGTTTCAGATTAAAGTTGGGGGACTACCGGACGATGGCACCGACGACGACGACATAGCCGGACAATAGCATCGCTATGTGTCTACCTGCTATCGCAAGCGACACAAAAAGGAAATAAAATCCAATCCATATGCATCAATATCCATAATGAAATTACACAGCTTGCGCAAGTTTATTAGAGGGTCACACAAGAAACATTCCAGTGAAATATTTTGTAATTTGTTGAGCAGAAGGTTTTGAAAAGAGTTACCTTTAAACATATAAATGAAATCCTTTAAAATATTTCTGAAATCAGCCAAGCAGATTTGAAGAAGTTTATCAAAAGTGTTCCATTTAGTATAAGGGATCAATCTATGTTGTTCATTGTAAATAAATCACTATAGCCTAAGGAATTAAAAATTTTATAGCTTCTGATTGGCTATCAGTTTCTGATAGAATGAACTGGTACCTTGAATATTGTTGCTAATTAATGATAGATAATTAATTCATTGATATCCTTTACACCAGGATCAGCATGACTGCTGACAATTAACAGAACATTTACTTTCTCTTGTTTACCAGCTGCCAGATGTCTCTCACCTTGGAAGGTGTTAAAACTCCATTAATTGGCAATTAATGCAGGCATCATAGATGCACATATTCAGCATAGGATTTTTTTTTTGGTTTAGTTCCTGTTAGTGTAAAAAAGTCTTTAAAAAATATGGTTTCCACTGTGTAACAGGGATGTGCCTGGTTATCTGGATCTACACTGTTTGCACATGCGATAAAATTCATATATTATGGAGTAAAGGGCAGAAAAAATTATAGGGTCTAGAGCGAAAATACCACTATATGAGTTTAGTATAATGAATGATAGGTCATAAATGAGAAAATTGTGATATTAATCAGTACATATAAAAGGAAAATTTGTTCCTGAAGAAAACTTTTACACAGAAATTAACTCACTCAGTGAGAAAGAAATCTATTGAGAACATGTAATTAACTTCCAGGAAAATCTGCAATATTGCAAATCTGGCAAAGTAAAGAAAATGAAGCTCTCTCATTATAACAAATGAGCTAATGATCTCCTGCTAACACTTTTAACATACAAAATAGCAGCTCAATCAATCATTATCATCCAATCCTCTTACCACCACACACATATGGAAATTGCTACAAGAGTAGTCTCCATAAGGAGCTAAACCACTTATCTGTACAGCCATGGGTGAATAGTGTTGTAGTTTAAAATCATTCTACATATCCATGCAGTACGATCTGGATCTATACTGTGCACTTCTTAGTCAGAAATATCCTAATGAATCTAAAAGCAAAACAGTGTAGATCCTGATTAGACTGCATAGATGTGCCAGCTGATCTGGATCTCTCCTGGTCGCACACTGGATATATGCTGTATTAATGGAGTAAAAGGTAAAATTTGTCTTCAGCATTGTTCATTGAATTTTGGAGAATGTCCACCGAGATGGAATATGTCTCGAGCTACAAGTCAAGACTCAAGTTCAATTTGCCAGCAGAACAGATCCGGATCAGCATCATGAACAGTGTAAGTAATATGTACACTGTTAGCTAAATTGCTGCATGACACTCCGATAACAAATTGACTGGGCTGTCACAATAAACACTGTTACATTTGCAACCGATACAGACCCGTTCATTTAAAACATGTGCAAATTGGCAAAATGTGAAGTATGAAAACCAACAAAAGAGTCTCCAAGCATTTTAAACTGAAAAAAATCTGCAAGTTTTCCAGAAATTTCCCAGCAACCACCAATTGTATACTGGAAATGAGCATAATAAAATAACATTAATTCAAACATCATTACAACTGTTCATTTCTAAATTACTGAAATTCCATCACAGCCTCAAATGGGAATGACATTTCTATTATGTTAAGGGTCCCAGGAGAACTAAATCACCAACTGAGTTATTTTTCCTACATAACAATCAATCACCATTTGTTTCTCCAATTTTGTTTGCAAATTCAATTTTCAGGTAAATTACCAGAAACATTATGGAAGATAGATTGATCTCTGAAAAATCTGACCTCAGTCTGTATTGCAAAAGTTTTTATCATTTGATTTTGATTGGAAAAACAAACCAAACTATAAATAAACAATACAAACCAGACAATTTTTAAAACATTTCTTTACTTAACCCTTTCCTTGATAAATATGCATTTTTACGCACATGCGACCAGTGTAGATCCAGATCAGCTGGCACATCCGTGCCATCTGATCAGGATCTCGCTGGTCGCATTTTGGTCAGTAATAATCTAATGAATCAATAAGCGAATAGTTTAGATCCTGATCAGACAGCACGGATGTGCCGGCTGATCGGGATCTAAAGTGTTCGCCCTAAGCAATAAAGGTGTATCTATACAGGAAAACAGTTATGATGACATTTTGTTCTATATAAAAACAAGATGATGTAACGGTGGTGTCAGATAACTACATTTAATTTCAAAGCTCTATCTTGAATGGTTACTGAGAAAAAGAGAACTTAAATAAAACTTGACTTTCTTCACGGGACACTCAGATGCACCCACTGCTACAACATTTTTAACATTAAATTTTGTAAACTGGTAAAAATGGTCGCAGGAAAAAATCTTTTCTATACAACCATCTACACATTCTGCTTGATCATCTGTGAAATTTTGAAAGAAATCTGCCTGATAGTTAATGAGGTGTTGATGCCACAAGATTTGGGGGACATAGAGTCAAGGACAGACAGATGGATGGACATAGACAGGTGTGTGCAACTTTATAATATTATGCCTCCAACTTCGTGGGGGGTTTGAAAAATAATGAAATGTTGATGCATACAGGTCCACCCACCTGAAACATACTCCAATCTAATAACTAGGGTTTTTCAAAGAAAATGTGGCTTATGAAAATGAAATTTGCATACATTTCTTTTTTTTCTACGAATTTGACTGCAAAGTAAACAAATTTCACAGTAAAATTTTGCCAAAGCAACAAAATTGTATCAAACTAAAAGAAAAAGTAAAGAAAAAAAAACATCTCCAGAAGAAATACATTTCTCTCATTACTATCACATATTAACATCAAACACAATTTCAATAGTGGGACAAAAACACTGCCATAGGTAACAATTAATGTCTTCTGCAACCTGCATTAAACATACCTCCTTCATAAGAGAGCTTTTTTCTGCAACCTGCACTAAACATACCTCCTAGATGAGAGAGCTTGCAGACGAGCAGATGGCTCACATTTACTATTAGCAGATAATTGACAGCACATGCACACACATGCCATAACCCACTTGTACTCGGCTTCAAATCACACTCCAAAAGAGAACATATCCGAGATTTTCTTGATGTTACATGCAAAGATACTGTTAGCATATGATGAAAGGTTTTTTATAATAGAAAATAATTGTAGTTTTTGGCAATGCTGGCTGTAGTTTAAGTGCAGAACAAAATGGGAGAAAGTATTAAATGCAACACAATATCTTAGGTTAAAGCAAAACATGTAAGAAGTGTCAAACCACAGAGGCTGATTAGCAGAGACCTTGACATTTGTATCAGTAGCAAAGTTTTGCCAAACTAGTGAGCAACTTTGATCTGAAAGTGGTAACCATGTGATTTTCTCCAGAGCAGTGACCTTGACATCCTATACATTGAGAGACATTACCGTCACATTTGACATAGTAATCTTATTCAGAGCAGTGACCTTTACATTTGGCAAAGTGACCTTGTTCAAATTAGTGACCTTTAAATTTTACTTTTGATACAATGATCATCATAAGGGCAGTGACCTTAACACTGATCTTCAAATCAGTGATCTTGGCATCAACACAGTGATTTTCCTCACAGCAGTGACCTTCACATTTGATACAGTGGTTTTCTTACAATATTAAAGTAGAGCTTTACATTCAGAGCAGTGACCTTTTTGGCACAGTGATTTTTTTTTCAAATTACTGACCTTCAAAATTTAATAAGATTTTTATTAATGACCTTGACAGTGATTTTTAGAGAAGCAACACTCACATTCAATACATCTTCAAATGTGTGACCTTTACATTCTAAACAGTGATTTTCTTACAATATAAAATTAGAGATCTTTACATTTGACACAGTTCTTTTATTCAGAGCAGTGACCTTTACATTCAGCAGAGTTTAAATAAATGACTTTTAAATTTAAGATACACATAACATTTACATTTGATACAGTGATTTTCAGAGCAGTGACCTGTCCATTCAATACAGCAGTCTTCAGAGCAGCATCCATTACATTGAGTTTTACCATATAAATTTATTTGGCAATATAATACAGTTGGCATAACATAGCACCTTCTCCCAGACATTGTTGAATACTACTGCCAACACCCACTTCTTTTAAATGCCACAGAATTGAAATTCTTCATGAATAATTCTGAAGGGGTTTTGAAATAATGATGACAAACTGTTCCACATCTGTTACCTTCTTTCATCAGCATTTCAAAACACTCATTTCATCTATTTTAACCATATTCCTTCAGAGATTTGCAATCCTGCTATTAGCTGATAAGTGTAACATACATTATAACTAGATGGTGATTTTGTTTGCTAGCAAACAATATAGACCATCTCATGACCTCATCTATGGGTCTACTCGGTTTGCAAATCAAGGGTTTAACACAAGCTGATGTATAGTTTACATTCTACAGCTAGCCCTATACTTCATGGGATAATTATTACGACTTATATCTCGTGTGTTTTAAGTGAGGAACCAAATCAGCCTTCACAACCATGCAGTCTGATCAGGATCTACACTCATTACTTTTTGTCCCAAAATCCTAACCTCGAACAGGGATGTACTCGAGTATGCATACTGGGATCATTCATATTACCGGACAAAAATTGATAACATTTCTTTCTAACTTTTGTATTTTGCATCATAATCGGAAAAAACTTGCACGGAGTAATCGTCGGTTCTTCTTTTACATAAGCGTGATTATTTGATACTGAAAGCACTGTTTTATTTTATGAAAAGAGGCTCCAAAGGACTTAAGCAGTATGGCAGCAGATAAAATTGTAATGGAAGCTCAATTTACCGGACAAAGCGTTTCAATGTATATTTTTCAAGTTTTCATTTTAAATTTTGATTATTTTCCATAAACATTCACTAAGCGACTGTTTCCCATTAAACATCATCATTTACAACTGGAAAACCCCTCACTGTTTCTATAAATAATTAGAAGTACGCAAGCTATAGTGAGGTCCTAAATGGGTGAAAATTTAGGTAGTAATATTTATAAGATAACACGTAAAATGATTACGTCATCAATTCATGATAGTCTGTCTGTCTGCTGCTTTTTATTTCCAATATACTTGCACATAAAAAACATTCTACATACTGGTTTTGTAATTTGTTGAGACATCTTCAAACACCCTTTTGGTGTCTCTAGATTGGTGCATGCGCAGTTACGATAAATTCCCCGTGTGACGTAATCATGAACTCATTGTAAACAAAAGGGCATGTAGTAAAAATATCATTTTTTATACTTGAAAATTAACCGACTGCAGGGTAAATATCAGCTTTTTTTTTGTTATGGAGCCAAGTCAGTGTAAAACATTTTTCACCAACCTAATCTAGATAACTGGAGTTTCCCATAAATTGCGAGTAATTTAATGCTAAATCTTATCTACCGTTGATTTTTCATTCACAAAACAATTAAAATGTCTGGAAAGAATAAACCTTAAACCATATGACCTCTCTGTTACACTGTAAGTTGTAATTGCTTTTTCAACAGGATTGCATTCTGAGCTGCCAATTGCCTGCTGTTCAATGAATCCTATTAAACCTTTACTCCATACATACGCCTTTGTACGCATGTGCCACCAGTGTAGATCCAGATCAGCCGGCACATTCATGCCATCTGATCGGGATCTGGATTGGTCACATTTTTGTCAGAAAAAACCTAACAAGTCAAAAAGCAGAGCTGCTGGCTGATCTGGATCTACAATGTTCGCCTAAGCAAAGGTGTGTCTATGTAGGAAAGGGTTAAACCTTTACTCCATACAGTCACATTCCTTGAAGTTGAGGTTTAATACATTTCACATTCTGTTGATGGGCAGATTACTGGATACTAACAGATGTACAATTAAATAGACTGATTTCATCAATCTTTAATTATGAATTTTGCTTTTGCAAAAAAGGATGAAATATATACATGTATAATTATGGAAGTATGTTTAAAACTTTATTTTACCTTTCATTGGCTGTTTGATAAATAATGCAGGGAGTTGTCAAAGAATAAATGGACCAGAAACATAAATGATGGATGCATATCATTGATTAGAATGAAGCAGCAGCCTAAGCACAATAGCCTCTGGAAAAACAAGTACATTGCTACTGATCTGTTAAACAACAGTTACTGCTTGCCATCCTAAAAACTTACACAGCTTTATGTTATGGGGATTTCAATTATAGTGATAAACAAGGGAGGTGGGGGGTAGATTAACATGCCACCTCTTATTCAGATCACTGAAATTAACTAAATTTTGTTAAGAAGGGACAATTTCACTACATGTACTAAGATACAAGCAAAGTGGGATACACTGTAGAAATTTCCAACAGCACTTACATTTTGACTCCAGGTGGTGGGTCCCATACACATTCGCCACTGGTGAGGTTGGCATACATGTGCTCGCGGGTTCGTGGCTCGATGATCTCCACCCATTCCCACCTGAAAAGACAGCACAACTGAGTTATATTATAACAGAAAATACAGCAGAATTAAGCAATAATATATACAGCTAGAAATCTTTTTTGAACTAGGAGCTAATTGAAAGTTACCTACTGAAAAATGAGCCTATTTAATTACAGAAAATTCTCTGAGTTACAAGTTCAATACAAAAATACTGTACAATTTTTTTTTAAAGCTTTACTCCATGGGATATGGCTTTTATCCATCGAGTGATAGTGTAGATCAAGATCAAATTCATTAGGTTATTTCTGAACAAGAAGTGGCTAGTTAGTGTAGATTCAAATCAGATGGCACAGATGTGCCAGCTGATCTGGATCTGCACTACTCACAAAGCTGAACTGGATCTATACAGGCCACACAAGCACCAAAACATGTGTATACACTCAACCAAAGTTCTAACTGGTCATCAATTGTATATGTTTACAATGTATGCTAGTTTCGTTTCTTCCCTACATCAAGAGAGGTTGTGGAAAGAACTGTTTTGTCTTGAAATCAATAATCTAATGTCTTTTTAATCTTTATTGATTGTTTTCTTCAATAAATCCAATACCATTTACTTACATCACAGGGTCAAAATTAGAACAGTCTTTAATTGAAAGGGAGGTAATTTTAAAATTGGATACTTTGAAAGGGATTTATTTAAACAAATGTGATATTGATTAATAAGGTTTTATGTTTTTCCTACTAATCAGGGGTCCTATTAAAAAAACAAACAAGAAATTAAGAGCAAATTTCTGATTGCTTGACCTTTTTATGCAAGAAATGTATTTTGAGCAAAATTAAGGATAACTCTCACCAAACTGTTCCGAAGTCAATAATTACCAGATTAAAACTTAAGTTAAAGACTGTTATTGCCACATGATCATAAATAGTGAATTCAATGTCTTTCTAATAAAAGAAAATATAGACAACAAAAGTGCCAAAATGCCACAAAATACGCCCGTCAAAAAGTTTGGCTAATTTGCCACATTTTTCGTATAAATAAAGGGCCATAACTCTTAAGTGCCTGAAGCAACTTGGCTGGTTATCGAACTTGGCAGAGATATTATGCCCACCAACATATTCACCAAGTTTAATAAAGACCGGATGAAAACTCTTTGCATTTGAGAGCGGATACAGTAATTTTGGACAATTCAAGGGCCATAATTCAGGAGTGCCTGGGGGGATTTGGCTGGTTATAGAACTTGGTCGAGATATTTTGCCCACCAACATATTCACCAAGTTTGATAAAGACTGGATGAAAACTCTTTGACTTAGAGAGCGTAAACCCTTATTTTGGACAATTCAAGGGCCCTAATTCAGGAGTGCATGGGGGATTTGGCTGGTTATAGAACTTGGTCGAGATATTATGCCCACCAACATATTCACCAAGTTTGATAAAGACTGGATGAAAACTCTTTGACTTAAGAGAGCGTAAACCCTTATTTTGGACAATTCAAGGGCCATAATTCAGGAGTGCCTGGGGGGATTTGGCTGGTTATAGAACTTGGTCGAGATATTATGCCCACCAACATATTCAACAAGTTTGATAAAGACCTGATGAAAACTCATTGACTTAGAGAGCGGAAACCCTGTGGACGCCGCCCGCCCGCCCGCCCACCAACCCGCCCGCCCGCCGCAGGTGTTCCCATAATATGTCCCGTTTTTCAAACGGGCGTATAAAACGTGACCAATTAGAACTTTGGTTGAGTGTAAAGGAGCAAAGGTTTCACTTAGAACCAACTGGCTGAATTATTGCTTTAATTTAAGAGCTGACATTCAGCTTAAAAATGAAAAGAACTTTCTTTTAGGGAGGAAAACAGAATACTAATCTCTAATCTGCAGCATTTCGTTAATTTCAAACAAGAACAATGACATCTGTGTGCTATTTAACAGAAGTTATAGTCTGCTACAGGGAAATGGCAAGCAGGTGTTACTAGTTAATGTTTATATTCTAAATAGAAGTAATCGGTTTCTGTAAATACAACAAATCAATTAAAACCAGGTAGATTTTCATCAGGATGAAAGGTAAAGTTTCATCACCATGAAATCTGCCCAAGTTTCAATAGATTACTATGTAAATGTTTCTTCAGTTACAAGGTAGTTAGAACCGAGAGGGACCAACAACCTACAGAAGATCTTTTGTGAATCCCTTTACTGCACAGATAAATCTTTATCCCTTTACTCAATATATATGGCTTTTCATGTGTATGCAACCAGTGTAGATCCTGATCACCTGGCACTTTCTTGCTGTCTGATCATGATCTGCACTGTATGTTTTTTGTAAAGAAATAAACTTATAAATAAAAGAGCGAACAGTGCAGATCCTGATCAAACAGCAGAAATGTGCTGGCTGATCTGGATCTACACTGATTGCCTTTGCAATAAAGGATAATATATGGAGGAAAGGGTTAAACTGATGATAGCACAGACTGATATTATGGTAATTGTTTTATCCTATGTACAGTGTGCCCCCAGGGGCCCAAGTGATTATTGTCTACCATGTGGCTAAAATCATTACCAGGATACAATCATCTGAAGCCAATACAATCTGAATACCTCCAGAAATATCACACAGAACAAATCAAAATCAATGCAATTGTTTGAGACTGCTGAAACTTGTAAACAATAAATGTATAAATAAAGTGATTTTGTTTGATTGTTAAAGTTTTGTGGTGTTTTATTTCTACTCTCCAATTACTCTGTGTGCTTTCTAAACATAGAATTTTATTATAATTTTCAGATCATTAACACTGATTCCTTCCTCTAACATCCTGACTACAACCACATATATTTACACTTCAATTGCGTCCTCAAGAATCATAATTTCTAATGGTAAATAGTGTGACGTAATCGGCTTCACACACTTTAAACAACCCAACTGTTTTCCATACCCAAAAGAAAACCATCAAATATTGATTCAACCCTTAACTATACTGTTTGCTTCTTTAACAGAAAAACTAATAAAACTAAGTGTAGATTCTAATCAGATGCCAGAGATGTGCCAGCTGATCAGATTCTGCACTAGTCTTCCATTCCTAGTTAGTGTTTGAAATCTTTTAAAAGGGATAAAATTTAATTAAATTTCAACTGTTTGTCAATGATAATGATATATTCATTGTTTTCAGATAATAGTTTAAATGCATTACTGATATAAGTAACATTAGGTTTCAGCCGTTAATGCACTTTCAAGGGGGCATAACTCAATTATTTGTCAATTCGGATTTATCATTCTTGAGGATAAAAATAGCTTTGTAAATGACATTAGATAAATACTTAACACTTAACAGTAATAAGCAACATGAAAGTGATGGACAATGGCACCAATGGTAACAACATTGATATAATGACAACCTGGCCACAAACATCCTAGAATAAAAATCATACAATATCAGACATGAAAAGAAATTTGCAGCCAGGCTAAAACCAAGCTGTATTTAGCCAGGCAGTCATACATTTATTAGTTCAATATATTCTAGCAAGCTGAAGTGCCCAGAAAAAAAAGTTGAATATTTTCAAAATGATAACAGATCTGTATTTAATCCTTTAGTGGATTGATAATGACTGTTCTGTATTTTTTGTAAAAGAAATAAGTGGTTAGCATGATAGTTTACCAAGGTCTGAAATGGTCTGAATACCACTCATTTCAATTAATTTAAGATGTAATGAAATATAAAATCTGAAGGGAAACTTTGCAGTTTAACTTACTTGACACGATGCTGCTGATGATGCAGACCGTGCATTTTCCAGGCCACCCTTCTCCCCACCCACTCATGATATGGGCAGCCAGGGTTTATCAAAGGTAACGATCCAAACTTTGCTGAATGCATTTGTTTCATTTTACAGTGTCTTTATCCCAAATTTCTTTTGATCTATAGTTAATAATTCATTTTTTCTTTCTTTAATACTTTCCAAAGTTCATTTACATCTATCTTCACAGAAAAACTTGCAAAATATGATCACAGCAATCAAAAGAATTCTTGTGGGTCAAATATAATTTTATCAGCACTTAATTTTACTTTTTAACAAACATTTTGGAACTTTCAGTATCCTCTTCTGTAATCAAAACATTATTCTCATAAAAAAACAAACAAAACACAAAACAAACCAAGATTTTATCAACAACATTCATAGCACTTTATTTTTTCATTTACTGAAGAGCACTACACGTTTTCAAAGATTTTTTTACGATCTCAGCAAAAATCCAGCAATATCCCACAGTGAGAAGAGCTTATTCCTAATCCCTGGCCAATGACTCTTATCCAACTAATATCACAATATTTGAAGTTCCTATTCAACATTGCCACATACTTCACCCATACCTTACTGTGCTTTTATGTATGCAGACCTTTACTTAAAGGTCATGTAAGCCAGGCTAAAAGTTTTCTTGACTGATTAAACATATAAATTTCAATCAGTAAAAGTAATTATTTGACTTTTATCAACTTAACACAACTCTGATATCTTTAGTTTTCACTCCAGACTTTACTGTTTCTTTTAGAATATGCATCTGGTCTATGCAATAGTAAATCCCTTACTATCTCCTGTTTTCATTTAGTAATGGTCAATTATAAATCCCATTCTGTCTATGAACTTCTGACATTTATTACTTGTTTCCCCACTTTCATTCCACAAGGAACCACTGTTAATATCCCTGGAAATTAGATAATGTCTACATGCAAGTTATATGTAATTCCTTGGCTGATGATTATAAAACTGAGAATAGAAACCAGTCTCAAATCTCAAGCATCTGATTGGCTGAAATGGCGACCTGTTGCCATTTCAGCCAATCAGATCCTTAAGATTTGAGACTGGTTTCCATTCTCAGTTTTATAATCTTGGAGCCTGGTAAACATTAGTGCAAAGGTCTATCTATTTATCTTTAGGTACACACAATATAATCACATCTGATCATCTCTATTATCTTAATAACCAGGCAGATCTCTTCTCCATGGTGCACTATGGTATAATATTGTAATTATTTCCTGGCAAGTTTTCATGATGCAGATTAAATTACCATATTTTAAATGATGATAGACATACACATACAATCAGGTGTCTGTGAAAGCTGTCAGTTAGCAAAATAATAAAATAATTCAAAATGATTCCCTAATCTGGGAAAAACAAATTTATCCTGCTTAAGCTTTATCTCTTCCCTCCATATACATGCCTTATGGCAAGGATGAGTGTAGATCCAGATCAGTATCTGCACTGTTCATTTCTGACCAAAATGTGAACAGATCCTGTTCCAGCTGACCTGGATCTACATTGGTCACACACACACACACAAGCACGAAAGGTTTATGTATCTATGGTGTTAAAAGTTAAATATCCTCAATATTCAAAAACCATTATGGATCAATTTGTTTTAAAACACCCATTTTTCACTGTGCTTAAAATTATTTTACTTTCTATACATTTGATATGGTTAATTAACTATTTATAGCACAGAATTCATCAAAACATCCCACCACACATATCTGACCACTATGCATTCCTCACTATATGAATGGGGAGTATTGGAGAAACAATAGCTTATCATTTACAAACAGAAGCATACTGTTCATTAACTAGTTTCAGGTTAAAGGTTCTATTCCTACGCATGTTTTTCTCATTATTTCTTTACCACAGAGGCAATGTAAACTAAATTTCAAATTTGAGCGACGTATAGCAAATTAGTTTTAACTTTTTTATTTTACATCAATATTTGTGACGATGTGGATTGGGTAAACTGCAGAAGAAACTCATGCCTGGCGGGATTCAAACCTACAGTGACTGGATTTGGAGTACAACACTTAACCCCTAGACCACTGTATCTCCAAATACAGCAAACTATATGACTAATCAAGGAAAAAGTAATTAAAATAATTATATACTATTCAAAGTTAAGGTACAATTTAACATTAACTAATAGAATTTCAGAACATAATACATTTGTAAACCATTCCCCTTTTTGATTTATCAGGTTATTTCGGACCAAGAATCATAAAATTGTTGATGCTGATCAGACAGCACAGACGTGCCAGCTGACCTGGATCTAAACTAGTGGGCACATGTGATAATACCTGTTTATGTGGAGTTAACTCCATGGATATGACTTATAACCCACGTGAGTACAGGTTTGTACATCTTTTAAGAAATTACCTAATGAATCTTAAAACAAACAGAGCAAACTGCAGGTATGTCTGGATCAACACTGGGGGCCCATGTCCCATAGAGTAAAGGATTTAAGATGTCATTTGGATTTTAAATGTCATTTCACATTCCTGAAGAAAGTGATTTTAAATAATGTTTTCATGCAATGTTTACCAATGCAAAGATTACTAACCCACTAAATTTGTAGCAAGAATTGCTATTCATTCTGAATATAAGCTATAATGGTTGTTCTTACTGAAAAATTGTTTTGCAGAAATCCATTGACTGAGAAGTGTACATAGAAGTCCAATCTTCTTTTCATCGTGGTCTTTTTAAATAAAACAGCAAACACAGTGGACCCTGATCAGACGGCAAGGGCTTAGCAGGCAGATCTGAGTTCAAGATTATATAACTGTGATTGGAGACCTGTCTCAAAACTCAAATTGGTTGTAATGGAGACAGATCTACAGTTTTGGGCACACAGTCTGACCAAAATGTGAAAAATGTGATCTCAGTACCAGAATATTAGAGATAATACCTTTAACTGGCCTTAGAAAATCCTCTCCACATGTCCTGCAATAATTAGTCTGTGGTTAACATGCTGAGTTTATTGGCCTATAGCTAGATCAGCTTTGATCTTTAGTACCACAGAACTAATCACTGATTGTTTTCATAATCCTAGAAAACATCAAAACATATGAGCAGAAAACATATGAGCCTTGAAATATCTGATTGGAGCACCAGAGGTTGGAACATCATCCATCGGCAATTCACACTAACTAAACTGTAAATTTTCTTTTGTTGAAGACAATGTCCACAGTCCTTCCCAACCCAACCAACCACCCACATGTGCACTTTGCAAATATACATATCTAAAAAGGGAATATCTGTAAACCTTTCCTGATGTTCAAGGTGCGAAATTTTCTTTAAAACCCTTTCCTCCATATATACTCCTTTATGGCATGTTGCCATACATCCATGCATCTGTAAATCTGTGCCATCTGATCGCTGTTTGCTTTTGGATTCATTAGGTTATTTCTTTATGATGTGACCAGTGCAGATCCAGATCAGATGACAGATGACACAAATTAACATGTGTTAATGCATATATATGGAGGAAAGGGTAAAAAAATGTAGGATATCTTGAAGATAAAAGTACCAAAAACAGTGGGCAACTTTTTCACAGTAGATAACATCAACCCTCAATTCAAAGCGGTTATAGTATTTTAAAGTGGCAGACTGCTACCTGTGGTTGGAGATTCATAGATTACACTGCAAGGATAATTGCTAGCCACATAAAGGATCACAACCAGGTGGTCCTGTTCCTTCTAATGAAGTGTTTTTTTCCATCATTTTGGGGCTGCAAAATATCTGTTAAGAAAATCTGTTGTTTTTAATTAAGAATTTCTTGTAAACTAAAACAATGAAATCCACATTTGATTAACCAGTCAACATAAAGAACTCAAACCAAAATATAATGAATTGAGACTTGAATGTGAGAATGAAACATAAGCATAGTTGATCATGAACGTTCAACTCGTTCATATTGGGAATTTCTTCTGATATTTGGGAATAAAACATATTTTTTGCTGATGGGTATGAGACCAAAATTTGGCCCCAAATCAGTCCAAAACAAAACGCTGAAGTTGCCACCATCAATCTAAACTGCACTTACTTAACTATACAAATTGTTTCAAGTACTATTTGGCCTCTGAAATTAATTCCCACTGCGGTTCAGTTCATAATAGCATATTATTCTATAATATCATTCAAGATAATGCATGAAAATTACCCTCATTTTCATAATGATTCATCATGAGGACTTGAACCCTGGCAAATTAAACAATGATATTCATTTAGCCTGCTAGTTCAATGATAACTATTAATTCTAATATTTACTTGTTCTAATTTATTAGTGTTCAACTTACTGCATTGCTTCATTTTTTTAACTGATATGCGAGAATTGAAAATGCATGACAGAATGTTTATGTCATATGTCAGCCAGAAAATGTGTATGTCACATATAGTCACTTATTTCCACAGAATGTGTATGTCACACATCAGCCACAGAATGTTTATGTCACACAGAGTCATAGAATGTGACACAGAATGTTTATGTCACATGTCAGCCACAGAATGTGTATGTCACACACAGTCACAGGATGTTTATGTCACACACAGCAACAGGAAGTGTATGTCACACACATCAAATGGCTTCTTTGCACAGCCGCATAATGTGTAGTATGTTACACACACAGCCATTGGCTTCTGAGCACAGCCACCTAATCTGCTTGTGACACACAGCTTCTGATAGCTAAGTTGTTTAACAAAATTATCACAATTCATGAAGACTGCATGTGCATGTGACATGCTTTGCAAAGCAATTGATTGTGCATAATGTGACACATAGATTGTGCATAATGTGGCACATTGCTTGTCCATAATGTAGCACATTGATTGTGCATAAAGTGGCACATTGCATGTGCATACTTGATTGTGCATAATGTGGCACACACTGCTACTTTTCTGCAGATTTTCATTTATGCATTAGAAATACAGTTGCTTAAGGAATGAGTATGTGTATCAGTGATTAGCAAGTAAGTGTGCAGCTCTGTTTAAGAATGAACAAGCAGGTCACATGAAACAATAAGGCAAACTGAATGGTAAAAATAGTCTTCTATACACCAGATTGCCAGCCCATCAACCAACAACTGCCATGAAGTATCAAAGCAATAAAAGCCTACTTTTACCAACAGCTTTTTCAGACAAGAAGCAAATTGAACAAAGGAACCTATGTAAGCTTATCTGGACATGTGTTCCATTAATGATTTTGACACCATAAAAGCATTATTTTATTGCTTTATCTTCTATCTGGAAAGCAATAATGGTCACTGTAGATCTGTTTTAACTTTTACTGGATCAGTAGATATCTTTCCCTAACTACCAATTAGGCTCTGACAAGCTGCCAGAACTTTATGGCACCCCCATGACCAGCCAACAAATAAAAGTAATAAAATGATATTGTGTTCAATATGGTCAGTGAGAAGCAATAAAAAGCAGGATTAAGGAAGAATGGGTCATATTAACTGGAGACAAGACTACCAAATTCTAACATTTGATTGGTCAGTTTAGAGACTGAATTATATTTAACCAATCAGCTGCTTGATACTTGTTTGTTACACTCAGTGCCAGGAATAACAAGAGCTGTCAGAGGAGACAGCATGCACGACTATTCGAATCATTTGAAACAAATGCAATTTGAAGATTAAAACAATAACAACTATGGCCATACATTCATGTGCAATCAGGAAAAATATTAACAAGTGAATGGTAAGGGAGAAATTCATTTCAAATAACAGAAATAATTCCTTAATGTACCATAAATATTAAACTGAACAGGGGAATAACTATGAAATATTTCTGAATTTGTTAGAAAACTTGTTAGTAATTTTTTATTAGAGACATTTACTTTTAATCAAATATCAATCACTTCAGTAATGTTACAGAAAAAGAACTGAAATGAAAATATAATGAAAGTTTGAAATTGATACCTTAAGTATTTGCAAAGTTATCGATGAAGTGCACTTAAGTGAAAATATAAGTGAAACTAGAAATGTGTCCATAGGACACGGATGCTCCCGCTATGCATCGTTTTCAGACACTCAAGTGCAATGATGGGAATAATAGCATTTCAAAGACAGTGATGTTTGAGTAATTATAAGAATATGCATAAACTTGAAGATCAAGTAAATTATTTGTATTTGTGGCACTGTTGTCTTCTCATTACGGAAATGTCTGTGAAGAAGTTGGTGGTAATGCAATGCAATGTCATAGTGAAAATTTGTGCCAAGTTATTTTGAAATCCCTTCATTCATAAAGAAGTTATAGCTCGAGCAAGTAAATTCAAGTTTAAGTAACTGTGACCTTGACCTTGGACCTTCAGGCATGGGTAATGTACGCAACACACCGCTTTGTCATGGTGAACATTTGTGTCAAGTTATTTTGAAATCCCTCCATTTATAATGAAGTTACAGCCCAGACAAGAAAATTCTATTTTTATTAACAGTGATCTTGACCTTGGACCTTCAGGCTTGGGTATGTTGCAGACACAGTGCCTTGTCATAGTGAACATTTGTGCAAAGTTATTTTGAAATCCCTCCATTCATAACAAAGTATCAGCCCGGACAAGAGAATTATATTTTTAGTAGCAGTGACCTTGACCTTCGACCTAAAGGCTTGGGCATGTACGTGACCAAGTTACGTTTACCAAGTTATTTAACTAGAATGTTGTGTTCCGCGGAACACATGTGTCGCCTGCATGGAAAAAGTTGAAATGTGGGCCTATGTTTAATCATATATAATAAAAATATTTTATTTAAGTTGATTTCAATATTACACAACAGAACACATGTGTCATCTAAATTACATTTAAAAGGGGAATAACTGTAATAATGGTGAAACCCGAGTTATAATCTTTCTAATTCAAAGTTTTAGGCAACATTAAGTTTCATATTAAAGTTGCATTTGAAAGGGGCATAACTCAAAAAATATTGAAACTGGAGTTATCATTCTTGTTGTGACAGATGGCATTGTTCATGCTGATGATATATTTCAAGTATGAAGAGAATAGGACAAGTACTTTCAAAGATCAAGGCAACATTAAGTTTCAGATTAAAGTTGCTTTTGAAAGGGGCATAACTCAAAAAAATATTGAAACTGGAGTTATCATTCTTGTTGTCACAGATAACATTGTTCATGCTGATGATATATTCCAAGTATGAAGTGAATAGGACAAGAACTTTCAAAGTTAAAGGCAACATTAAGTTTCAGATTAAAGTTGCATTTGAAAGGGGCATAACTCAAAAAATATTGAAACTGGAGTTATCATTCTTGTCGTCACAGATGGCATTGTTCATGCTGATGATATATTCCAAGTATGAAGTGAATAGGACAAGTACTTTCAAAGTTAAAGGCAACATTAAGTTTCAGATTAAAGTTGCATTTGAAAGGGCCATAACTCACAAAATATTGAAACTGGAGTTATCATTCTTGTCGTCACAGATGGCATTGTTCATGCTGATGATATATTCCAAGTATAAAGTGAATAGGACAAGTACTTTCAAAGTTATAGGCAACATTAAGTTTCAGATTAAAGTTGGGGGACTACCATACGACGACGCCGCCGGACAATAGCATCCCTATGTGTCTACCTGCTATCGCAGGCGACACAAAAATCCAATAAGAAATAACAAAGTTACAGAGCGGACACGATTTTGCAAGAAAATTCTATTTTTAGTAACAGTGACCTTGACCTTGGACCTACAGGCATGGGTATTGTATGCGACACACCGACTTGTCATGGTGAACATTTGTGCCAAGTTATTTTGAAATCCCTCCATTCATAACGAAGTTAAGGGCCAAGTGTATATTTTGCTAAACATAAAATGTAAGTGAAAAAGGGGCATTATCTGAAAAATATTGGAAGCAGGGTTATGGGTCTTGTTGGTTATGATGTAGATTTTGATGATGAAAATATATTTCAAGTTTCAAGGCAATATCTCAAGTAGTTTATAAGTAATGGACCAAAGTGCATATTTTCCTCAACGCAAAATTTAAGTGAAAAAGGGGCATAACTTGAAAAATATTTGTAGCAGAGTTATGGGTGTTGTTAGTAATGATGTAGAATTTGATGGTAAATATATATTCCAAGTTTCAAGTTGATATCATAAGTAGTTTTCAAGTTATGGACCAAAGTGCATTTTTTGTTTAACCCATTTTTTTTGACGGACGCCGACACCAGGGCGAGTAGGATAGCTCCCCTATTCTTCGAATAGTCGAGCTAAAAATGTCTTTAACAACCCCTTACTTAATGCATTGCCATCTTTATTTGCCAGAAATCAGCTAAAACAGGGTTATTGTGTTACTGTGTCAGTAAGATTTCAAACACAAACAGACAGAACATTGTCAACTCCTATATACTAATCCCCTACTCCATACTCCTTTATCACATAGGCAAACAGTGTAGATCCAGATCAGCTGGCACACCTAATCAGGGTCTACACTTATTGCAGTCAATAAACCCTAGTATTAAGTCATGGCATGTCGCATAATAGCCATTTACTCCATTATATATACACTTTACATGTGCAAACCTACCAAAAAGTACTAACTTTCTTGTAATTTAAAGTAAGCATATTTATATTATTTAACATATATATTCTGAGGAAAAGTTTTGCTCAGATTGTTGATCCAGATCAGCACATCTGTAAAATCTGATCTGGGTTGAAAAAACCTAATGAATCTAAAAGCAATCAGTAGTAGATCTACACTGGTCTCCCATGTGAAAAAACTTATCTACAGTCAAACCTGTCTATAGCAGCCACCCAAGGGAGTGTTTAAAAGTGGCTGACGAAGAAAGGTGGCTGTTAAAGACAGTAAAAAATTAGAACAAAATGTCAGTTTAGATCATATTCAGACTGGCTGTTTAAGACAGGTAGTTGCTATTCGCAGGTGGTTGCTAAGGCAGGTTTCACTGTATGCAGTTTTGAAGGGTGCACAAACGCTGAGATGCACAAATGTTTTTGACATGTTGCTGTAGTAAAGCATATTGTCATTGCCCTGTTGACAAGGTGGCTGTCCCAATATTGCAATGTGCAAAATGGAAGTGTTAAGTCAAGCTGTTTCCAATGTTTTTGTTAGAATTCAGAATAAATGTATTTAGAAGTATAAATAAAAGACTTGAATGGATACTGAACTGAACGAGGATTTATTTCATAGGCATGAAAGTCTGTAGGGTGGCCTACTAACAAATTAACAGGGGATATGAAATCCCACGAAACATCCCAGTCTGAAAGTTAATCTTAGTATACCAATGGAGAAAACAAACAAAAGAATTTGTTAAAAGTTGGTTTTTACAAAAGAAATTGCAACTTAAGTGCTCAGATTACAATCAGTTCTAAATAAGATCTAGCTTCACACATAAAACAGAATGGAAAAGTAACAGGCAATTGCATAATAAATCCAAGCAGAAAAAATGCTCGTTAACCCTGTTTGCTCTATACTACCAAGAGGGACTTGAATTTCAGTTTTTATAAAAAGAAAATTGAAAAGTTCACTACAGTAATCTAAAGTTTATCTGAAACATTTTAAATGAAAGAGTTAAGTGAAACACACTGAATAAATTTCAGAAAAAAAACCTCATGAGTGATATTAAAATACACTAGAAATGTTTAATACAAATAAACAGATTTGTTTTCTTACATCAAGGAAACAACTAAATGATCAAAACAAATGTTCTTATTACCAAATGGGCTGTTCAACAGTTGGTAATAATTCTATCTGTACTTCAAACTTATGAATAATGCTTATATTCATTATCATTTTGCGAATAGTAAACTGATAACTTTGGTGTATTTCAGTTTATTTAATAAGCTTTGTGCATTTCAGTTTGTATTTTTAATGAGAATTTTTCCATATATATGCATTTTATTGCATGTGCAATCAGATCAGCCACCAAGTCTGTGCTATTTGATCGGGATCTGCACTGTGTGCATTTGGTTAGATTAACCGATAATAAATCAAGATGCAAACAGTCTAGATCCTGATCAGATAGCGCAGGAACTGATGTCTATTTATAATAGTCCTAGCACTTAAAAGCGAATTATGTCTCAAACTGTGGACGCACACATATTCGTGTTCATACAATTTCATGGTTTTCCATTAGACATCATTTTCGTGGGTACTTAAATTTGTGGATCTCAATTTTTTAATCTTATTTTAGAGTTCAATACCTTATTTCGTGGTGGTTTTAAATCTGTGGATCAATTTGCCCATAAAGTCCATGAAAATTAGTACCCTAGGAATTCACACTACATGTATTTTAAAGTAAAAAAAAACACTGTGGTATAAGTAAACTTTGCCAGGGACATGAATGGTCGCACAAATACTTAAAATAAAATTTTCTTGTGCCCATTTATTGTTGCAATTGCATTCATTTCACAAGATAAGATATTACATAATACATTTTCAAATTTTGGTAGGGTTTGATCTTGCACACTTTCCTTTGCACAAAATATTAATAATGTAAATACAGGTAATTCACTAGCATGAAATAAAATAATTCCGCTGTATGCAGAACATACAGATCATAAGTTGGTTTTTTTTGTAGGCTGAATCATTAGAACTATATTGTCTTTCATCAAGTAAACTGTCGTCAATGAGTTATCTCCTTTAGTAAAATCTGTTCTGACATAAACCTGTTGGCATATTATTACAAGTTACAACCTAGTGTAGCATGTCACCATCTGATCCAAACTGTCAGGGTGCTGTTTAATCATCTTGTTATCTTTCATTGCATAAGTTTAAGTTACGCAATGATGGCTGATTCCTCCTTAAATCTTTGGTGTTGTGAAGAATTGTAGCAAATGATAGATAACCAGCCATTGTAACAAGTTTATTACCAGTAACTCCCACAAATGGGGCTCAACATTCTACACAACTCAGTCAACTTGCTCTGAGTTCCCACAAGAAACTGGTTCACAGAAACAAACTGTAAGATGTTGTTTATACTACAAGAATTTTGATCCATCATGATCACATGAAGTATTTTGCACAAGACCAGTAAAGGGATCAAAAAAGACTTTTTTCAGTTTGATTCAATTTGAATCGATTCTTTTCTTGTGTGAAGCGACATGAAAGTACTACAGTGAAACCTGCCTTAGCAGCCACCTGCGAATAGCAACCACCTGTCTTTAACAGCCAGTTTAAATATGACCTAAACTGACATTTTGTTTTAACTTTTACTGTCTTTAACAGCCACCTGTCTTCAGCAGCCACTTTTTGTCACTCCCTTAGGTGGTTGCTAAAGACAGGTTTGACTGTATTTCTATGCACCTGAAAAGCATTCATTTTTTATATGTGCATAAGGACTTAGATATTCTTTGAAATCATTATTCAAGAATAGGGTAAGTTTTGGACCATGGAGTATAATGAAAGAAGTCAGTAAAAGCGTCATTCTGTAACTAAACAAACTCTAGAAGCAAAGGAAAAGCTTATGAAAAGAATGTGACGGAAGGCATTCCAGACTTATGTTGAAAGATCAACCATTGGCTACATAATGATAATGATAATGAATAGTGGAAATTTGAACGCAAAAACAAAATGTGCCTGTTTTAGATAAGAACAATTTTATAAAATAATTTATTAAAATGCAGTTACACTAATCAGACAAAAATAAACAATTGCTTGAGATTGACCCTGATGTCAACTCTGCCTAAATAATAATAACACAAAATAAAACGGTATGCTTACCTTTCTTTCATTTTAAGGGTGTAAGTTTCTCTTTGGATATTTTGGACACAATTTACACAGTTGCATTCACTTTAAATTCCAGTGATACACTCAGATTTGAACTTGTGCTAATGCATCCATATGGTTTAAACATCCTTTCATTTTTCTTCTTCTAAAGTTATCTTATCAAAGTTTGTTTGTATTGAATTTCTACCACATGCTATCTCCTTCTCTAAATTTAAACATCTATAAAACTCATGTGATTTACCCTTCTATGCTACTGTAGTTTGAAGATTTAAATTAGTCATTCGGGATTGCAGTTTTCACAATTCACTAATTTATTCATCATGATGTATAGAGCGATAGAATAGCTTCATCAAATCTTCACAAACAATGTACAGTATTGTTTAACAGTTTACTGTATGTTTTGTTCAATGATAAACATAATATTATTATCTACATATATCATGAATATAGGTTTTATGTCATTCAGTTTTATCACTTCCCAACAATTGAGATTTATAAATTAGCATATTTCGCCATAATCTCAAAACTAACGACTATGCATTTAAAATGGATATCTTTTTATACTACTTTTTTTATAAAAGTAATCCTCTTTCATGTACATTTAACAAAATAGCCCACTTCGGATGTATCCTGCTTAAAAATCAACAATAGGATTATTTGTTGTCAGTATTCTAACTATTTATGCTAACAACAGCTATTTACACTCTAAATCTGTAGGACTAGGAGATTTCCTAGTTACTAATAGGCCTATTCAATAATTTACTTAAAAATTTTGATTTTTAACCTTTTCCTCCATATCTATGCCTTAAAGGCATGGACAAACATTGTAGATCCAGATCAGAAGGCACAGCCTTGCCATCTGATCAGGATCTACTCTGTTCACTATAAGATTTATTAGGTTATTTTATCCAGACCAGACGGCATGGATTTGCCAGCTGATCTGGATCTACACTGGTCTCACACATGTTAAAATAGGTACATATGGAGTAATGGGTAAACTTGTAAATTTTGATTTTTAAGAATTTTTCCACCTCTTGCAGAGCGACAAGCATTTCAACTTACAAACTTTGCCCACATCATAATGTCATTAGGCAATCAAGTGCAAAGAAAAAGAAAAGTATAATATACATGTACATGTAAGTAATACAAGGACAACATGTGATGGAAATGAAGAACTAATACATTGTACACACAGGTGACCGTATGTTAAAAAATAAAATTCCAATAAAGAAAAAAAAGTTTTTGTGTTTTTGATATATTATAATGAAGGTCCCCAAGAAGGGGACCCATACACTGATAGGGACCTCAAAGAACTGTAAAATTTTATCATTTAAACAAACAAATCTAGCTTAAACAATACAGCAACAGATGAGTCTTGCATCATGCTAACATGTCGCGAAAACCGAATTGAATTTCCTCAACCGATTTTTTGCTACAGCTTTTCATATAGCTCAAACATTGCCTAACACTTTAGTCGACATCGATGAGGTGATCCCAAAAATTCATTTTGGTTACGGCATTTCCCAGTGTCTCCCCACTTCTATGATATATTCACACCACGCATACATAAAATACATAGTTTTCAATCATTATCTCCCAGTAACTTGTACCTTTTCTCGATCTAACGCTAAAATCTTTGTTGTTTTTGTTTGCATCGTCTCAAATATTTACTTTGACAGCCATGATGCTTCCGAATGACTTCGGTCAGTTTAAGGAAATCGCCGATCTCAAATTTTGCAACGATTTCTTCGATTGGCTGGTAGTCTAAATTGCCAGTCAATCGGAAAAACAATTGCATAAAATGACATCGTCGTATTCCGTAAACTGACCGCCGCAGGTATTGCCATAATACGTCCCGTTTTTCAAACGGGCGTATAAAAACTATTTAAAGTTTCCCAAATATTAAAACTAGATGGGTGTTCAGTTGAACACTTGTGTCGCCCTCTGGTGCTGTCGGAATAAAAATGCAAGTACAAAAAGGGGTATAACTCCATCAAATGTGACCTTGACCTTAAGCATATAGTATCGTCACGAGCGTATTGTCATAGGGAATATAATTTGAAAGTTTGATGAAGAAATATTAATAAATGGCAAAGTTATAGCCAACGGTAAGTTTTCATATAAAGGGGAATAACTGCATCAAGTGTGACCTTGACCTAAAGAATGTGGTATTAACAGGAGCGTGTTGTGAAAAGGAATATAAGTTGAAAGTTTGATGAAGAAATATTAAGAAATGGCAAAGTTATAGCCAATGTTAAGTTTTCGTAAAAAGGGAAATAACTCCATCAAATGTGACCTTGACCTAAAGAATGTGGTATCATCTTGAGCGTGTTGTCATAAGGAATATAATTTGAAAGTGTGATGTAAAAATATATAGAAATGACAAAGTTATAGCCAACGTTAAGTTTTCGTGTAAAATTCCAAGTACAAAAAACGGGCATAACTCCTTCGAATGTGACCTTGACCTTGAGAATTTGGCATCATCTCGAGCGTGTTGTCACAAGAAATATAATTTGAAAGTTTGATGAAAAAATATTAAGAAATGACAAAATTATAGCCAAAGTTAAGTTTTCATGTAAAAATCCAAGTACAAATAGGGGCATAACTCCATCAAATGTGACCTTGACCTTGAGAATTTGGCATCATCTCGAGCGTGTTGTCATAAGCAATATAATTTGCAAGTTTGATAAAGAAATATTAAGAAAGGCAAAGTTATAGCCAACGTTAAGTTTTCGTGACGGACTGACTGACGGACGGACAGGCGGACGGACAAAGCGATCCCTATGTATCGCCGTTTCTTCGAAAGGGCAACACAAAAATACTTTCTATTGCAAAGACATTGAGAATATTATGAAAGAATTTTCATTACATTTGATATCTCTTGGACATATTTTCTCATTCTGGTATTTCAAACAATTAAGGCTACAATTATTGACAAATTAATAAAATGAATGTAAATATGAAATCATTTTCTCAATTCCACAAGGTGACTGTCTATTTCCTAAGAAATAAGACGAAGGCCAGAGAAAATCATATTGTTTTGATCTTCATCCCTCTCAGTATCAGACCTGTTTGAAACACTGCACCCAGGATCACTGTCATTTCTAGGGATTGGTGCAGTTCTGTACTGAAGATAATAAAACTGAGATATGAAATCAGTCTCAAATCTCAAGTATCTGATTGGCTGAAATAGAAAACAGATCCTTGATATTTGAGACTGGTTTCCATGCTCAGTTTTATAATCTTGAGGCCTGTGCCCAAGGTTATAAAACTGAGCATGGAAACCAGTCTCAAATCTCAAGCATCTGATTGGCTGAAATGGCGACTGGTCGCCATTTCAGCCAATCAGATGCTTGAGATTTGAGACTGGTTTCCAAACTCAGTTTTATAACCTTGGGCACTGTTCTAACATTATAGAATTATGGAGGAGATCTACAGTATTTAGTTCAGTTTTGCATTAAGCCCTAAAACTTTGTTTTGAATCTGCTTTCCTCCACACATTACAAGATTGTGTTAATTCAAACCTGAGGAAGACTTACTAAATTACTAAGTTTATCTTAAGGTATCAATGCTTAAAGTTGAAATTTTTCTTCACTCCCAAAAATACAAAAAAACTGCCTTTTTCTGCCAACAATCCAGATGAGGATTTCAACACTGATTTTCTCTTGCCTAAGATTTAGAACTTTCACTAACATTATTTTATCTTCAACAGCTAGCTGTTCTCCCAAATGGAAATCAAATGCTGCCTGTCAATTCATATTCTAATTCCATAATCAAGCAATGCAATTTGTTAATTCCAATAAACTTCCAGTAATTCCTATCCACTCCAAGTTGTCTGATTGTCACATACTCAACACCATTTGCTCACTGACATGTAAGAAACTATGTGGATTTGCAATGGCTTGGAAAAACTAATTTCCCCAGGTCGGGCAAAAAATGTCGAACGGATTATCTTTGTTTCAGCATCAAAGCTCCATGTCAGAATTACTGCTTGGAAAGTTGTTCATGACAAAAGAAATCAATGCAGAGGAATGATATGCAGCACTTGGCTACAAATGGTTGCTGTGGTTTTCTTATGCAATATTCACAAGTGTTTGCTTTTCTACAGTTTACGCCTTCATCAATACTCGTTTTTTTGGTTCTATCTATTAAATTAACCCTTTATTCTCTGTGATATGGCTTTAATCCCATGGGCAAACAGTGCAGATCCAGATCAGCCTGCACATCTGTGCCGTCTGATCAAGATCAACACTGTTCACTATTAGATTCATTAAGCTATTTCTTAACTAGATGCGACCAGTACAGATCCAGATCAGATGGCATGGTTGTGCTGGCTGATCTGGATCTACACTGGTCGCACATGTGTAAAAACACGCTCCAGCGCAACACACAGAAAACAAACACCCAAAACAACCTGTCATCACAAACCAATACTGGGTATAACCCAGGGTTTCCTTTGTCAACAAGTTTGTTGATTATGTTATGTTACATGTCACTTATAAGTCCTGCAGTGGGGCAACACCCAGGAACCCATGTTTACTCCAGGAGGAGGATTTTTGTTCCACTAAACTGGAATCTCTACTGCAATGTAATGAAATCCAATTTCAAGTAGCGTGTAATGAAATAATCTACATCAATTTGTTAGTGGCTAATCTGTAGCTATGGAATTCAAGATGAACTTCAGATCAGGATCAAAATAACTGTCAGGATTCCAGAAATGAGAAGAACAATCCATGAAGACAACAAACATGCAGTGTAATGGCTAAAACTGTCATGTAAATATGCATTGTGGTAACCAAGAAAATAGGGATTTTTCCTGGCATTTCGAGAACTCTCTCATTATTGTCATTTTAATTCAAATCCTCCGTTGAAGCAACCAGTTACTGTTAGCATGAGCATAACCTTGTTGTGTTTGTCTATAACACAAGTAATGATGCAAGGTACAATTTGAATATTTCAAATTCACTATTCCCACTAAGGTAGGAACCACAATGTTCATCCCGTATTTTATATATTGATAGGACAGAATGCTGATATAATAGTACTACCTCAACCCTATAAATTTTAGCTGAAGGGTCATTTCGTTAAATGATGGGTATTTTGGCTACTAATTGCCAAAATCTCCTAAAAATGATCAAAATGACCGTTCAGCAGCTAGTGGAACCCATGAGTATGCACAAGGTGAGGGCTTTCAATCCTTTGTTGTTCCTGGACAAGTTTTGAGACAACATATTTTTTAGCTCATCTCTGATTGAGCATTAGGACATCTGGATGATAAAACATACATCTCATCTCAAAGAACTGACTGATACACCCACATTCTTATCACGATTATACAGTTAGCTCATTATTCACTCATTCAGGAAACTTATGAACTACAAACACTTCCTTAATGTGAAATGTCAGTCATAGAATCCTGTGCAACTGATCATGTAGTGACTTGACACACTCCTAGTGATGATCACTTGAGTTGCGGGTCAATTATGACATCTTTAAGTTTTTGTTTCCCTTCTGTACAGTACTTTAAGTTTTTCACATTCAAGTTAAACAGCCTTGAATTTTTTAAATTGTATGAATGAAAGCCCCATTATAGTGATGAAGATCAGCCCCTCAATATGATCTACAGTGTTTTTATTAAAATAAGCGGGTAGGGCCCCCCACCCCCATGCCCCTAAATCAGTATTACAAAGAGAATGGAGTTTACTTAATGAACACTGGAAACATTGAACTCTGTAGAACAATTTTCTGTTCACATACATTTACTTTATACTCAAACTGTTACATTCTTAGATATGATTATTATATATACACTTTAACCTTTTCGTCTTTTTTTGGTCAATAATCACATGAATTCGGTCACTGTTTTAAGCTTCCGGAAGTTTTTGTTTCCCCTCTCAATTAAGACGTATACTACTTACAGTCAGTGAAGTACTATTTTAACAAAAACCAAATGAAGCAAAATTAGTTCAGTACTGAATTAACAGTTTTGACTCAGTTAAAGAGAAAAACAATTAACAATATTTAAGTCCCACAGAACAAAATTGTCCAAGTAAAGGTTACAGTGCAAACAGTGCAGATTCAGCAAAGATGTACCAGCTGATCTGGATCTATACTGTTCACCGATGGTTACATGCCATATCCACTGTAAGTAATGGGTTAAATAACCAGGGCAAGGCTTTTATTCTTTCTTTAGAAGGGGCTGTTTATGGTTGCCTTGCCCACAGAAAAATTCTTTAAAATCGTGCAGTTTTTCACCAAAAGTACTTTTACATCAGGGTGAAATCTTCCACAGGTGCAATTTAATCAATTTGCATGAACTGTTAACTTTCCACAAAAGCAATTTTAAATAATAAGTGACATTTCACCAAACTGCACTTACACATGCACATATGCAATAAGATAATACATTCAACAGTGCAGAGTGATGTATGATAGTTCTGAAATTATCTAACATGATGGATACATAACACTGTATCTGTATGGGTTTTTACATTGACAAGTGCATTTATGTAGAATGATGAATAGACACCATAAAATAATATTAAAATAAACTCTTGAAGGTTTGAAGTATATCCCACTTGAACACAGCAATGGTTTACTTAATATATGTAGATAATAAGAATACAGCTGTACATATCAATAACTACCAAATTTTGGAGATAGACATTTTGAATGTCTATCATGAGATTTCTTTAGATAATCCTCAGGGAATGGCTTAGCGTGAGACTTGGGAGAAATAGTCTCCCAAATTTCCTAAACCTTTCCCTCTACTTTGTCAAGGGAGAAGTTTTTTTTACTATACGTTTCTTAAAGAAAGCTAAAAACATACAAAACTTCTCCCCTCAAACTGGAAAATCTTCTCCTTTTGCTCAGTGTAAGGTGATCCCTGATCCTCAGTAATGCAAACAAAACCTTATTATAATACAGCTTTTATGTTTTCCCCATGGATGCTATTCTTTTGACACACTTTAACCCTTTATCACGTGAGTGAACTGTGTAGATCAACATCAGTGCAGGCTGATCAGGATCTGCACTGTTTGTTTCTAGGTCAGATATAACTATGGCCATCTTGAACTGAACACTGCAGAACCTGACCAGACAGCAAGGATGTGCCAGCTGATCTGGATCTACACAGGTTGCCCATGTCAGCACCACTTGATTGGGATCTACAGTGTTTGCTTTTAAGATTCATTAGGTAATAATTCTGACCAATATGCTACCAGTGCAGATCCAGATCAGACAGCACAGAGGTGAGAGCTGATCTGGACCTACATGGTTCGCCCACTCCATAAAGGCGTAAATATGGAGTTAATGTTCTTGTTTATTATGCATTCATTCTTCATATTAATGTTTTGCAGAAATATGTTGACTGGATGTTACTTTTTCACCTGTTACTCCATAATAAAGCCTTTATCCCATACTAGGCGAACAATGTAGATCTAAATCAGCCTAAATATCTTAACTGTAAGATCAGGATCTTCACTGTTCCCTTTTAAATTCATTGTGTAATTTCTGACCAAGATGTGTCATTTGCACATGTGATAAAACCCATATATATATGTGAATAAGGTTAAACAATCTGCAATATTGTCTTTTCATTGCATTACAAACTTGCTTTAAAAAGTTAACTTGTCCCAAATGCTATATACCTGGTCAATGATCCAGCGAACCAGTGCTGATTTCAATCAAAATCAGGAACAAAATCGTGGATACTGTAATGAATTTCAGTATTTTAATATTCTCCAATACAACATGGCATGTTTTCTGAGATTTTGCTCTGTCAACTAAATAATTGGAAGTGCTAACAGAAACAAGAGTTTTCTCCTAATCAATAGCCAGCCACCAGATCATTGCACAGATAACAGACCAGAGTAAATATAATCTTTTCTTATTTATTGGTGATGAAAACAACTAATCTGATGGTAAATATGGCCAAACCAGCATAAGAAATCACCATAAAATGTTTATTTACTTTTCCTGTAATTACAAAGATCGAAAGAAGATTTACTGCAGCATAAAATTCAAAGAGGGATCAATTATGTTCGCTTATTATTTTCAGTGAATATTTTACCAAACACCACAAAAAAAACCTCCCATGTTTAAGTTTTATCAAGTTTCAATAATCATTTTGAAATGAAGCCCTTCATTAAACGAAATGCAACATAGAACATGTAACCACATACATAGAAGGATTTTCAAAATTGACTGTTGAAAGAAAAAACCAACTTTAACCTGCCTATTCAAGTCAGGGTGGAATACATGCACTTCAATGTCTCAGTTGTGCTTAATTAATATTAATTGTAGCACTATATAGTGCCCCTTAAAGAATGAAAAGGAGCGAATTTTGAGGAATTTATGTGGACTAATCAGTACACTTTAGGATCTGTTTTGAGTGAATTTTGCAGCATTATTTTTAAAGTGACATTAAAAGAAATTTGGTTTTGAATATATTTACTCATATGTTGACTGTGTTAAGAATATTAACATATCATTTACTTTATTTACAGGTCTTCTATAGTTTATATTATAAATTTTAAAACATTCAATATTTTCATCCTAATACATTGACCACTTTAAAAAAGAAAGCTGGAAGTTGGGCATGTGATCTGAAGAATCAGTATCGCCAAAAGTATCTCTTAAAATACTTTTGATTTTTGGTAACAGAACGTTCACATCCCACTTCAACCAAAGACTTTTTTCATTATCATTTATATAAAATTTAATTTTGGGCAAATGACATAAGCATACACTGGGAATCGAACATGTAAACAATCAGATTCTTGAGATTTGAGACTGGTCTACAAACTGAGTTTTATGATCTTGGGTCCATGCCTTAATATATTTTCTGAAAATCTACATGCCCTGCACAAAACTTACCAGTCCTGCCAGTGTTTCAGCAGGCCAGACATTGTCTGATTTTCAGCAAGAAAGTCTAATTGAAGTTTCAAAATCTGTGATAAGAACTCAATTTCGCTGCCCTTGTAAACTTGTCAAATGCCGATTACGCAATAGTTCCCAATTACATGACATTTGAACAGCCTATGATTTAGAGACATGGAGTTCCATTTATAAAGTTGACGTCTTCATTTCAGTCAAGATAGATCTGTAGATCAGTGGCTGGCCAGAGGTGGGTAATTCATTAATTAATGGGCTGCAGTAAATTCTAATGTTTGATGCTTTAATTATATCATATCCTTTGCTCACTGTAATTTGCATTTACCGCCAAAAACTTGTTTTAACATGTTTAACACTAATCACTCCATAATCATTGAGTCCATATCTATGCCTTATAAATATCAAATTGGTGACCAGTACAGATCCAGATCAGCTGGCACATCCATGTTGTCTGATAAGGATAACACAATGGAGGGGCTTCAGAGATTCTATAGTCTTTAACCCTAGCTGATTAAGAAAAAGATGACAGGAAAACTTGTAAATTAAGGATGGGTTCATTACTTATATAATATTTTTGTCTTATGTGCCACATGTTATTTGTTGTAGTTTCTACCTTACAAGGCAAGTGGCTACTTCCCTCATTCTTTAATAAACTGTAGAGGATGATAAGTGATCTAACTTTATTTTCCAGTAAATATTAATGTCAACAAATACTTGACCGCTCACTATGCAGAAAAAAACAAGAATTAATACACATACATTTAATTAACTTAATCAACTTTATAACTGCTATAAACAAAGATGACTGTCACTTTTTAAATGAAAGTAATGCTTGTACATTACAACAAAGACAGGGCTCTCGCTAGACTTGCAAATCAGGGAGAAAGTTTTGTCATAATTTTACTGAATTATGGAGAAGTTTGCAGTCAACAGCATTCTTTCCCTATATAGTCTACACAAAATGACTTCTCTCATAGCTCAAAGAAGGGAGAAGTCTCCCTCTAGTGAGAGCCCTGAAAGATCAAACTACACACCACTCTGAAGTATATATAACATTATGTATTTGTCTCAGAAGTATGTTGAGAGGTAACAGGATAGGCCTTTATTGAAAGGATAGTAAACTTGGCCATCCATCAGTAGTCAACAGTTTCCTCATTATAGACTGACCTACAGAATCCCACTTGTGTTAACAAAAATGCATTATGTTCTCTCTTAAGAAGCATTTTAAGATGAATTATAAATGATACCATTTCTGTCAAATCTGTGATTTGTGAAATGATTCTGAAAGCAACAAACTCATTAAGGGTAAGGTGACAGGTTTTCCATTTTTAAATTATTTGTCACCAAAACACTATTTTTCTACCTTATCAGCAATCTGACACCATAAAGACTAGTTTTCATGTTTCATCAATTTAAATAAATGTGAGTGTTTCTACAAACTAATGTTAGATTTTTCTTAACAAATGATCTTGTTGCAGTAGGTTTTTTGAAACAAGCAAAATAGAGTGCAAGTTGTACACTCAATATCAGATTGTCTTCATTGATTGCCCATCATATGTATCTAGAGTGGAACCAGAGGAGGTTCCTTGGGGTTGCTCGAACCTCCTTTCTGGCCAACATTTTTTAATTTTCATGGAGATTACAGCTAAAAAGTTTGATATTATCATGTAAATACCGTAAGAATGTCCCAAACAAACAACCTTTTCTTGAAACCTTGAATCTAACTTGGTTTCTGTACATGTCTATTGATGACTAACTCGGTTACCTTATATACTCGGTATCGCTATTATCGCGGTATCCAGATTTTACGTAATTGTAGGACAACGACGCCACCTACACACATGGTTCCGGTTGTAGAATGTAAAACGAAACCATTTCTATTTCCACCAAGAATATTTTAAGTCATCATGCATAAAACAGCTGTTCATACTTACTTTTGGCATCAACATCAAAAACATCACTTCTAAGTCTAAATATTCTGTCAACCCCTACCTTAATAAAACTGGTAAAACATTGTTAAAAATCCATAATTTTCATTCGAAATTTCATCAGTAAAATCGTCTGCACATCATATGACATCATCAATCATGTGACTTTTGTCCTATTTCTAAAACGAGGCTAGACGACATCGTTTTATCTACGGAAGCAAATAAGGATAATTTTTGGCAATTTTTCAATGTCTTTTATACAATAGCCAGCCTGGTTAAACAAATGAATTACAGTTGATTTTTTCTTTTTGTCTTTAACAGTTAACATTTTCGAGCTCATATATATCGCAAAACAATTGTTATACACTCACTTTCCTTTCCTTTAATAAAGCTGTTTACAAACTTTTGAGTCAATTTACAATATATGCCCCTAAAAAAGTTCTACCGTCTTTTAAGTGACATTCTCTTATGGGATAATATCAAAATTGTAGCCACCTTAACCTATTTTCGTCTGAGAAAATTGCTTAAAAAGGATTACAGTCAAAACGGCCTCACGTAAAAACGGCCTCAGGTTAAAACGGCCACATTTTGGTTAAAACAGCCTCACTTTCAGACAAATATCGGTTAAAATGGCCTCACTATTTTTTAAGTAGATGACCCTTGTTTGAATTACATTTTAAAAGATATTGTAGTATTGATTTGAAGAAAGAAATAGACACAACAAATTGTTGCCATTATCATATTACTCGTGTACGCATTTGAAAAGATTTTTTGTGTTGTTTAGATATTGTGAATTTATGTAAATAGAACGAGAATTTTTAAGTAGTTACTTTTCTTTACTGTTCTAACATGCGTTAATAAATGCAAAACGAAGATACATTTATGTTTGCAAAGGTTCATTGCCGTTACAGAGATTTTGATATTTTTATTTTACTGATGTCCGTGCAATAACAACTCAAGACGGTCCTTGATTCAGAAAACATTTCAAACGGAATACTGGAGAAGGTGTACATTGATAATTTATAAACACTGACGGCAAAGAATTAAACATTTAATTAATATACCAAAAATTTAATGATGAACATACAGATTTAACTATAAGGATTAGTTGCTTCTATACATCACAATTAACAGACCAACTGGGCAAGTGACGATCTTGTAGAATTTAACACAGTTCGCACACGCGTAAAAAGAGTCCTTCACCCATATTCAACATGACACATTTTTTTGGGAACAGACTGGCAAGCGAGAATATATGTCAGTTAGTGGCAATTAACAGTAACGGGGTGGTGTTCAAAATTGTATTACACAGTGTGATTTTAAGTTCTTAAACAAATTGATGATGATTAAAATGACCAGTACAATTTAGATCCATCCAAAACGATGGTATGCATATGGCGGTGAACATGGAACGAACAAACCACGAATTTAACGAATTGACATGTACTTATCAAGAGTATAAAAGCATTATAAAAGATACCTTTTTTTGCTAATATATTTAAAATTTATTTTAAAATTGAGGCCGTTTTAACCAAAAAGTCAGGCCGTTTTAACTAAAAGTGAGGCCGGTTTGACTAAAAGTGAGGCCGATTTAACCAAAAAATAAAAATGTGAGGCCGTTTTGACCAAATAGTGAGGCCGTTTTAACCAAAATGAGGCTGTTTTAACTTGAGGCCGTTTTTACCTGAGGCCGTTTTAACCAGCACCCGTTTAAAAATACATTCATGCCATGACTGGTCTTTGAATTTACCATTGAGTCATTTTTTTATTTTGTTTAGATCGATTTTCGCTTCCGTAGAAAGCGATGGTCTATTGCCGCGATAATATAGAGTTGCTTCCCTTGCCAGTAGTAAAGTAGGTCATCCAAAATGGCAGCCAGTTGCAAAACAAGAGTGAACATTGTTAGCGAATACTGACTTTCTGATGATCAATCTTAAATTAGTTGTTAATTTTATTATGCTGAAAAAAGCAAACACGATCGGCTTTTATTTCTACTGAGGGAAATCGAACAAGAACCGCGATAATAGCGAGTACTGGGCTAATTGGTTAAATTTAGACTAACAGTAACAAATCTGTTGAGTGCAAAAGTTCTACATTAACATTTATGGCAACCAGATACATTTAGCTATCTTACCTTTCTGCCATTTCTAGATATACTCAGCTTTCTGGAATACAATTCTGAACTTCAGAATACATGTTTTTCATCCAATAATTAGTTTGGGTCTATCTGTCAAACTCCACCACTGTCATTTTTTGTTGTTGTCAGGAAAAGCATTAAATTTTTCATATCAGGTGAACGTGCTTAAGACAAGAAAAACCAAAACTGTTATCAGGAAGTCTGAAATCCAAGTAGTTTTTGAAATTTAATTGATTAAACTTGCCAGAAAACAATGTTAATTAGCCGGAAGCAGGTTAACCGCGCATGAGCAGATCAACATCCGACGGTGTCAGTGTAATTTTCTCTCCGTTATTGTCGAAATGTTTTGATATATTTGTGAGCTGTCATCTTTCTGTTGAGTACCACATAACATAAATGTTCAGTATGGAAAGAGGTATTTCGCTGTAATAGACGTTACATGTTTGAAAGTCGCTTTTCGTTCCCACAGTTGTGAAACAGTCCAACCCAATGATATTCGGTCCCAAAGCAGATTCGACCCCAATCTTTGATCGAATTCTACCCCAGAATTTTACAATCCCAATATACAGACAATTAGGTATAATCAGTTTCGGCATTCAATCAGTTCCTGAACATGTTCACAACTTTGAAATAACCTAAAATTGGTCAAGAAATCATTGTATGTTCTAACAACATCCCTCTAAGTAAGAGAAATGCTGCATTTATAACTCGAATTTGTGCAGGAACTGATTGAATGCTGGAACTGAAAAATAGACTGTATCTAAACCTTACCTACATTTCAAAAGAAGTATACCTTATAATATGAATAGTGTAGAGGGGAGAAATCATGACTTTCCAAACTAAATTTTATTCAGAAGAAGTAAGTAAGTAAAGTCTTTATTTAATAAGGCTACACATTTGGTTTCCCAATCTTTCATGTGGGCCTCTAAAAAACAACATTATTTACAATTTTACAGCATCAAATAACATAATGAGAATCATGAAATTTCAAAACATACATTAAACACAGCATACACATGTACACTCACACACACAAACACATTACATATACATTACTTTTACTATTAAATATATTGAAGCTATTGACAAGGTTAATACAAGGATGTAAAATGCCAGTTTATGTACAAAGCTTGAAATTCACTAACTGATTTTGCTTGACGAATGTTAAGTGGGATATTATTCCACAGTTAAGTACCTGAGTAATCAAGGGATTTTCTAAAGACTTCTTTTTTAGGTCGTGGTACTACAAGATCTGAATTACTTGCTGACCTAAGGTTACGATCATGTCTTTGGTGTACAAATTGGAATTTGTTTTTCATGTACTGTGGAAATGATGCATCATTTATTGATTTATACATAATGATAGCTTTTTTTGTATTTTATTCTTTCATCAAATCTCATCCAGTTTAGTTGTTTAAATAATTCAGCAGATGGAGCATCATAACTTTTGTCAAGAATAATTCTTGCAGCTCTTTTTTTAAATTTAATCATATCTGCAATTAATTCATTGCTGCTATTGCCCCAGATCGTACAACAATAATCTAAATGAGGTAACACATAAGCATTAAAAAATAGTTTTCTAGAATGTAAATCAAGGTAATGCTTTATTCTAAGGAGAAGATATAATTGAGAGTTACATTTTTCAATTGTCTTTTCTATTTGAGTTTGCCACTTCAGTTTATTGTCAACAAAAACGCCTTGTAACTTTTCACTTTCAGAAAATGCAATTTCCTGGTCTTGTAGACCTGTATATTGGTTTAAGTGGTGGTTGTGCATTGTTAGATGTTAGGTATATTGCTTTTGTTTTCTGAGCATTTAGTAACATTGCATTTTGTTTGCACCATAGGCTGACATTTTCAAGGTCGGTTTGGAGTTTATAATTTAACTCTTGTGCACAGAGTCCTGATGCTGTAAGAGTTGTATCATCAGCAAAAATATCTGCTTCCGAGGTTTTCAGATGGAGGGGTAAATCATTGATATATATAATGAAAAGCAGAGGCCCAAGGTGTAGGCAAGTTCAATAATCAATTATAATTGACAGATACATAAGGTTCTTAATATTCTATGTTAGTTAAGCTGTTTAAAATGCGTAAAAAAACTCAAGTAACCCTTTAATTTCTTTACTTCAATAAAGATTTTCCACGTCAACGTATTATTCGGACAGTAAAGAAATCAGATGTTTTTTGCTCCTTACACAGTGTTTACTTCACTAATAAATACCGTAAAGCAGTCACTTTTAAAAGTTGACTGTGGACTCGGCACATTAACGTTCATACATTTGTTTTATGCAAAATGATTCAAAAGATAATGATATTGTTTGTCCAGTAGGAAACCAAAAGTATCTCAAGCTAATTTTCTCACTAAACAACATCCCACCACAAACAGTTATTAGTGCATCTAATATGTCTTCAACATTTTCCAACTGGCAAAAGTATTGACCAGAAACTGGGAACCCTGAACTTAGCCATTTCTTGGTTTAGACTTTAGAATTTGTCAGCCACTACAGTATAGACCTGATAATTGTGTGGCAGTTAGGAGAAAGAAATTTGTGGCTTTTAACAGGATTTGAACTCTGACCTTTGGCTTACTAAGGTGTGATCTACCAATTTAGCAAAGCCTGCTTGGTTTAAATTCTACTACATTCTTCCCCACTTAAATGAGATATTTCCAATTTACTTGGCAATTGTCTGGAAGACACAATGCCAGTTTAGCAGCTTTGAGGAAGAAACAAGAAGGCTTAATAAGGACAAACCTCAGACTTCCAGCTTATCATGCCAACATGCTACCAATTGAGCTACTTAGGCCATCTGATTCAAATTCTATTACATTTGATATTTAAAAATGTTAGTGATAGTTTGCAAATTCTTTGTTCTACTTAGAGTTTTGGGTTTGGCTTAGTATTTGGGGTTTGTGTCAGGAGATTTTCATCTCCCCAGATGCTTAGGTGACCCTGTTATTCTCCAAACTATGAGAAGACCCTCTCTATTATCATACCTAATTGGGGTCACACGACTTACTAGAATCCACCAAAATTACCGGAATCCACTCTGATTTACTGGAATCCACCGAAAAAATGATTTTTAGAGTTATATTTTTGGAAGTTTATATATGAATCGTGATATCAACGCATTTTAAAGCATCTAGATTTGACAGTACCGATCCCATTTTTCGTTAACATGTACGTATACATTTGCCGCGCACGCTAAAAAATTCGGCTGAAATACACCTTAAAATGATTTTAGAGTTATATTTTTGAAATTTTTACATGTATCGTGATTTCAAAGCGTTTTAAAGCAATATGCATCTGGATTTGACAGTTCCGATCCCATTTTTCCTTGTCATGTACTTAAACATTTGCTGCGCACACTATAAAAAAACGTCCGGAATCCACCTTAAGAATGATTTTCAGAGTTATTATGTTGGAAATTAATACATATATTGTGATGTCATAGCGTTTTAAGCAATATGCATCTAGATTTGACAGTACCGATCCCATTTTTTGTCATGTAGGTACATGGGCGCTATAAAAAATTGCAATGATCGTAAGGGAGCAAGCCAGTTTCCTGTTTTTGTTTTTATGATGACAGAGCTTACTCGTAGCCACATCAAATAATAATACCTGTGTCAATGGGTTTTTAATTACTAACAATTTTGATGTTATTTAGATATTGACTCAGCGAGAGACCTCCATAAATTTAATATGTTGCACTTCAACCCTTCTCTAGACGCTGATCACGTTTTTTTTCATCATGAGACTAATGTTAAAACTGCCACTCCAATCAGAAGACTTAGCTACTTAAAAATAAGTTTAGCTCAATTAAAAATCATATGAAAAAAACATTTCTTTCTTCCGATCATTTTACAATTGTACTTTTGAATACATAGTTACTGCCATTTGCGAGCGAAGATAAATGATTTTTAGTGTGCCAAGTATGTCATCTACTGGAATCGTCTTGCATAATGAAATGTAAATGCAATTTCAATTGAACTTTGCTTTTTGCTTTAACACAGCTTCGTACATTTAATTAAATCTAACCCGAATACATGTGTATTTTTGTTGTCTAGGCCAATATTTATAACACGCTTTGAGCAATTGCAAGTTTGGAAAAAAGTGATCTCCCTTTTACTTGTTGACAGTTGGCATCTTCCATTTAGTTTAACTAGGTTATAAAACGATTGTCACCCGTTGATATTTGTTAATTAATATTTATACCGACTAGCTTTTACAGATAATATTAAAGGCCGGAAACAGTCCGTTGACGACGTTAAAAATATACCAGTTTTAACACATGGTACATAAATATTTATATGCGCTCAAAAGAAAGCTGATAGGTGCTAACTTATGATGTCTAAATTACTTAAGTTCATGGTAGGAACGGCTACTAAATTTAAGGGTAGACAAATACTTGTAAATAAATGAAAAGCTATGAGTGTCGTGAATGCTACCACTACTATAACATCATGCGCATGTGAGTTTTCGATTCGATAAATAGCTGTCACGTCATCAAGACGTAATAGTTTCCCGCCCAAAATCAACGTTCATGTTATATCATTCTTTATGATTACAATTTACAATTAAGTGGTTTATATTTATAATTCTGTTAAGGTTTAAGATAAAACACGTTTGATCTTGGAGATTTCTACGTGTACTAGAGGGAGCCTGAATGTCTTTAAGACATAATATCGCTTTCATCAATTTGATTCTATGGTAAAATAAATTGATATTGTTGTTTTTATTAAATTATATACCGTAAATTGATCAAGATGTACTTCACCCGAAAATCACAAAAACTTAATAAATCATAATTAATAAATTTATTTTACATATGTTTTCTGATAACGACGATAATGAGTATGTAATCTATGATAATCAATAATACATGAAACAATCTTGTCCGCTTACAATTACCTGCATGTATTTTATAAAGCGCGCAGGAAATTTGTGTATAAACATGACAACGAATTTGGACTCTAGATAAAAAATCTACTCGAAAATGGGTTCAAACACTTCGCTATTACCATAATTATATAAATTCATTTCCATAGGTATAACTCTGAAAATCATTTTTAAGGTGGATTCCGGACAAAATTTTTATAGTGCGCGCGGCAAATGTATACATACATGTTAACGAAAAATGGGATCGGTACTGTCAAATCTAGATGCATATTGCTTTAAAACACGTTGACATCAGGATTCATATATAAACTTCCAAAAATATAATTCGGTAATTTTGGTGGATTCCAGTAAGTCGTGTGACCGTCATCATTATCAACATTTTAGAATTTACACAAGACAAATTCACTAATTATAGGTCTGAGTTTGGAGCGACCAGAAAGCAGTATATCTAAAGAAGAGTGGATGGCCAAATTCAGCAGTCATCAAATCACACGGGCAGACATGAACACACTCATTATGAATTACTTAGTTACTGGTAAGATTCAGATTGTATGTACTGTTTCATTTCTTGCTGTTATACTTGGTGTCTTGTAACTTTAAAAAACAAAGTAATGATCATTGAGATTCATTTTACTGGCTTAACCGTTTACTCCATATATACACAGTTTAGCACATGTGCGGCCATTGTAGATCCAGATCAGCTGTCACAAATGTGCCACCTGATCAGGATCGTGTTCACTTTTTGGTCAGATATAACCTAGTAAAACCAAATGCAAACAGTGGAAATCCTGATCTGGATCTGCACTGTTGGCCCACACCATAAAGAAGTTTATATGCAGGAAAGGGTTAAAGTGTCAAATTCATATAATGACACAAAACACTACAGATTAATTCCTTGCACTGAAATCAGTTTGACATGATTCAAATTAGGAGTATCTTTTTCATAGTATGTGTAAGAAAGAAATGTTTTGTTCAAAGCTCTATATATTACACTTGCACTGGAATTGCAGAGGGTTTCAAAGAATCAGCAGAGAAATTTCGGTTGGAGTCGGGCATCCAGCCATCTGTGGACCTAAATCAGCTAGATGACAGAATAAAAATCCGAGAAGAAATACAGAATGGACGAATAGAGAATGCAATATCACTGGTGAACAGCCTTCAGCCTGAACTGTTAGACAATGACAGATACCTTTATTTCCACCTACAGGTAAATTTCTTCTTTTTTTCCAAAAAGCTTTAATTTGCTTGTCAAATGTCCCTTATCTAACTAGCTTTTGGAGTGTCGGTGGTTCTACCAACCTTCCTGCCAGAGTCTGAAATAATCCCTTTCAGTATGAAACCCACATATCTCACTGAATTTACACAATAAATTGACAAAACTGGGGTTAATCGATACATCTCATCAGTTACTTACAGTTTTGTTGAACAGTTACTGATTTGTAAAATTTAAAAAGAAAACCATAAAATCCAAAAATGTAACAACATGTATGTAGAAGATCATATTAACTCTGTACTCCGTGGGATGCCTGTTAGCCCACAGGCCAACAATGCTCATGTAGATCCAGATCAGTTGCCACATCCATGCTATCTGATAAAGATCTACACTGTTCAGAGAATGTCATGTTGATTGATGCTGGCTTTGCTCATACCTATCTTGAACCAGGTGAAGAGCAATCAAAAATACTGATCAAATTAAATTTTGTTATTTAATTTTTTTAGCAACAACACCTCATAGAGTTAATCAGACAAGGAAATGTAGAAGGTGCACTTGATTATGCACAAACCCATCTTGCAGAGAGAGGGGAGGAAAATCCAGAAATCCTCTCAGAATTGGAAAGAACCCTCGCATTACTTGCCTTTGAAGAACCAGAAAAATCACCTTTTGGAGATCTGCTGCATTTGTGTCAAAGACAAAAGGTTTGTATGAATTTTCATACATATATATATTGCAACCTTGACTGCCGGCAAGGTGGTTTCATACTTAGTCACAGTACAACTTGTTTTTAATTATCAGTTACCCCAGAGATAGACCATTATAGCGTGAGCAAGCAGTGTAGATCCAGACCAGGTAGCACATCTGTGCCATCTCATCTACACTGTTTGCTTTAAGATTCATTCAATTATTTCTGACCAAGAAGCGAAAAACAGGGATGAGAGTTTTCCGCGAATTCGCGGATTTCCGCGATTTTTTTGTCTCCCAAACAGTTTTAGAGATCGATGTAAATCCGAGGAGAAATTGGGGGGGGGGGGGGGGGGGGTACACCGCCGTAGTCAACATAGACGATGAGGACAATGTCTCGCGTTCGTCGATAGTATTAATAGCAAGTGTGCGGACTGGTTTCGTGTTTCGTTTATTTTAGTGCCTATTCTGTCTTATTATCTAACTACTTCAATCTATAACCAGTCTGAACATTTTCTGTTATCAGTTTTCGCGGAAATTACGATTTTGGATCATCTGTGTTTATTAACAATTATGGAACGATACAAACTATAAAATGTCTTTTAAAACGGTTAATTTGTCGGATGAAGCACGAGTTCGTGACATAGATAGCGTTGTAAAAAACAAATTCTCATGGACGTGGCTGAACGAAGAGGTATCAATTCCTGTAAAAAATGAAGTGACCAATAGAGTCAGATAGCATTTCAAAACATAATTTGATCAATAATAATTTTGCCTAAATAAAACCCAGGAAATGCATTTTGTTATAGTAAAAAAAAGGTAAAATTCATTTTCTTCCGGGGGCTTTGCCCCCTGGTCCCCCACTGTTAAAGTATTAATGTTATAAGGGAGACAATCCAGTAAGGCTTGTATTAATGATAAGGGAGACTATCTGGGAGAAACTCTTCATATTGAAGGTTTATGGTGAATAACATGTGACAATAAATAAAAGCGTTTTCTCTACATTTTGGTGTTTCTAGTGATTAACAAGTGGTAGCAGAGCGAGTGTTTTCATTGTATCAACAGCTGAGTGACATTTTTTTGAAATAGCGAGTTGGAATATCTACTATTAGCGGACTTAAAATAGAAAAATGGCGACCAAGATTACCCCACCCACATTGAACTTAAAGAACAAGTCTTTTGAATTGTACAAGCAGGAATTGTTGGCTTGGGGTGAGATTACAGATTTGGAGAAAAAGAAGCGTGGTGTTGCAATTGCTTTGACCCTTCCTGAAAACGATGAAAGCAGAATCAGAGAAAAAGTATTTGACCAGATTTTATTAGAAGATTTAAAGAAAGATGATGGACTTGATACGTTAGTGAAATTTATGGACAAACACTTGGCCAAAGATGATTTATCAGACAGTCTTGAAAAATTTGAGGATTTCGAAGATTACAAGAGACTCGAAGGGCAATCAATTAGTGAGTACATTTCTGTGTTTGACTCCAAATATCGCAAGATTGAGAAGAAGAATATGACTCTTCCAGCTGAAATCTTGGCCTTCAAGTTGTTAAGAAAGGCAAACATATCAAAAGAAGAAAAAATGCTTGTGTTGACAGGGATGAATTATGAGAATAAAGATACCCTTTATGAAGATGCGAAGCGATCACTTAAAAAATTTAAAGGAGATGCGTGTGAAGGGACTCTCAGCGGTAGCGTGGCCTCTGGGATTAAACTTGAACCAGCTTTTTTAGCAGAAAATGAAGAAGCACTCTTAGCGGCTGGTTTTGTGCGTGCGAAGCGTGGTGGAAGCTATGGTGGTGGCACTCAAAGAAGTTGGCGGGGACAAGGACAGCGTGGACGTGGTCAGACCAGCAATCAGCGTACTCATACTAGTAATGGAGGGTTTTCTGGACAGAAAAAGAAGATGAATCCCACTGGTGCAGATGGAAATCCACTGACCTGCAAGTCGTGTGGTTCGTTTAGGCATTTAATTGCTGACTGTCCTGACAGTTGGGAAAATTTAGCGAAAGTGAATATAACAAATTCCAGTCGAAGATGTGAATGCGGTAAATATAGACAATATTGATGATAAGACAAGACACCAGACATTGCTCAAATTACACAGGCAGTTTGCTCATCCTCCTTCTAAAAGACTGATTGCGCTTTTAAAAGATGCTGGAGTGTGGCGTGATGAATTTATTGAGATAGTGTTAAAGATTGAAAGCGAATGTCAGCTTTGCAAACTTTATGCTAAAACACCCCCAAGGCCTGTGGTAGGAATGCCCATGGCCACTGAATTCAGTGAGAAAGTGGCAATGGATTTGAAACAGTGGAAAGGCAGATGGATTCTCCATATGATTGATATGTGGTCCAGATACAGCGTTTCTGTATTTATTGCAAGGAAAAGACCTAGTGATGTAATTGACAGCATGATGAAAAATTGGATTGGAATTTTTGGTGTAATGGGCTCCATTTTGACTGATAATGGCGGAGAATTCAATGCTGATGAAATCAGAGAAGTTGCTTCTATTCTGAATGTGAAATTATGCACAACTTCTGGTGAAAGCCCTTTTCAGAACGGCCTTTGTGAGAGAGTACATGCTGTTACTGACATGATGCTGCTGAAGCTGGAAGCTGAAAACAGAAATATGGACAGCGAAGTTCTTCTATCGTGGGCGAATATGGCTAAGAACACTTTACAGATGTGGAACGGTTATAGCAGTTACCAGCTTGTTTTTGGTAAAAATCCGAATTTGCCAAATATTATGACAGATAAGCTGCCTGCACTAAGTGGGACTACAAGTTCAGAAAAATTTGCTCAGCATTTGAATGCTTTGCATGAATCTAGAAAAGCCTACATAGAGACTGAAGCAAACGAAAGAATAAGGCGAGCATTAAGAGCTAAGGTTCGTGCTGCTGAGGAAAGATTTGAACACGGAGATCTTGTATATTATAAGCGGGAAGGTAAAGACCGTTGGTTGGGGCCTGGAAAAGTAGTTTTTCAGGATGGAAAGGTCGTTTTTGTTAGACATGGAGGTGTTTTTGTGCGGGTGTCACCTAATAGACTGAGTAAAGTTGAAGCAGAAAGTGAATCAATAGATAATCCAGATTTGGATGGTACTAACTCCAAGGAAATATTTGAAAAGAACAATGAAGTGAACCATGATCAAAGTAATCTTTTGTCTGACAATAAGAGTGAAGCCATTGTAGAATTGTTTCCCAAAGACAACAATCAGGTTGTGACTGACATTCCATTGACTTTCAGGAGTGAAAAACTGAAATTAAATGATAGAATTCAGTATAAAATACTCGAAACAGACCAATGGATTAAAGGATGGGGCAAGACAGTTCTACCTCAGTGTTAAAGAAGAACTACTAAAATTGGGTTTTAAACAGTGTGACCTTGACCCTGCTGTTTTCTTTGTACATCATAAGGGCACTTTAAGAGGGGTAATCTGTGTCCATGTAGATGACTTTCTGCATGCTGGTGACATATATTTTGATGGCTTGATGAATCAACTGAGACAAAGATTTTCTGCAGGAAAAGTAGCGCAAGGGAAGTTTTTATATATTGGTTTTGATGTTGATCAAAGTAACAATGCAATAATTCTTGATCATTCACAGTATATGGACAAAATTCAAGGTGTATCTCTTGAACCAGACATATTGACTAACAAATCACGTGCTTTGAATGAAACAGAACAAACTTTGTTTAGGCAATTAGTGGGACAACTTAACTGGGCTGTACAAGGTTCCAGACCAGATCTTGCATATGATATGATAGTGTTAAGTACAAAGCTTAAGTCTGGCACTGTAGGTGATTTAACTAAGGCTGTGAAGTTAGTTAACAGGTTAAAAGACATAAATTCTATCATTGTCTTCCCAAATCTTAACAGTGATTATTCTAAGTGGAAGATGCTAGTTTTCACCGATGCCTCCTTAGGGAATTTGAATGATGGAACTGGAAGTACCGGTGCTCATATTTTGTGGATTGTGGACAATGAAGGCAAATGTTGCCCAATAACTTGGTGTGCTAACAAAATCAAACGAGTCGTGAGATCTACAATAGCTGCAGAGGCATTGAGTTTGCAAGAAGGACTTGAATCTGCCTTCTATTACCGGAAACTGTTGTCAAATATCTTGGGTTTGACTTCCAATTCCATACCTATTATTGGATATACTGATAACAAAAGTGTCCAAGATGCTATTTACTCAACAAAAATGGTGGATGATAAAAGACTCCGTGTAGATATAGCTTCTATACAAGAACTACTACAGAAACAAGAAATTGATGAAGTCCGATGGTGTAACGGAAGTAAGCAGCTGGCCAACTGTATGACGAAACAGGGAGGATCTGGATATGAACTTTTGAAAGTCCTGCATACAGGAATGATGATGAAAGACTTTATATAAATAATGTTTGTTTCAAATGGACTGTTGTATATTTTCAATATTATGGACTGTTTAAGAATTATAAACCAGAATTAGTTACAGGAATTTAATACAATCAAGTATTTTCAGTGGCTTGTATGATGACATTGAAATGTGAAGACTTTAAAGACTTTAAAGTTCAGAATTTACCAGTTGACATATTGTTTGAATAATTTTCTCTTTACTTTAATCTAGACTGGTTTAATTTGTTTTTCTAAAAATTTTACTTGGTTTCTGTCACAAAAAGAAAAAGAAAATATAATTAATGTTAAAGTATTAATGTTATAAGGGAGACAATCCAGTAAGGCTTGTATTAATGATAAGGGAGACTATCTGGGAGAAACTCTTCATATTGAAGGTTTATGGTGAATAACATGTGACAATAAATAAAAGCGTTTTCTCTACATTTTGGTGTTTCTAGTGATTAACACCCACCAGGGCTTCAGCCCTTGCACCCCAATTGGGGGCCTATGCGCCCCCCAAACCCCCTGCGCTATTTTCAGATATTTTTGTCAAAAGTCATTCTCATCCCTGGAACAATCCAGATCAGATGGCATTAATGTGCTTGCAGATCTGGCTCACTTATTTGATAAAACATTTTCAATAAGATCGAGGAGTGCAAGATAACTCAGTCTTTTAACTTCAAAGGATGATTGAACTTACTGAGTAAATGGGAGCTATTTGGTTTGGGTTCAGTTTGTTAAGGTCACAGGGGCTTTAAAGATCAAACCCATTTCCACTAAAAATTGAAAACCCTTTAAAGCAGTTTTCAAGAGCCCTTTGACCCAGAGTCTTCAAACTTCACAGTATGTTTGTAGTTCTTCAGTAGATGACCACTTTAGTTATTGAGGTCACTGCTTCTAAGTCACAGGTACCTTTGCTTTAAAAATCGATTTCCACTCAATATTTGAACAACCCATTCTCCCAAAGTTTACAGTTTACCCATTATGTAGAAGGTCCCTATTGATTTGGGGCCTTACAGGTTAGATCTGACCAGTAAGTCCAGAACCCTTAGTCCCAGTCTTTAAACATCACAGGATGATTGTACTCATTGAACAGATGTTCCCTATCGATTTGGAGTCACTGGGTTAAAATTAAAAATCTAATCATTTTCTGTTTAATATTTAAATGCATAGTTTCTCAAGGGCTTCTGCAATGGAAGCAAAAATTATCAAGATATTATGCCATAGATATTAACCTTTTACTTCAACATGAACATCGTAGATATCACATGAGTGAACATAGTAGATTTACATCAGCCAGCACATCCATCTTAATCAGAATCTAAACTGTTTGCTCTTAGATTAATTATGTTATTTCTGGCCAGGAAGAAAACAGTGTAGATCCAGATCAGACAGCATGGATCTGATGTGCTATCTGATCTGGATCTTCATTGGTTACCAATGTGATAAAGGTGTATCTGTGAAGCAAAGGGTTGAGACAGATGCTTAATACTAATATTTGGTCATTTGCAAAGATTCTCTCTCTAATATTTGTCTGACTACAGTAGATGTATAGACAAGTAAAATGGTTAACTTTTGCAACATTTTTTTCCAGGGAAAACTAGTGTTAGTGTAAATGATTCATCAAACCAAAGTGTCTGATATGTAAATAATTGATGATGGTATGTTACAAATTTTCAGGTTGCAAGTGAATTGAATGCAGCTATTCTGGAAACTGATGCCACTCCAAAATTAGCCAATTTACTCAAACTGTTACTATGGGCACAGGAAGAACTGGACAAAAAGAAAATCAAATACCCGAAAATGACAGATATAGCTAATGGAACAATAGAGGCCCCAAAGTGAAAACTATCATACATGTACTTGTGATAAACTAGAAACTGCTAATTTGTGAAAAAGAAAGTGGTGTTGAAATTCCATATAACACATGCATCAGTCTTATGACTCTTATCTGCAACTGGAAGTTTCTCAAACTTTTGAAGCTTTTATAGAAGGAAATGCCATGTACTCGCCAAATACTTCTGCTGAGTAATGTAATAGACTCTACTTTCTTAGAATCTGTGCTAGTTTATTTACTGTTATAAAGGGTGATTAGCTATGGTTTATTGATTGGAAACAATGTAGATCCTGATCAGACTGTGTGGATGCACCGTTTGGTATGTACACTGGTGACATAGTGACTCAAGTCCTGACTAGATTTAAATGGATTAGGATTGAACCTAACTTGACTCTGGTATCAATAAAAGCTTGAATAACTAATTACAAGGGCTAACATTGTAGATCCAGATCATCCAGCACAGATCAGTCAGACTTGTTAGCTTTTAGATTTATTAGGTTATTTCTGACCAAGACAATAGTGCCGGTTAGTGAAAATCCTGATCAGAAGACTGATATGGTGGCTGATCTGGATCTACACTGGTTGCTCACACGATAAAACTTGTATACATGGAATAACAGTTTGAATTAACAATATCAAAAACATGAGAAAACAAGAAAACAGATTTCTGAAAATCACAAGTTTTGTTGATGCCAGAATTGGGCAAATTTAGAGTGAAATACTGGCTTCCTTGTTACATGGTCCAGTTTTGCAAGAAAATTTAACAAAATTTTGTGCATTCCCATCTTTCATTACGTACACATGCACTGCAGGCAGTGTGGTTGTTGGAAAATTTGTGTCATTATCACTAGAGAACAGGTTGTTGTATAATCATTGACAGTTAACACAAGAGGTTTGTTGAGGCAGACTGTGGAAAATAGATGTATAACTATTTTATGTGTGAAGCGTATGCTATTTTACAGATACCAGTAATAAAATTGATTTGTTTTATGTATGTGTAACTCTCATTTGATGATAATGTACATGATTGTTTCTACATTTAAGTAGCTGCAGACCTTTTAAATTTGTGGGTTGGTGTATTGTGAACACAGACTCTTCCATGTGTTCTGTCTGTCCAGCTGCTATCAGAACATCAGAGGTTCTATGAAGATGTCTGCACAGATGCATTATAAATTAAATGAAGGGTAGCCTAGAGCTTAAGGCCAAATTTCCATAAAATGTGATTATAATGTTCTTGTGCAAGAGATGCAATAAACAATTTATATATATAATCCTGATTTTATGTTGTTCTTTTTAGATTACACGACCAAGATATGCTAGTCAATTTTAAATAATTTTACTGATCATTGGGATGTCTGATTAAGTTAACATGATTCAACCTTAAATGGTCACCAGAACTTAAACCCTCTATTCCACAGATATGTCTTTATCACATGTGCAAACAGTGTAGATCCATATCAGCCAGCACATCTTTGCCATCTAATCGGGGATGTTTGCTTTTTGATTAATTACTTAATGTTTGACCAAGATGCTATCAGTGCAGATCCAGATCAAATATCACAGATGTGCCTGCTGATCAGGATCTACACTGGTTCCACGTGCTTAAAGCATATATATATGGAGTAAAGGGTCAAGTCTCTGTGACCTTTGGCAGCAATGATGCCAACAATTCATAGTTAACTTTATAATGTTGGCCTTGACCTGGAGATCTGTAGATTGTTGGTCATAATAAATTTAAGTTCAAAATCTATCATTATCTTTTTCATAAATAATCATTAAACAATATTTCACATAATGAAGGTATATTTGTTTGATAGTTATAAATTTGATTTATTGGTACGTTAGTATTTTTGTTGATGGTGAAAAATATGTATTGTATCAATACAAATACACAATAGTTGTATATTGCCATTTATAATAAAACCCTAATCATTTCTTAAAACTAATGCACCTTAATTTTTCATGTATAGTTTATGTACCAATAATAACTCAATTTTCACATGACATTCAATTTCATGATAAATGGTTGCTCATGAACACGGCAAAAACAGAAAAAGACGGCTTTGAATATTAATTGAATTTCAGTACTTTGAAATCAGCAAATTTGTCAAAATATTTCTTTACAAATAAATCAGAAAGACACAAAAGGCTACTTGCAATTTTAATAACATGACTATCTGTATTTTCCAAACCATTCATAATCATAAGGACTTAACCATTTGTTAATACCTAACATATTTTTATGAGCACAGTATTTAAATGAAAAGGGATTCTGGTTCATTTTCTCCATTAATTCTTCCTGTCCTTTTTCTTCTTCCAACATTTGACGTGTTACAATTCTTGATTTAAATGGCAGAAAATGAGTAATTGTCTTCAAGAATGGTTCTACTTCTTTTAGTTCACATTTTCCACCAATTTCTAATATAATGCGACCTTCCCGAACTGGTGTCTCGTAACTTTTGATTGCTGTTTTGCCACCACCCATTCTATGACCTTGACCTTTCTTAAACATGGGCTGCCAGACAGGATCAACACGGTAATGTGCAAAGCATTTCTTCTCGTCCATTCTCCTCAGAATGACAATACGGATACTCTCAAAATGACAGTTCTTCAATCTCCCTCCACCCAGAGCCTACAAGACGAAAGATTAAAAACAATAACTCATAAATAAATAATAAAACTAGACTGTGTCCTCAGGACACTGGTGCCCCCACTCCTGCTATTAAGAACACATGGTAATCATGACTAGTAAAGGAGGAGTAAGCTCCACAAACTTTTATTACTAAAACAAGGGGCCACTGGTGAAAATGGCTGCAATAAAAATTACTTTACAACCATCTACACATCATTTCTGTACATCATTCTATTCGTTAAGTACAATATGCTTTCAATTTGTATTAACTCATTATATACGGGTTTATATATGTGTGAAATGTGTAGATCCAGATTAGCCAGCACATCTGTCATGTCTAAGCACCCCCTATTAGTTCACTTCTTAGTAAAAAAAAATAAGAAATCAAAAAGCAAATAGTGTAGATCCTTATCAGATGGCACTGAAGTGGATCCGGATCTACTGTTCACCCATGGATAACAGCCAAATTGTAAGGATTAATATTAATACACTCAATCATACATTGATCTTATTTCTATACCAATCTCTGTTATATGAACCTGGGAAATGGACGCCATTCTAAACTACCTGTATTCCAAATTCCCCATAAATAAGTGTATTATGGGTCTTTTCAGGACCTCTCATCAGTTCAACATGTTTAGACATCTTTAGGAATGGCTTGTTGGTTGATAAAGGTGGTGGCACCTTGTCAACCACTTTCAACCTTCGTCGTTCTGGAAACTGAACATCTACAAAATGATGCAAAAGATACTATAAAATAGGTCAAATATTGCGAGTTCATTTTCATTCATCGGGTATTAAATTTTAAGTTAACACTTTCCTCCGTATATACACATTTTTATGCATGTGCGACAAGTGTAGATCCAGATCAGCCGGAACATTTGTGCTGTCTGATCAGGATCTGGACTGGTTGCATTTTGGACAGAAATAACCTAACAAATCAAAAAGCGAACAGTTTAAATCCTGATCAGATGGCATGAATGTGCTGGCTGATCTGAATCTAAACTGTTCGCCCTCGCAATAAAGGTATATCTATGGAGGAAAGGGTTAAACAAATATAAAACATCTGCAGGATACAGATTCATACAATAATTTAATTTTTAAAAATATCAACCCTTTACTCCATAGATACAACTTAAATTAATTGTTTGGAAGGAACAGTGTAGATCCATTATCAGCCATCTTTAACTGATCAACACTGTTTACTTTTTGATTCATTAGGTTTTTTCTGACCAAGATGCTACCAGTGTGCATATCCAGATCATCACGGATGTGATGGCTGGTCTGAATCTACAATGATGGCAGACATGTTAAAATGCGCAAATAAGGAGTAAACATAAAGGGTTAGATAAAATGAATTTCAGAACCCATGAAAATAACCTTTTTAAACATGAAGTTTCATCCCCACAATATTAAAAGATAACATGTATAAAAGAATTTGTAGTGTAAATAGCTTGTTGACTTAAGTTTTTTGAATCTGAACACAGCAGGTGTATACATGTGCATGTGTTGATGAGATCAAAACAAAATAAGATCTTTTTTTGCTATGTTTATACCTTTAATTACTAAAAATGCTTTAACTTAACCCTTGATAAAACCTACTGGTCTGAAGGTTATAAAACTGGGATTGGAAAACAGTCTCAAATCTCAAGGATCTGATTGGCTGAAATGGTGACCAGTTGCTTGAGATTTGAGACTGGTTTCCATTGTCAGTTTTATAACCTTGGGACCTGGATAATAACTTACGATCAAAGTTGAGTGGCTTCTTCAGTTTCATTATACTTGCAGTTTGCATGTAGAAACTGCCATTCACATCTGTAAAAAAAACATTATATTTTTATCCCTACCTTTCAAATAGTGTAAACTGTGTTACATGTATTAATGGATTGAATGATATAAATTTTATTGAGACTTATTGCCTACAGTTAAGTGTTTAAGTGTCTAACTGAAAGTGTTCACTTTAATAAAAACTAAAATAACATAGGACAGAGGATATTAAATGATATGTGAGAATTATGTAATAAGTACAGTGAATACTTGTACCAAGAAAGTCCAAGAGTTGAAACATTTATAGTTTATTAGTTAATGATTTAATCTACTATGTCTGTGCATTGACTTGTGACTGTAGTGATGAAAACTTTTTGATTTCCTTATTGCACTATCATTAAGAAATCAATTCTTTAATTTCTTTGCTGTGTAAAGCAATTACCATACACAACTGGGGACAAAATTTGGCACTGGTCAGTACACTGGTACAATCAATGTGGCAAAACATGTGAAAACTGGCCATAAGAAGAGTAAGAAGACTGTTGATTAACTTACTCCCTACAACTGGATTTATCACATACAAGGTGTTGATGAGATTAAAATACCTGTGAAAATTATAAACAAAATACTGGGGGAGAACTGTCTGCTTAATTTCATTTCGGGGGAGAACTGTCAGGGGAGGAAACAGATTGGGGGAGAACAGTCAGGATGACGAAACGGTCTGGGGGAGAATAGTCTGGCATTCTATCTATCTATCTCTGGATACTGTCAACTCCTCTTTCGAGTGTTACTGACAGGACTTGGTGCACGTCGGAAGTGTTAGTAAAGTTGTGAAAGAATAAAGTCAAGAATTGTGATCTTGGATGCCAAGACAAGTGTTAAAATGTTAGTGAGTGCTAGATTTAATGGGGATTAAGATTAAAAGAGATAAAAACAAAGAATACATGACTAGTACTGGATCCCAGCCACTGCCTGCTTGAAATGCTCAAGATCAGACAGGGTTACAATATTAACAGGAAGTCTATTCCAAAGGGTGATACTATGAGGAAACTAGAAATGTGTCCATAGGACACGGATGCCCCCGCTATGCATCGTTTCCAGATACTAAAGTGCAATGATGGGAATAATAGCATTTCAAAGACAGTGATGTTCGAGTAATTATAAGAATATGCATAAACTTGATGATCAAGTAAATTATTTGTATTTGTGGCACTGTTGTCTTCTCATTACGGAAATGTCTGTGAAGAAGTTGGTGGTAATGCAATGCAATGTCATAGTGAACATTTGTGCCAAGTTATTTTGAAATCCCTTCATTCATAAAGAAGTTATAGCCCGAAAAAGTAAATTCAAGTTTTAGTAACTGTGACCTTGACCTTGGACTTACAGGCATGGGTAATGTACGCAACACACCGCCTTGTCATGGTGAACATTTGTGCCAAGTTATTTTGAAAACCCTCCATTCAAAACAAAGTTATAGCCCGGACAAGGAAATTCTATTTTTAGTAACAGTGACCTTGACCTTGGACCTACAGGCATTGACATGGTACACAACTCACCACCTTGTCATGGTGAACATTTCTGCCAAGTTATTTTGAAATTACTATGTTCCTAATGTAGTTACAACCCTGACAAGAAAATTCTATTTAAGTAACAGTGACCTTGACCTTGGACCTAGGCATGGGCATGGTACGGGACACACCATCTTGTCATGATGAACATTTGTGTCAAGTTATTTTGAAATCAATCTATTCCTAACAAAGTAACAGCCCGGACAAGAGAATTCTATTTTTAGTAACAGTGACCTTGACCTACAGGCATGGGCATGGTACAATACACTGCCCTGTCATGGTGAACATTTGTGTCAAGTTATTTTGCAATCCCTCCATTTATAATGAAGTTACAGCCTGGACAAGAAAATTATATTTTTAGTAACAGTGACCTTGACCTTGGACCTTCAGGCTTGGGTATTGTGCGGACACACTGCCTTGTTATAGTGAACATTTGTGCAAAGTTATTTTGAAATCCCTCCATTCATAACAAAGTAACAGCCCGGACAAGAGAATTCTATTTTAAGTAACACTGACCTTGACCTTTGACCTACATGCATGGGCATGGTACGTGACACATGGCCCTGTCATGGTGAACATTTGTGCCAAGTTATTTTGAAATCCCTCCATTCATAACAAAGTAACAGCCCGGACAAGAAAATTCTATTTTTAGTAACAGTGACCTTAACCTTGGACCTAAAGGCTTGGGCATGTATGTGACATACTGTCTTGATATGGTGAACAATTACACAAAGTTATTTAAAAATCCAATAAGAAATCACAAAGTTACAGAGCGGACAAGATTTTGCAAGAAAATTCTATTTTTAGTAACAGTGACCTTGACCTTGGACCTACAGTCACGACACACCGCCTTGTTATGGTGAACATTTGTGCCAAGTTATTTTGAAGTCCCTCCATTCCAAACAAAGTTAAGGGCAAAGTGTATATTTTTCTTAACACAAAATGTAAGTGAAAAAGGGGCATAATTTGAAAATATTGGAAGCATGGTTATGGGCCTTGTTGGTTATGATGTAGATTTTGATGGTGAAAATATATTTCAAGTTTCAAGGCAGCATCTCAAGTAGTTTTTAAGTTATGGGCAAAATGCACAAAATATAAGAAACAAGATATATTCCTATTAAAACTAATGTAAATGGAAGTATCAAAGGGCCATAACTTCTGAACAGAACATGTAAGAGCAAAACCCCACCTTTTTGCACAACAACATATCAGGCCAAGCATTGTGGTAAAGTTTCATCAAATTCCCAGCAGAGGTGTAGGAGGAGTTGCGTTCACAAGATATATTCCTATTAAAACTAATGTAAATGGAATTATCAAAGGGCCATAACTTCTGAACGGAACATGTAAGAGCAAAACCCCACCTTTATGCACAACAACATATCAGGCCAAGCATTGTGGTCAAGTTTCATTAAATTCCCACCAGTAGTGTAGGAGGAGTTGCGTTCACGAGATATACTCCTATTAAAACTAATGTAAATGGAAGTATCAAAGGGCAATAACTTCTGAACGGAACATGTGAGAGCGAAACCCCACCTTCATGCACAACTACATATCAGGCCAAGCATTGTGGTCAAGTTTCATTAAATTCCGACCAGTAGTGTAGGAGGAGTTGCGTTCACGAGAATATCGGACGGACAGATGGACAGACAGACAGGAGCAACACTTAATGCCCGTCGCCATTTCATGGCGGGGGCATAAAAATGAGAACTTGTGATAATCTGACGTGACCTGAATCTGTCTAAAACAGAGGGGATGCATGTGCCTGGTTTGTCTGTTTGGTCTTTGTATGTAAGAAGGTAGGTTTATTGCTACGATGTTATGGTATATTTTATAAAACATTACAAGTCTAGCATCAAGCCTTCTATGTTCTAAGGACCTCCAGCCCAGCTCCCCCTGCATAGCCGTGACACTGGTAAAAGGAGAGTAGTCTTGTTTAACCCATCTTATTGCTCGCCTCTGGACCATTTCCACTTTGTGGATGTTTGTCTTGGTGTATGGGTTCCAGACAGTAGACGCGTACTCTACCTTGGGCCGGACCAAGGTCTTGTATGCCAGTTCTTTGACTTTTTGATTGTTGGTGGTTATGTTTCTTTTAATAAAGCCTAGGGATTTATTAGCATTAGCTGTAATTCTTGCTATGTGTGTGTTAAAATTAAGCTCAGAAGCGAGATCTAGCCCTAGGTATTTTGCATGTGTAACAGATTCAAGTGCTTGACCGTGGAGATAATATTTGTTTTTAATGACATGTTTATTTTTATTTCATTCATATATGCTGATGATGGATACCATGATGAATTGTATTTTAAATTGGAGTGGCCATTTTCTTTGTCAATTGTAATGGTAACTAACCCTAATGATGACAAGAAGATGTAAACTTGCAAATTATTTGTTTGCATTTATCCGAATTACGTTGTATCCGAATCAATCAACTCAAGACCATTATGGATAATGACTTCTACTGAACATGCATCTCGTTTCTATTCGTTTATTGCGGTATTAATTATTTACCTAGCAATCGTGAGAACCGACGGAAAACTTGCATCGTGGTAGAATTGAAACTGTGACCTTTTTGGTCCCGTACATAGAGTTGTTGTTGTTGTCGTCGCGCAAAATGTCTCTACTGTACTGTACATTGTCAAGATGAATAGTGGGTTCTTCTTAATACTGCACTCCCTCAATATCGAAGATTACGTGCAGGCGCTGGTTAAAAATACAGAGGGTGTTTATACAATCTGTTTTATACATGGTGGACATTAAAATAATGCATTTACAGGTGCATGGTAAAACTTTATACACTGGTTGCGGATTTAGATATGGATGGATGAGATGATAACAGGCACAGTAACAATTGTTTTGAACACTTGAACTGTGGCTGCCTCATATGCAGCGATGGGTAACATGTTCCACTGGCTTATGGTTCTTGGATAGAAAGAGTATTTGTATGAGTCTATAGAAGTTCCAATATGTCGGTATCTGTATATGCTGCTGTGTCTGGTTGTTAGGTCTGAAGCTAGATATAAATTTTCGGGATAGATGGCTACATGGTGGTGAATGATTTTGTAAGACATAATTAATTTTGCTCTAGTTCTTCTGATTTCGAGTGTTTGCCAGTTAAGATTTTGAATCATTTCGGATGCCGAACTTGTATTATGATATCGATTGGTAACGAATCTTGCTGCTCTCCTTTGAACCTTTTCAATTTGATTTATTTGACTTTTTGTCTGTGGGTCCCAGACTGTTGACGAATAATCTAGTTTGGGTCTTACAATGGCTTTATATGCATGTTCCTTTACCTTGGGAGAATTTATTTTCAAATTTCTTCGTAGAAATCCCAGTGATTGATTTGCTTAATTGGTGATGGAGTTTATGTGTTTATCCCATTTTAGATTGTTTTGTAGTATGACACCAAGATATTTTGAGGATTCTACTTTTCCTAGGATATGATTATGCAGTTTATAGCTGAATAATATTGGTTTCTTTTTTGGGTTATGCTAAGGATGTTACATTTATTAGGATGGAATTGCATGAGCCAGTCTTGTTCCCACCTACCAGCAGCTTCCAAGTCAGACTGGAGAAGTACTGCGTCATTTAGGTTTTTTATCTCTCTATATATAATACTATAATCTGCGAAAAGTCTTAAAGTGCTGTGTTTTATATAGTCAGCGAAATCATTTATATAGATAAGGAAGAGGATTGGACCCAAGACAGTACCCTGTGGGACACCGGAGGTTACAGGCACCTTATCTGACATTTCACCTTCCAGGACAACTGTCTGGGTCCTACTGTCTAGAAAGTCTGAGATCCAGTTTAAAGCATTGCACTTTATACCATAGAATTCCAATTTGTATAATAGATGTTTATGAGACTAATCCACCGAGACAACTTGCACTTGTTTGTTTATATAAGAACCTGGTGCGGCAGGTGTAATGATGGAGCACCTTAAACCCTAGTAGGAAATCATTTTGCCTCTGACCGTCTAAGACGGTATCCCTCTGGTTCACTTTGTGGTGTCTCTTTTGAAAATTAACTCATATAAACGAAAAAGAGAGCCTGAGGAGTTTGACCAGTCTTTCGCCACTGGGAAATAAAACCAGGTTCTAGGGTTCACCAACCTCACACTCGCCACAAAAGGTTCCCAATTTGAATAAACAAATTAATGAAATAGCACAAACCCGTCCAACATCTCGACTACGATGCATGCAAAAGCCCATTTGTAAGGTTTAAAGCACTTGAAGCTAATGTCATTTTCAAACAAACGAATGAATAGTTTAAACGGATATGATTTTTACCACATCTTGCTTTCGTGCAATATTTCAATTCGAGACAAAGCCTCAACACCTCGCTGTTCTATAAATAATTATTAATTCAGAAAATGAAAAAAGCATAGCAGGAATTGCCACAACCAGAAAAAAAGCCTCCACACGCTACCAAAAGGTTGAGAGGAAAAGAGAGCAAGAGTTCATAAGAGAATGAATTTCAAATAAACACCACCAAAAAATTAACGATAAAGAGGACCATTGGTGTTACACTCTGAACAGTAAAAAGTAATTTTTGTTACAATTATCTGATGTTCAAATTATCAAAGGATAATGCATATGAAGTAAACAGGCGTTTTGCTGGGACCGAGATACGGTGTTCGAATAATTAAAGTTCGAATTAAAGAAGTTGGACTGTAATGTAAAGGCTGAAAGAAACATTTGGAGAGTTAAATAGGTTACGACATCGCTTGAAGATGAAAATATAAGTGTGTTTTATGATACAATCTTTGATTTAGGAGATTTTGATGATTCAACATTTGCTTACCACCATATCATGTTTAAAAAACATGTCTGTATGTCTGTTGTTTTCATCCAAACCGATATTTCAAAAATGTCATGAGCAATTTCTTGGGCTTGTTAAATTAAATCGCCAAAAAGAAATAAATGTTAGTGTACCGACATATCGAAATATTTATGTGTAATAAATGCATTTCAAAACGTCTTCCCTTTTTCAAGATTGTATGTTTGTTGGAACCACTTCTTAAGATATCTGTCATTTGAATATCTAAAATAATTTGCCACTGGGGTTTTAAACTAGGTTCTAGAGAGCACCAACCTCACACTTGTCCCAATAAGTATGATATAACTACAAATCGCGTTGCAGCATTTTGACTTTTTTGTTGGATTAGTTATCCACTATTCATGTGTTCTTTGTTTATTTGGTTGTTTTAACCTAAAGACTTAGAAAAATACAATTAACATTTTGCAAATGATTATTAAGAATGAAACAAAGTACATATATTATATGCATTGCAGCAGTCTATAGCGAATTAGGTCGCATCCGATATTTATCAAGCGAAATTATTAAACACTACCTTAAAATAGATAAAACGCGAACTTTGAAAGCCGACGAACACGACAAATATGAAAATATTGCAGGCTTGGTTTGATTGAGCATGTTCATGGGCAGTAATGGAAATGCATATTACTGCCCATGCCGCCTAGCCCCGGGTTGAGCGCAACTCGATCAATATTTACACCAATAAACAATACAATTTGATCCATCCTAAAGTCATTCACAGTAATACAGTACATTGTAACATCAATTTGAATATTGGGTTATTAGTGCCAATTCGTCAAAATAATGTTAGGGCTTTCAAAAAATCAACAACAAACAAACGGTGAAATATGCATATTAGAAATGGCCACATCCAGCAGACACAGCCTCCCCACATAGCCAAAAAGTAGAGATGAAGTAAGTTTTTTTTAATTATTTGTAATAGACATGATATCATTTAATCGAACTACCGAGAGATATATTATATTATTTTTGACAAATTGGCACTTATGATTGTACACCGCAAATACTTATTTCAGGTATGAGATGTTTTAGTATATTGTCCATGAATTTCAGAGTTCTCATGCAAACGGGGTTTCTTTTATTTTAGTATGTGCTTGGTAATTAGAACATGATAATGAAACCAAATTGTATTCTAATTCTCTAAGACAAACAGATATATACTTTATATAATGACGCTTTAGATCTTCTGTTAAATGCTCAGAGTGACAGTTTTATAGCACTATTATCATATTGTCCATCTGCAGGGTCTGTGCTTGTATAAACAGATGGTGAAAATAAGGAATGAATGAAGAAGGTTATATATGACGTATCTGTGTCAAATATGTGCAAGCGGTTGATACACACTTAGTTAAACAAAACAACAACGATTGTTTCGCGTAAAAAAGGTGGTGACACAGTTAGAAATATGAAAAAGTGAAATATGCATATCAGGAATCGACGTACTCGCAAAACACAGCCTCCCCACGCAGCGAAAAAGAAGAGAGGAAAAGAGAGCATGTTTGTTATAAGTATATCAATTCAAAAAGACGCCACAAACAATCAACGAAAATGAGAACACCTGTGGTTACCGCCTTGGAACGGTAAGTGGCAAAACAAATTGCCACTGGGGTAGAGGTAGTCGCTCAAGTGGGGGATTTAAACCAGGTTCTAGGGTGCACCAACCTCACACTTGCCCCAACAGATTCTCATATCAACAAACAAGTACAAGTTAGCTTGGTGAAAAAATTATAGTTTATTTGGATTATATAATCTACATGAATAAAGCAATCGGAGACAACAAGAATTTTACTAATTCATATGTGGTATAATGATTATTGACGGCTACTGTGTAAGAGTCTATGAAGCAGACGACAATTTACAGTGAACAACAGTATGGTAAAGACATGAAAACAACGACCCAAATTAGCAGAAACTGTTTTGGAACAGTTTGAACAAAATGTGTTCATTTCAAGCATAAGGCCAGAAAATGAAAACTCTAAAATTATGGGTTCACACGAAAAAGATCACTGACAAGCAAGGTATATCATGTTTTAAACGATTTTCATATTGGCATATGTTTTCGCAATCTGTCAATTTTCTAAAGGAATTATTTTCAGATCAGCTTGGGGAAAGGTATCAAAAGTAGCTATAATTGCTACTTTCGGCTATAATTGCTACAAGTAGCAATATCAGAATTGTATACGCTGATAGTATATGCTGATAGGGGTCGGTATTGTGACTTCAGTCGCCCAAATACAGTTGTTCAGGTTGTAGCGGATAGCTAAGCAGATTATCACTCTACGGCTCTTTAAAAGTAGAAATTCTACAAACTTATCAATATCATTCAACAGACAAAAGTGTTTTCTCCTAAAAACATCATTCTTTTCAAACTTTTAGAACTTTCCTGCTCGAGGTTTTATATAATATTATGATATACATAGATTGAGGCAGTAGTGGATAGCTTCGGGGAGTATGTGATAGTTAGTGTAAGGCACTGAAGGGGCTTCTCAAACCAATCCAAAAATTGTATTTTTATTATGACATGTACTTAAACATGTGCAGGGGTTTATTAAATAAAAATCAATACCATTTGAACTGAAATAAACCTGGAAATTGCTGCAAACAATAATGGAAGAAAATCATAATACAATAGGTCATAAGAAAGTGACACAGATAAATGAAATGCATTTTAAATTTATACTGATCACAACAGGGTTGGCATTTAAGTGGGAAATACTAGTATTTCCCAGGACGACGGGAAATACAAGGATTTCCCGGGAAATACGGGGAATTCCCGGGAAATAGTGGGAAATACTGGGACAAACTTCAGCCTCATGACAAGAAAGTGAAAAAACGGTTTGACCAGGCAATGACGGCCTACCATAACCTCGCTAACATGCTTCACCCAGTATACAGGGGAAAAAAGTTGTCCCTGAACAGCTCTAAAAGTGCACAGGACTTGCTTCTTAGCATAAGAAAAGAAAGTGTGTCAGAAATGTTGATGATTCTGTCAGATGCTTCAAAACTGCCCAAGGCTCTGACAGATAAAGTTACAAGAGACCAAACAAAGCCAGCCATATGGTGGATGTCTGTACAGCGTACAGGAGTGATCAGTAAGGAACTTAGTGAACTTGCAGCAAAACTAATGAAAATGCCCTCTAACTCTGCAGCCATTGAGCATGTTTTTTCCAACTTTTTTACAATCCAAACAAAAATTCGAAATAGACTAGGTCTTCAGAAGGCGGCAAAGCTGGTCTGTTGTTATTGTATGCTTCATGGTAAGGAAGAAATTGACTGGTAAAGTTGTGGCAAAAAATTAAAAGTTACCGGTGCTCAGTCTTGTGATAAAAACTTACAATATTATGACTCTGAAAGTGTAAATATATGAAAGATAATGTAGTGACATAATGCCATTTCTCTGTATGTTATGTATTGCAAGTAATATTATTATATTTTCCAATTATTTGCAATGTATTTGCTGATATTCACTTTTGTACTCATGTTTTCTTCACAATAAAATTTAGTATTTCCCACTATTTCCCATTTTTACTAAATTTGGGGTATTTTCCAGGACGGAAATTACCGGGAAATCCCAGTGGGAATTCCGACGTCCGGGAAATCCCGCCCAACCCTGGATCACAAACTGGGTTTTGGTAATACTAAAACCCAATCACAGAGAAATCAAAAGGATATATAGTATTATCATATCAAAAAGCATAAATGCTTAGTATAAAAAACTTTATTTACTGGCGATAACTAAACTTGGTGGCCAGAAAAAACTATGATTTTTTTCTTACACAGTTCATCCATTATGTACATGTATGAGAGTTCTCATACAAAAAACAGCCCAATGAAATGAAAGACTTCTCCAAAATGGAAGGCTGTGGAAACGTATTCTATTCGAAAAATGGCCTAATTGAAAAAAGGAATGAAGAAGTAATGACTAACCATCAGCACACCTGACTCAGGTGTTCTTATAAGGTTTGCGCTTAAAGCACTGTCAGAATTTCCTCAGGCTCGCCAATTCATTGATACATAAATATTTACAGTTAATACAGAATATTCACTACATTGCGTTATATTAGTTCAATTGTTAATCTTCACAACACATCATACCTAACTTTCAACTCGCCTCTGACACCGATTTGACAGATCAAGTTGATTTGGAGACGATCCCCTTGAGTAGCATACATATGCAATCCGTTACTGACTATGCATGGTAGTTATTTATATCTCTGTTTGGTGACAATTTGCAGGTTTATTAGAACAAGTTTTTTATGAGTGATAAAAGGTTAATTTATACACCAAATCAAACCATATTCTTTGAAAGTTTACTGACTTCTGATATAAAACTTTATGTTTATTGTTCTTTTCATTAGTAAAATCACAGTGTAGGTATCGACTTCCAATTGCCTTGTTCTTCTTATAAATAAGATAAACTCTTCTAGCAAAATTTTAAATCAAAACAAAATACATTAAAGTGAAGGGGAGAATTCACTCATTCTCTTGGTATAAAGGTTAATTATTCTAAATGTATAAATAACGAAACTGCCCAAGAAAAGAAACAGGCTGTCCGCTATACCCCAAAATCTGCTACTGCCTGAACAACTGTACTTATTGACCTATTCGAAATTTAGTGTCTAAACAAAAGAAGCCATACCATAGAATCGATCATAGAATAGATGCTAATATTGCAGGTTCTCTGGTATTGCAATATATCCTAATTAGCAAAAGAAGGCATATTTATAGAAAAAAAGCACTGACTCATTGTGTAACAAATCTTGCGTCTTGCACTTTGTTTGGAAATGCTTTGTTTTATATCATTTTGAATTATAAATAATTTCTGTAAAAATGAACTCTTGTATCCTGAGTGAAATTGATCAGTATAATAAGTCATTATTTTGGCACTTGGCTTATACATTCATGATGATGATTACACCTCTTTAGCAAGTTCTATGAAAGATGTTAACCCTTTAGTCCTTATATACTGGTTTCAATGCATGTGTGACAAAAAGTGAACAGTGCAGATCCTGATCAGAAGGCAAGGATGTGCTGGCTGATCTGGATCTACACTGTTTGCCCAAGCCATAAAAGACCTATAATGGAGTAAAGGGTTAAAGAAATTGGTAGCATTTCATGTAATTTACAGCTGAAGAAATACTCATTAACCCTAAAGAAATTCCAGAGATTTGTGTTGGAGATGTGGTGGAAATCTATCATCCTGAAGAAGAGTACAGGTTGGAATTTATTCTTCAGACAACTTTAACCCATCTGGCTAAATTAATGTAAACATATTTTAGGTTGAGTAAGGACATTTAGTGTTTTGGGGAATTTTTAAACTGTCTAACAATAGTTTAGATCATGATATGATTGTAGATTTGCAACTTGATCCTTGTCCTTGTCTTCTTTCAAATGTTGCAGTTGTTTTTTTTACATACCTGCTGTATTTAAACTTTGACCATTCATGGCACTATAATATAGTGACTATTTCTAGGATGCAGGTAAATCATTATCAACTTTTTTTATTTGTGAGTTTCTCTATATCATTCAATTGAGAGAGAAGAAATAAATATTTTTTTTTATCATTTTCAGTCGCCTTTTGCTGCAGATAAAAACCCTCCCTGATGATTTTCAGCCAAAAGGTAAGTAAAGAAATATTCAGTTGAATGTGTTTTACACGGTAACTTTTTATATTGTATTGTGTTAATTTTGTTTCATGCTCCTAGCAAAACTGGGATGTAAAATTTGCAAAAAATAGTGTTAGGTCAGTCAGAAGTGTTCCCAACAGAGATATATTGAGAATTATTGGCTTATTGGTGTTGTAGTATGTAGATGTTATATGTTTGCTTTTTTGTCAGAAATAATCTAATGAATCAAAAGCCAACAGTGCAGATCCTGATCAGATGGCATGGATGTGCTGGCTGATCAGGATCTACACTGTTGCCCATGGATAACAGCCATATTTAATAGAGTAAAAGGTAATCAGTGAATAGCTTTGAGGACTACATGTACCATCTTCCATGACTTGTGTTGATATTTCAGACAATGTTGTGAGTATAGAGCAGTATATTGCCACAGCCTTCCAGCTGAAGACTTACCAGAATGTCATTGTTAACAAGGTGGACAAAAAGGTTAGTAATTACTCCCTTGTTAGCCACAGAAAATTCCATACTGATGAAAACAAGTTTGGCAAGAAATCTAATGTTGAATTAATTTACTAGAAACTAAATGACACCACAGTATACTATCCCTTAACCTTATAGATACACCTTTATTGCATTGACGAACAGTGTATATCCAGATAAGGCAGCACATCAGATTCTGTGCTGTTCAGTCAGGATCTACACTCTTTGCTTTTACATTCCTCAGGATATTTCTGACCAAGATGCTACTAGTGCAGATCCTGATCAGATGGCACAGATATGCTAGCTTATTAGGATCTACACTGGTGGCACATGCCTAAAAACCCCTATGGAGTAAAATGCTTTACAGTACTCAGTCACTAGTTTTGATTATGGATTTCTGTTGATTATACCCAACAATTCATTGGTTTAAAAGTATGTTTGATACTTATTACTTACATGTACATTCCCTCTCATATGTATCCAAGTACTGCTGAAAAAGTTCATGAAATGTACAGACTTGAACACATTTTTATTTGGAACTGTATGATTGATGTTAGAATGTGGCTGATTATACAAACTATAACAGACATATATTTACAATGTTGTGTTGGTTTTGTTGATAGAATGTCACGCTGGACCTGGTGGAGGTGCTCTTTAAGGACCAGTATTACAGCCGTAGTGACATGCATAGAATGAGGCGCAGTATGGTAAGTTACAGGGATAGGATCAGATTAGGCTACCTTTTATGGAATCATTTCTTTGCGGAAATTGGCATTGGTTAAATTAATTTGATAGTAGCCTCTTATAGTAATATCACCAAACAGAAAATGTTATCAAACAACCCAAACTTAAACAACACGAAGAGAAGAATTAAGATTTTAAAATTGACAAATTATATTTTGATATTGTGGAAACTTAATTCTTTGTTATTTAAGTAAATTCACAATATACTTGACTGGCTTGTTGAATGAAGATGGTTCGATAAATGCTTTAATTATCTGGACCAATCAGTGAATAAGGGAGCTTTCGTATTTACCCGAGCATCAGCATCTGTTAATACAATAATTATTGTTACATAACTTTGGAAACTACTTGAGTTGCCAACTTGAAACTTGGAATATGTATTCACCATCATAATGTATCATAACCATCAAGACTCAAAACTCTACTACAAATAATTTCCCAGTTAAGCCACTTTTGACTTGAATTTTGCATTCTTTTTGTTCAGCTCTTTTTATATGACTTCTGGTGGGTGCCATAATGTATTCAGATGAAAGGTTGTTAAGACTGTTGAACAAAATGGTAATTTATTTTAAAAAGATAAAAAAATCATGTAAAAAGTTACTTTAAAAGTACACCCCGTAACTTAATTAACATTAGCCTGAGAACTAGTGCCTTTGATCAGTTTCTATTTCAGATTGGATCTTGTGTTTATCTAAACAAGAAGCTGGATTTTAGTGAAATGAGGTAACAATATATATATATTAAAAAGTAATTCAAATAAAAAATAATAATATATTAAAGAAGTTGCCTTTAACATCAAGTTCTTCATTATAACTTTTCAAAGTTTTTAGGATGTTGTTGGGATTCGTTATTTGCAATTCTTAATATAAGCAGGTAGACCTTTCAAGTAGTTTTGGTTTATAATTGGATAATATTTTGATAAACAAGAATGGAGTTGTTATAAACTCAAGAGTGATTTGTCAAACCACAGCTGAAGAGCATAGATCCAGATCAGACTGCATGGATGTGCAGGCTGATCTGGATCAAAACTGGTTGCATATGCATGAAGAGCATCTGTTTGGAGCAAAGGGTTAAGTAATGGAGACTGCCTTGAAACAAGGATGAGGTAACATGTCTGATTAGAGGCAAATAGTGTAACTAGGTAACTTCTACTGAACTCTTTCCTTCATATATATATATACACATTTTAATGCATGTGTAGTGTAGATCCAGATCAGCCAGCACATCCATGTCATCTTTTCAGGAATTACACTGGTCCCATCTTGGTCAGAAAAATCTAATGAATCTAAAAGTGAACAGTGTTGATCCAGATCAGACAGCACAAGTGCCAGCTGATCTGGATCTACATTGTTCACCCATGCAATAAAAGGTGCATCTAAGGTGTAAAGGGGTGATCAGAAGTATGGTAGTTTAACTTAGATATTTGCCTAGAATACAAAGATTAACCTAAACAATATTATTACAAAGCAGTTTGTTGTTATCAGAGAATTTTAATTAAAGAATCTCAACAGTGTATCAGCTGATGATGATGATGATGATGATAACTATAAGCTCTAAGTCCTGTCCTGCCTGTTTGCTACAAGTATAAATTTATGTGTGGATATATAGCTTTCTTCTGATTGAGGATGACCACAGGTGCCCCAACCAGCATTATCTCACGCATATATGGGCACTAATTTAGATTTAATGACTTACCACTGGATATTGGAGGTCTACCGTCAAATGGTAAAGAAATAATATACAATGGGTGATTTGAACAGTCTTGTTGCAAACTGAGGTGTCTGTAAGCTATTGACATGGATGTTGATAGAGCTCAGTTACTGAAAGTATCATTATTCTTATTTTTCTGTGTCACCCTTTTGAAGAACAGGCGATACATACATTTGTCCTTTCGTCCTTCCATCAATTGATCCATCCATCAGTCTGTCATCTTGGCAGACTTAACATTGGCTATAATTTCGACATTTCTCAATACTTCGGAATCAGACTTTAAAATTATATTGCTCATGACAACATGCTGATAATGAGACCGAGTTTTTCAGGTCAGGATGGAGTTATTCCCCTTTTTAGCTCGACTATTCGAAGAATAGGGGAGCTATCCTACTCGCCCCGGTGTCGGCGTCTCCGTCCGTTAAACAAAATATGCACTTTGGTCCATAACTTGAAAACTACTTATGATATCAACTTGAAACTTAGAATATATATTCACCATCAAATACTACATCATTACCAACAAGACCCATAACTCTGCTTCCAATATTTTTCAAGTTATGCCCCTTTTTCACTTACATTTTGCATTAAGGAAAATATGCACTTTAGTCCATAACTTATAAACTACTTGAGATATCAACTTGAAACTTGGAATATATATTCACCATCAAATTCTACATCATTACCAACAAACCCATAACTCTGCTGTCAATATATTTCAAGTTATGCCCCTTTTTCTTATATTTTGTGTTAAGCAAAATATGCATTTTGCCTATAACTTTAAAACTACTTGAGATATTGCCTTGAAACTTGAAATATATTTTCACCATCAAAATCTACATCATAACCAACATGATCAATAACCCTGCTTTCAATATTTTTCAAATTATGCCCCTTTTTCACTTAAATTTTGCGTTAAGGAAAATATGCACTTTGGTCCATAACTTATAACCTACTTGAGATATCAACTTGAAACTTGGAATATATATTCACCATCAAATTCTACATCATTACCAACAAGACCCATAACTCTATAACTCTGCTACCATTATTTTTAAAGGTTATCCCCCTTTTTCACTTACATTTTGCTTGGCTCATAACTTTGGAACTACTAGAGATATTGCCTTGAAACTTGAAATATATATTCAACATCAAAATCTACATCATAACCAACAAGACCCATAACCCTGCTTCCAATATTTTTCAAGTTATGCCCCCTTTTCACTTAAATTTTGTGTTAAGCAAAATATGCACTTGGCCTATAACTTTGAAACTACCTGAGATATTACCTTGAAACTTAGAATTTATATTCACCATCAAAATCTATGTCATTATCAAAAAGACCCATTACTCTGCTACCAATATTTCTCAAGTTATGCCCCTTTTCATTAAATGCAATTCTATCATAACTTTTAAACAACTAGTGATATTACTTTGAAACTTCAAATATATGTTTGACATCAGTTTCTCAATCATTATCAACAAGACCCATAACTCTACCAGAATATTTCTGTAAGTTATGCCCCTTTTGAACTTAGTTTTTGCATTAGCCGAAATATGCGCTTGATCCATAACTTTTAAACAACATGAGATATTAACTTCAAACTTAGAATATACATCAGGGATTAAGCTAGGAGCAAATTTTAGGGAGAAGTGACTTCTCCCTCCTGGAAATTTAGGGAGAAGTTTTCAGAAACAGGGAGAAGTGACCAACGCGGTCGGTCGGGTTTTAACCAAATAGCTCTTATTTTCTCTTGTACACCCATACATATTATAAAACAACAATACTGATTATTTAATCTATTTTATTCTACAAAAAATGTCAATAATAAATATGGCAAGGTATTCCTGTGGCAGAAAATGTAAATTTGCCTTGGCACTTTGGACAGCAACCCCACTTTTTTCCTCTGAAACTTGTCTAGCAGTCTGCATCTGTTGCTCGAACTTGCATCATCAACAGAGGTCTTGTGTTCTATAATATAAAAAAATACCAGTTGTAAATATATTGGAGGCCTGACTATCAGACACAAATCACAAATACATTTATTTTATTTTAGCATCATAATTCACAAATGGAAATTCAGTCTGTCATTTTTCCTGAAAGTATTTTGGTGTTTTAGGGGAATTATAAGGTTTTTATAATTAAAATTACTCCTGTGTGATTATTTTGTCACATTTTCTCGTAAAAATCAATACTCACCTTTCTGTAATTATTTTACTAGCCGACATCGTCTGGAGATGTCTTCCTTCAATAGAGTATCGAGGCAGCAAACAAATCACACATAAGGTCCATTGCATTATTAATTTCTCCCAGTCTGATCATAGACAATCATCTTAATCCAATTATCACCTCGTACAGGTTCTCAAAGTGCCATAAAACTCGCAATTAACTGTCAAATTAACAAGCTGTCATTTTCAACATCCGGGTAACTTACATCATTATCGCTTATGTCATTTACAATAAGAAAATGCTGAAGACTAACGAGCGATTTTATTGGTTTACTCTGTATACACCAGCCAATAAAAATCTTTTGTGAAGACTGATGAGGTAATCAGGTCGAATTTGTTTACGACACGTGTTTGTCAATGTTTATGATTGAGTAAGTGAACATTTGGGGGATTTTTGGCAGGTGTTTGATTGTTCCCTCAGGCAAATTCAACAGGAAATCGAGGGCGAAGTGAACTTCGCTTTTCTATGCAAATAAAGCAAATAAAGCGAAGTCAGGCCTGTCTGGGCGCCTTCTTCGCCCGAATCGCCTTGATTCGTGATCCCTGATACATGTATAGTCACTATTATAATCTTTACAATAACCACCAAGACCGAAAGCTCTGCTACAATTTTTTAAATTTATGTCCTTTTTAAAATAGATTTTGTTTTCAAGTTTTTATGCACTTGACCCATAACTTTGAAACTAATACAGATATCAACTTCAAACTTGAAAAACATTTTCACCATCATAATCTAGATCACTTTCACTTGACCTACTGTATGCTTTTTAAAGTAATGCTTTTTTTCATTTCAGTTCTTTTTCTGTAACATTAATGAAGTATTTGATATTGAACTAAGTAAATTTCTCCAATCATAAATTACTAACAAGTTTTTTTAACTCTTCCAAAAATATTTCATAGTTATTCCCCTTTTTAGTTCAATATTTATGGAACACTATGGAATTATTTCTGTTATTTAAAATTACTTTCTCCCATTCACTTGTTAATACTTTTCCTGATTGCACATGAATGTTTGGCCATAGTTGTTATTGTTTTAATCTTCAAATTGCATTTGTTTCAAATGATTCGAATAGTCGAGCGCGCTGTCTCCTCGGACAGCTCTTGTTGTATTTGCATTTTTATTCCGACTCAGTACCGGAGGTCGAAACAAGTGTTCAAATGAACGCCCATCTAGTTTAATTACATTTTTTCTGAATTAGAATTTTTTATTTCAAGGGCACAAGTGAGTGAGTTGTGGTGTAGAGGTGAAAAGGTCACATGTGGGGTCATCTCCTTGGACACGAGGGTAATAACTATGGCTCTTTTTTAATAAAAGAAAGTATGCTTGATTTTTAAATTTGCTGGTAATGAATTGTTTAGGACTACAACAAACAACCAAGAAGAAATGGATTTTTTTTATAACATATTTAAGCATTTGTTTTAGTAACATACTAAATTCTTACTTAACAATTTTAAAAATAAATTGAAGAAGGTATGTGAAGTAATTTTGGCATGTGCAGTAATATGCATTTCCATTACTGCCCATGTAAAAGTTCCCTTATTCTCTAATTTTATAGTTTAAGAGGAAAACCATCGGAATGCATTAATAAATTCTACGATAGTGCTGTTTTATTGAAAAGAGGAAAATCATATTTGGGGTCTATTGGGCATCGTTTAATATTTTAAGGAGAAACCTGGAGTGTCATTATGTGATAATTAATTAGATCTGTTCAGTTTAATTTAAAATTTAAAACAATTACCCAATTTTAGCCTCAGCAAGTGAAAATTGAAGTCTCGAATCCCCATTTTTGTGGCAACAAAATTTATTTTTACGGAGATTTAATCTATTGCAGATTGTTTTCCGCTCCTCAACATCGGTTGTACAGATTTTCATCCAGATGAGTTCCGAGATGTGGGACTTTGACATCAATGGAGATCTTTACTTTGAGAAAGCTGTCAATGGGTTCCTCACTGACTTGTATGCTAAATGGAAGGTATGGCCTGACACTGTTTAATAATGCTCAGATTTCCAATCAATGGTTACAGGGATATTTCCTTGACTTTAGAAATACTTACCATCTCTACCTTGGTTGAAGTACAATGACATAGATATCAAATATACCAATGGACTACATTGGTTTTTAGAGATCAGTTGTAAAAAAAGATGCAAGGAAAAAAAACGTTAGGTGGGATGAATTCTGATTAGTAATGCCATTTCTGCCAATAAGATGCTTGAGAATTGAGACAATTCTCCATTTCAGCCGATAAAATGCTTCAGATTTGAGACAAGTCTTCATTTTAGACTGTAAGGTGCTTGAGATCTTGGTAACTTTGGAAACCAGCCAGATTGTCTTAGGACTTCACACACTTTAAACAACTCAATTTTTTCCCAAATGTTTTCCATACCAAGATGAACACAATCAAAGATCAGTTCAATCGTTGTATGTGTTTCAGGAGCAGACTTGTTTACATGATGTGAGTATTGTCATGTTCTCAAGGACCTTCTATGAAGCTCAGTCCAGAGGTATGTATACAACATATACACGTATACATCAGGGGCGGATCCACAGGGGGTTCAGTAGTGTTCCTTCAAACCCCTTTTTGGGTAGCATTATTTCATTTTCATGGGAATTTTGGCACATAGTTGGAATCTATTGTGTAACTACCATTAGAATGCCTGAACAAACCCCATTAATGGAATTCTTGTGTTTAATCCTGTACAATTACATCTACTGATGGTTGCTGATTTTTGAAGTGAAGGAGATACATAGGATCATTTTGTCAATCTTTCAGCTCATCATTCAAACTGAGTATTGGATACAACATTTCCATTTCTGAATATTTCTTCCTCAAACTTTCAAATTTTATTGCTGAAGACAACAAGGCTGTGTTTTAGGTAAAAATCTGCAGGTCAGGTACTCATTTGAAAGAGGATACCCCCTTTTAGCTTGACCAGTCAGAGAATATGTTGAGCCATTCGTTGACATTGGCATTGCCATACTACATGTGGTTCAATTTTTCATGCAACTGCATTATATAATATTATATCTACAGCTTTCCAACTAGATAGAATTTTTTTTCACCATATGACAAGTGCCTTTGCCAAGAACAATAACTCTTACTTCCAGTTGATCATATTATGACCTTTTTATGACCTCCACTCCCTTCCTTGTAAATGGTTAAATCAGGGAATGAGTTATTAACAGGCAGCTAAGTGGAAGGATGATAATTGTATCAGTCTATATCAGAAGAAAGAAATGTATTTAAAAACTGAAATATGTTGATAGGACTGTTATTCCAACTCTGAATTTCACAACAGAACAAATTGTTATCCAATTTTTCAGATGAGTTTCCAGTATGCATGCATGATTGTTTACAACAAGATTATATGGGCAGATTCTATGAAGACTTCTATAGGTATGTGTACAGAAAATTATAATTTGTCAATTATAAAAATGATCTTGGCCAAAAACTATAAATCTGAGATTGTAGAGCAGTCTCATATCTCAAGGATCTGATTTGCTGAAATGGAGACAATCCTACACCTTCACACACCTTGACAAAATGGGGCTAAGGAACTGTGCAAAAAGGGTCTTCACTGTTTGGCTCAAAGGAGCATTCTTAATGCATCTAGAAACTAATAATGATCCTTTCTGAACTGTATATGTCTGCAATTTGATCTGTTTCCACAGTTATCGCAAAGTCAATATGTCTTGTTTTCTCACGTGGCGTCACAATACACATGTTTTTCCTACAGAATTGTTGTACAAAATGAGCGGTACGATGAATGGAAGGGAACCATTAAGCAGCTGAGGAAGATATTTAACGAGTACCAGCAGCGGGTCGTCAACTATCATACCAGACGGGGCTTTAAAGTCCCCAGGGCTTATAATTCTACAGCAGCTCAGGGAAACTTCCTAGAAACTCTGAATATGACACTGAACTGTAGGTTTATTTAACAGTATTCTAGACTTTATGCAATGGCAGACTAGCCAAAGTTTTCCAACTTTTTTTTTCCCTTAAACTTTTGTCACAAATCACTAAATGCCGCCGGCCGATGTTGTAAATGCCAGTTTTCACTAAATATCGGCCGGTGGCAGGACTGCGGCAGTTACAATCGGCCAGCGGCAGTTGGCATTTTAGATGTTGCCAGCAAGCAGCTGAGATTTTAAGAAAGTTTAATTTCTGGCGACGTCGTGGCGATTTTTTCTATTTTTGCAAATCGGCAGGTGGCAGGGTGGGCGCATTTTTTGTTAGCGCATTGGCAGGCAAGTGGCATTTAGTGATTTGTGACGACAGTTTAAATGAGATTCTGAATGTGGGTCATTTTTGCATGTAAAGAAATGGAAGCAATATTACTACATTGCCCTTTCCCTTATGAACACTGACCTTCGACCACATATTGTGATGTTACAACTTTTACAACTATGAGAAATCAAGTCCACAAGGTATGAGTTATTTATCAACCGAAAATTGGCCTGCCACCGTCAGATTATCAGGCGGGCGCAGAGCGGTGGAAGCTAGATCGCTCAATCGCCGGCCGGCAGCAGTTGTAAATGGGCTGTCCCCCGCCAGGTGGCAGTTTAATTTTAGCTGCCACTGCCCTGCCACCTAACTGCCACTTGCCGGATATTTTGGGGTGTCACGTTTCCCGCGAGCCTTTGAAACCAACTGCCGCCGACAGGTGGCATTTTGTTGGCAGTTATATGTGACTGCTCTCGGAGATGTGTAAAAAATTGACCGGCGGCAGCCAACTTCACGACTCTGCCGATGTCTAAAATCGGCCGGCGGAATTTAGCAATTGTGACACTAGCATTAGAAGTGAAAGGAGATGTTTCACACAGAAACTTGAAAATAAAAATAATTTCGAATACGTTTGGTGAAATTTCTTCATTCTGCTTGCCTACATCAATCTCTAAACTAAATACGCTTCATTTTTGTTCTCATTCCATGGAGTTTTGCCTCAAAAATTCTGAAAAGCACTTGAGGCATCAAAAATAAAATTTCATGTTCCTTTTTCTTTTAAAATTCTGTTTGTAGAATTATTATCCATTCTACTACTTACTAACCCATTACTCCATGGAGAAGGATAACAGCCCTATCCCATAGAGTAAATGGTTAAATCTCTTTTTAGCCAACCAGGTTTCGAACATGTATATTTCGGTCAGTATACCTAATTCCACTGACTACTTCTAGACTACTTCAACGACAAACCAAGCTATATCTCAGGTGAACTTGTTGAAGTTTTATAAAAGTTTTAAGCTGAAAAACAACATCCCCATCTCCCAAAAATCCTCAACAACTAGCTGAACCTTTCATTCAAGATTAATTTCAATTTTCATGCAAGTGTTTGGTTTTATTTCAGTGTTTGAGAGGTACTACATGGATCGTAACTTTGATCGTACGGGTAAAGTGGCTGTGGTGATAACCCCTGGAGCCGGAGTGTTCGAGGTTGACAGGGAACTCACAAACATCACCAAACAGAGAACCATCGATTGTGGTATGTAACAACATTCTAATTCTTATATCCTTTCTGTAAAAAATCTGCCAATATTTTATATATTTAATGAGGTTGTGTGGATGCGTTTCAGGAATTTTCTGACTTGACCCTTTCCTCCATATATACGCATATTTACACTTGTGCGACCAGTGTAGATCCAGATCAGCCGGCACATCCTGGTTGTATTTTGGTCAGAAATAACCTAATGAATCAAAAAGTGAACAGTTTAGATCCTGATCAGACCACACTATAAATATATATCTATGGAGGAAAGGGTTAACAACAATCTGTAAAACCTGAATTCTCTGTGTTTCTTGTGTACCAGATCAGTAGTTTCGATGTTTTACATTTACTGTGAAAGAAGTCATAACATCCCTAGTGTGCAAAGACTAGTGCTAGGACTTGTGTTGTCTGAGAAATAAATTCATGGTTAAGTGCACCTCTTATACAAAATAGAGTTTAGAAATAGAAATGGATTATAAACAATATTAATGAAAAGAATGATGCATATAGGGTTTGCAAGAAGAGTTATATTTCATGTATGCTTGATGTGAAATACCAGCTCTCAAATACTATGGTATCATTTAATTTCGCTGGCACGAAATTTAGTGCAATCGCCGAAAAAGACTGTTTCGCGCGGACGTTAATTCGCGCAAATCCAATTTATAAAAAAATTAAATATTGATATTTTACCGACCCGTTATCAATACCTATTGTTTATTTGAACACGCCAGTTAATCATGTGTCAGTTGGACCCCTGTCAATTACCACTTCCTTTGTTAGTCAATTATCGGACTGCTGTTTATTCGGCGCCACTAATTGACACGGGACCCGTTTGATCCATCTATCTGGACCATTCATATCATAATTGGAATGTTAAATTTCGTTCCCGTTTTATTGTCCAAAGTGTCCATTAATTGCGAAACAGTTACTCAAAAAAGTGTTGATAAATTTAAAATTAGATGACAACGATACTGTTTTGTAAAACGTGACCTGACCTAAATAAGCGGACTAAATTGTCGTTCATGTTTTGAAGTAACATTAAACATATTCCAAAAGAAATTTGACAGTTATAACTGATTTTATTTTCTTTATTAACATAATTATTTGATTCTTCAAATTTATCTCAAATAGCGAAACTTTATATATATATAAAGTGTAGGTCCATTCTGACATAGCACGATTCGGATACGTATGTGGAACTTTTTGGTTAAATTTTAGCTTAGGTTTTAAATTCGCGCACTGGTCCAACCGTGAAATACGCGAAAATTAAGCCATCACTAAATAAAATGATAGCACAGTAACTGTTTTGCCCTGATAATGCTGCTATGCAATGTTAATGAACACAACAGTATTCTCAGGCTGGATTTTGAATAAGGGCTGTTCCACGAAAAAAAAAGGAGTGGGGGGGGGGGTAGAACGGAACTTAAAAATGGGGGTACCACCAACACAATTATATTTATTTTCAAAACCCAACCAATAGCACCACCACTGCATTATTATTACAATTTATACCCCCCACCAATGCAATTAGAAACACAAATTGTAGATTTCAGGAGACAAGTTTTTTGTAAACTTGCCTGAATTTTTTGTTGAACTAATATTACAAAGATGATTTTACCATGCAATTTCAATGTAATTTTTTTCCATGTTAATATCATTTTGTTTGAAATTGTTTCATTTTGATATAAATTCGTAAACTGTCCTAACTGCTCATGTTTGAGAAGGAATAAAGAAAACTTGAAGTGATGAATCAAAAATCATTCCCATTTGTTGCACATGTTTCAGATCAACGAGTCCTCACATGGGCAGCCAGTCATAGGCTGCCAGGATGTAGGCCAGACTGCTCACCAAGGCCTGTTTTATGTGAACAGATCGAAAGACTGATTGTACAAATTTGTATTCATGTCTGTTAATGTACTCCTTATTATTTGTGTCGCTCTATTCTTAGATACGTTAATGAATCCTGATTACTTAAAACATCTTTTTTATTCTTTCCGCGTCTTTCTAGTTTACTATTTCATGGTTTAGTTGAATGTTGTGAAAAAAGTTATCAAGGAGTGCTCTGGATTTCTCCATAATTTGTAATAAAAAACTAAAATATAAATTTCTTTGTTTTGTTAGGTTTAACCCATGTTTTAACAGAATTTAAGTCATGTACAGGCAAGCAGTTTACCTAACCATAATTCTTGGGTATCACCAGAACTAAACTGCTTATGCAGAATATCGAGTCTGTTTTACCAGTATCAAATTATGAATAAATATATTATTATCAATGACATTGTGAAATTTCATTTAATAATTTCAGGAACTATTGCATTGACTATTCCTGTTTGCAGGAATATATTATTTACCAGTATATACTACATAGTATTACAGGTTTATATATGTGTCACTTAGATTTTGTGTATTATTCGTATTTCTTAAAAGTATACAGATTGAACTTAACCAGTACTTATATAATTATGATCATACACAACAATATTGTGAGATTTCATAAAGATATTTTAAACAAGAAACCAGTAGAACCAGTGGATTTGACGTTCCAATAGGCTTCCGCGAACAGGAGCCTGACCAATATCCGAATTTTAGACATGTCACACTTGTCAGCATAAACATCGCTTAATAACGGATTCATTACTGAATCAGTGATAAAAATTTATTAACATATCATAAAAGTTAGCTTTATACTTACGTTTGAATGTTTCAACAAGGGTATTTAAATTATTTGTGGCCAAAAACATGGCCACATGTTTGATGTCCATGGATCTCGCCATTTTATGCTGGTGTCGATATAACATAACATCGTTAAAAAAACTGCGTACCAAGTTTTCAGTTTTCGTACGCTTACCAGCTGTGACAAGCGGATGATTAATGTCAGGTTTTACAGACAAGACAAATTAGTTATTATTGACCACTTTACCCCTCCCCCCTCGCAACACATTTAGAATGTTTTTATTAACCACAAGCAACACAATTAAAATTGTTAAAATACCCCCAAACAACACATTTGCTTCCATGAATCACCCCCACCCATCAAATTTTAATTAATTTCAGTTCTATCCCCCCCCACTCCTTTTTTCATGGAACAGCCCTAAAGGCATACCATCAAAATGATAACCTTCCCACACTTTTTCTATCTCAATCAATTACTCCATATGTATGCTTTTATCATGTTTGAAATGTGCCGGCTGATCTGGATCTATACTGTTTGTCTGTGGATAACAGCCTTATCCCATGGAATAAAGGGTAGATACCAAAATTACACTTCATCTTGTTGTTTTTTTTTAAGATAGGAGAGTAATTATAATGATATTAAAGGTAAAAAAATGAAGTATGATGGCATTGCAGGTGTTGGTAGTGATCTTGTATGTATGGGAGAACAACCTCTGCATGCTGCACCTTTATTCAAGGTAAGTCTCTCCATCTGAAAGTTACTGTTTACTGTATACTGCAGGGGAAAATATGGTATTCTAGATGTCATACATTTATAATTTACTTGAGCTGGTTTGTGCCTTGAAAAAAAATTAAAATAAATGTTGTATTTAGAAACTAAATGGCGCTGTAAAGGTTAGTAAGTACAAATGCATCTAGATCAGAAATTTTGTGGCCAAATGGGTTAATTGTGTAAGTATTTGCTTGTCTGTCACAGATCTGGTGTCTGGGACATATCTTATCAACCTCATAAGGGATTTCAATGAAATTTTATACAGGTGTTCATTTTAATGAGACAAGTGTTATTTTTTAGAAATAATTTCGATTTCAAATAGATATTGACCCAGCAAGCTCCGTAAACACATTTGAACTGGAACACTTCACAAGAAGCCGATCACGTTTGTTTTCATGCGGTTACTGTTAGACCTGCTGCTCCAATCACAAGGCGCTGCGCTGTATTTTACTTCCAAATAAGGATTTGCTGTCTGTCAAATTTTTGTTGCTGTGGGTTCATTCTCCTGCAGATGTTGATATGAAAATTTTGTTTTTATGATTTGTATGGTACATATAGCACTGAATCAATAACAAAAGGTGTGGCTTAATGTAAAGCAACCTGATGGCGTGTTTAACATTGATTAAACTTACCCGCTACCCTTCAAAGGAAATAGCATTCGCAGCGCCATGCGTTTGATGTTTTGGTCGCTAGCCAAAATCAAACTGAAATCAGACTTTGTAGTAAATGTCAAAATACTTAACATCACACAAAAGTACTTTGTTCAACTTCACAAAAAAGTTAACCTGGATACGAGTGTGTGTTTTAGAACCGTGGCCCAACCAAGGTGATACTTTTATTTCAAAGCACATGATACGTGCAAATTTCTCAATTTTAAAGGATTACCTTGCGACTAATGTGTTTTCATACCCTCTAAAATGCCATGTGTGATGAGGCAGGAGTTGGGCTTTATTCCCCTGACCCCCACTAATGTTTTTAAAGTCTTAAGACGAAAAAAAAAACTTACTGAAAAATTTCAGTGAACGAAAAGTGAAGAAGGTGGGTAAAATGCAGGCCTATTTTTCAAATCCTCTGTGGTTTTAAATCAACAACAATTTCTGATTGAAATGAAGCCCCAGTCTAGGACATGTATTGAGGAACATTGGTCACACAATGATGACATGCTCTTGATACTTCAGTTTCACAGTAAGAATCCTAAACTGGGTTTGGAAGTGGGAGATGATTATAACATACCTCACTGGATGAACCACAGGTATGTAACATGTTCTTTCTATGAATCACTCTTAAATTAACCCTTGACTCCATATTTATGGGTTTTATTATGTGTTGTGACCAGTGTAGATTCAGATCATCTGACATCTGTACATCAGATCTGGATCTAAATTGTTGTTTTTTCTTGCTCAGAAATAACCTAATGAATCTAAAAACAATGCAGATTCTAATCTGACAGCAGGGATGTGCAAGCTGATATGGATCTACACTATCTATCATGTGTGCAGCCATTGTAGATCCAGATCAGCTAATGCATATGCATCAGATCTGGATCTATATTGGTTGTTTCTTTGTTGGAAATAACCTAATAAATCTAAAAGCGTAAAGTGCAAATCCTGATCTGACAGTAGGGATGTGCCAGCTGATCTTGATCTACACTGTTTGCCCATGGAATAACAGCTATACCCCATGGAGTAAAGGGTTTAAACCCCCTTAGTGACATATTTAAAGTCAAAAACGAAGTACATAATTATGCAAGTCTATGTGCTAAAGATTTTATGTTATTTTCCAGAACAAAGTTGTATTTTGATTTTTAATTGCTTTAGTCAAGTTCTGTAAAAAAGATAACATGATTTGTTGGTATTATATTGCAGTTTCTACACTTCAAAGAATCAGATACAGTTTTATTCCAACAAGAAATTTGTGCCTAGAATCAAAATCCCTCCAGAAATTGTAAGTGATTGTTTTTAGGATTATTGTAAATTTAGTAGTATTGTAGAATGAGTCGTGTTTTAATACACTTCTAGAAAATTAATACTAAAATAAGCCTCTTACCACAGTTGTTTAGAATGAAGCTTCTGAAATAACCATTTACAGCAGCATTGCATGCAAAAGGTGAACAGTTAAAATCTCTTTAAAGATTATATAACTTATTTTAAGAAAGTTTAAGAAAGGATTTTTAAAAAAGGAAACACAGTCTGATCTTCATAAAGATTTTTGTTGGGCCCATGTTCTCATGTCCTGTTGTATTCTTATTAGCTGTGAGACTTTCAGTATTTTCAATTAACTACAATCCGACTTTACAGACACTCTGGCTGGCACTTATTTTGTGCATGTTTTAAGTTGTATTAGCATGCTTCAATATCCACTTCTAGTAAACACTAACTTAGATATATCAAATACTAATCTTGTCACAAAATGAGATCCTTGTTTGGTCTTCCACAATGCACACAGGCTTACATGTTTTATTTAGTCAAAGTTAAATTAGTCTTGATTCAAAATGGTGGTCATTTAACTACAAGAAACCAATTACCCTGCATGTCTGGTATTAGTAAAATCCTGGCGTGGCCCAGTGTAATAAAACCGAGATTGGAAAACCTAAGGCCCCAAATCATCGACTTGAGATTGGAGACCGGTCCCAGATCACAGGCATATGATTGGATTGTCTCTGTTTTAACCAATCATCTACTTGAAGTTTGAGACTGGTCTCCAATCTCAGTTTTATGATCTTGGGCCCAGTCTTCAATTTTAGCAGCCAATGATTGGAGTTCTGCTCCATCATGACTAATCACATGTTCAAAATTGGAGAATATCTCAGTCTCAGATTTATTATATGCTACATAGTACAGTCAGGCTCGGCTAGTGTTGGGAAATCGGTTGCAAATCATAATCGATCATCGGTTGGAATCGGCTGCTCTTTCCGATGCGATTTCACGATTATAATCGGTTTCTTAATTTACGCGGTGTAAGGTTTACGAATGGTCTTAGATCAGTAGCATACATAATTACTGGATACTCATAATTTTCAACTTTATGACCAAAAACCGATTCAAAATCATTGCTGCCCAAAAAGGTTTGTGCAACTGAACTGAACCCATCTAGATCCACCAAATGAATTCTCAAATGGAAAAATGTTGCGTTTTCCTATGAATAATATACTGATTTTAAGGCTTAAGACACAAGATAAGAGGTCTAGTTAATGCAATACATACTCGTATTTATTCGAAGAATTTTACCATCGCCATATAGCTACGAAACTCAGACGCTTGACAAAATCGGCGCCATTTTGCGTTTTTGCTTGCTGCCTGTATTTTTGTACTATTTGCAACAAATTCTGCAAAGGCCTTTTGTTATGTCTAGGTTTTTTTCTGTGCGATGAAAGTTCTTCGTTAATTTTGTAGAATCTCAAGTGCTTCTGATTACTTTTTGCTTAGGTTCTCGTAAATCTCTCGGGTCGCCATTTTAATTTTCAATTTTTCAAAGTGATTTCCCGTTATGGCCGGTGTAAAAGCCGGAACCCGTACCTTTATTTTTTGTCTCTTACACTGCGCATGTCTAAACTGTTAATCGATTATGAGAGAATGACACCGATCATCGACATCGAGAAGCATTTACACGTCGCTAATCGATGTCTTCTGATCATCGGCACATCACTAGGCTCGGCTATATCGCGATCCGCTATATCGCGAAATCCAATATAACGCGGTCGACCCTTGGACCCCATTTTTTTTCATAAAAGATAGTAAAATTCTATCAATGGCCATTTTTTGTATATTTGGAAAGGGAAAAAAAAGGGAAGTAACAACGTTAATACCGCGTTAATCGATAAAGACAATGACGCTCGTTCATTAACGTACCGAGAATCGTTAAAACAATTGTAAAATGTTTCTTTATGAACTGTTGATTGTTTCCTACGTTTATTAAAATATCAAACTGTCATAAAATTGTTAAGTAATAAATTGTTGTACAAACACTGGGGCACCTAATCACGTATGCGAAATGGTTACTGAATGGTTGTTTTTCGCACCTACTGCAGATAGCATGACCAAGGTGTTTGATGTTGTTAATTGGCTTCTAATTTGAGAAGCTCATGCCTACATTTGACATGTTTTACTATATTATTTTAGAAATGATGATTGAATATTAAAACAATAAAGATTAAAACTGCAAGCGAATTGTTTTCATTCAAAACAGCATACAGGTCAAACAAATACATGAGTTTCGCATTAGACGAACACCCGCAGTATAAACTTTTGTGAGTTAAATTCACAAAGTAATAATTTTATAGCACCTGTTAGATAATAACAAAACAACATGCAAACAAAGGATTTATTTTCACTAACCGATTATATATGTTACGAGTAATACATGTACGGACCTAAGAATAGCATAAGTTCTTTGTCCCGCGAATATCGCGGATCCGATAATAACTCGATTTGAGGGGATGGACCCCACGGACCGAGATATAGCGAAGCCTGACTGTATATATTATATAGTGTGCAATATGTGTAGTAGTTGGCATGCTGTTGTATCTGTTTGAACACTTTTCACAGTTTGATTTACCTGCATCACCTAAATCACCTGTACAGGTAAGTATGTTTACGATCTTTAGGACACAAGATCATATACTTGATATTGGAGACCAGTCTTAAATCTCAAGCATCTGATTAGCTGAAATGGCGACAGGTCACCATTTCAGCCAATCAAATGCTTGAGATCTGAGACTGGTCTTCAGTTTAAGGTTTATGATCTTGAGCCAAAACTATGTAAGCAGAATGTGTTCTTATTGATCTTAACTCTTTACTACATATAATTATATGGGTTTTATAGCATGTGCCAACAATCTAGATCCTGATTAGCTGGTTGAACTGTGCTGTCAGATCAGGATCTACACTGTTTGCCTCTTTCTCAGAAACAACCTATTGAATCAAGAAGTGAATAGTATAGATCCTGATCAGACAGCACAGATGTGCCAACAGATCTGGATCTACACTGTTCAACCCTGAATAACAACCATATCGCACAGAGTAAAGAGTTAACCTTTTACTCCACTGATAAGCATAATAATATTCCATGTGTGACCAGTGTATACCATCTGTGAAGTCTGATCTGGATCTACACTGTTTTCTTTTTGGTCAGAAATAGCCTAATGAATGTTAAAGCAGATATGGTGGGTACTGCACGGATGTGCAGGCTAAATGGATCTACATTTGTCACACATGGGATGCATATTGTATAAATAGAGTAAATTGTTAAATAGTCTGCCAGGGAAATAATTTTATAATTAGTCACTATGTGGTTATGAAAACTGCTTTTCTGCCTGTGATTTTACCTTTCCTCCATAGGTACACCTTTATTGCATGGGTGAACAGTTTAGGTTTAGATCAGCGGGAACATCCGTGCCATCTGATCAGGATCTGAACTGTTCGCTTTTTGTTAGTTAGATTATTTGCAACCAGTGCAGCTCCTGATCAGATGACATGAATGTGCCGGCTGATCTGGATCTGCACTGGTCTTACATGCATTAAAAAGCAAATATATGGAGGAAAGAGTCAAGATTATTGCATTATTTTAGGGCATATCTTGGGAAAAGGTGTCTTTCGACAGTTGATGCTTATCCTTGGAAAAGTTGAACAGATGACATTCCTTATCATGCATTTCACAGAAAAATTAAAATTATTTTGTCAAACTGTGTAAAAAAATTTTTTAGTTTTAAGAAAATCATAGATAATTGTAAGTTCTTTCTTAATAAATAAAGTAACAACGAAAATGGCAAAATTGTTTTACTGAAGACTTTTTTCCAATGACATGCCCCATTTATGATCATGAACTGATTCATTATTGACAAAATGTCTTTGAAAAGCAAAAGTTCACTTTTTCAATAATATATGTGGAGGAGTCCAGATGATTTAAAATAATAGATGTGAAAAGAAATTTAAAATGTTACAAACTTGGGATAAAGCTTATATTTATTCCATGGGATATTTCAGGCTAAATAGCAAGCAGTGTAGATCAAGATCAGATTGCACATTACATATTGGTTGATCTGGATCTACACTGGTCTCAAGGTTAAAATTCATAAGAAGTTTATTATATTTACCTACATGGACAAGAGGATTCTTCACTAACCAACCTCTGGGGTTGTTAGAACTTGAACCAGAGGAACCATTGAAATCATTTACTCCTTAGATAAACCTTTATTGCATGGGCATAGTGTAGATTAAGATCAGCCATCACATCAGTGCTGTCTGATCAGTACACTTCACTGTTCACTTTTAGATTTTTTAGGTTATTTTTTACCAAGATGCAACCAGTGTAGATCCAGATCCAGATAAGATGGCATGGATGATCTCAATCTACACTGGTCGTACATGCATTAAAACGCATATATATAGATATATGTATAACCCTATACTACAGGAGATAAGTCTGTTATCCATGTAGCTCCAGATAAGCCAGAACAGCTGCGCAGTTATTTGAATCTTAATTATCTGTTTCCAGATTAACAAGATTATTTCTGACCAAGAAGTAAACAGTGTAGATCTTGCAAGCTGATCGTGATCTACACTGGTTGCACACGTGATTAAAGGCGCACCGTAGATGAAAGAGATAACTGTGGCTGAGACTGAAAAACTGGGGCTTATTGATTACAAACTGTGTGTAAAAGTGTGAACATTAAAATTTAAAAAAAACAACCCACTATTTTAACTTAATGTATTTTTTTAGATAACAACCGTTACTTCTAAATAGCAATGTGTCTTTAGTTAAGTGTGGTGATTTGGATTTCATGTAACAGTGACATGGTTTGATAAATTACAAGAACAATCACTGATGATCATTTGATAACTAAAGTAAATGTATTTCAGTATAATTGTTTACTTTACTCTATGTATACACCTGTATTAGTGTAGATCCTGGTTAATTGGCACACAAGTTCCAGTTAATCTGGATCTACACTGTTCACACATGGCTTAATCCGTTACTCCATAGGATATATCTGTTGTCCAGATCCAGATCAGCCAGTGCATCCATGTCATCTGATCAGGATCTATACTGTTTGCATTTTCATTCATAAGGTTATTACTGATCAGACAACACAGATGTGCCAGCTGACCTGGATCTACACTTTTTGCACATGCAATAAAAAGGTATATATAATTATGGAGTAAAGGGTTAAAATCTGTATATATGGAGTAAAGAGTTAATGTGACAGGAAATTTAATGCGTAATCATACTGGATAAACTTGAGCAACTGTCTTCCTAATCATCAATCTGAATAGATATGTCAGTCTTGTTTCTGTATTGCAAACCAAATATTTCCACCTCAAGCCATTTTCGATTTGGAGGCAGCCATTTTGATTTTTCCACAACAACAATAAGCTGCTTTCTGTGTTCCTGACAGGCGATTGCTTTTGGCTTACCCTGTAGTCGTTTAACTGGAAGAAAGTTATTAAAGATCCATTTTCCATTTGCTTGTAATAGAACCACACCATCTGGATGATTTTTTGCTAATAAACAAGAACCGTTTTTCAGTCTTGAAAAATGCACAACACTGTAATTGTGACAAGTTAGAATTGTGATGTCATATTCAAATGGGTCCACCTTTAGAATAACCAGTTCTTGCTTGCCTTCATCACAAATGTACATTATAAATTTCTCTGTGACATAGATCTTTGACAGTTGTTCACTGAATATAGCTTTTTTGTCTCTATCTAATTGAAATTTGTGTTTGATTTTGCCTTGTTTACCTACCATTTTTACATATGCAGGCTCTCGCTTATCAAACCATGGCACTTGGTATGGAGAACTTGCAATGAAAAAGAAATCTTTTTGATAACATATTCCGAAGCTACGTCTATCTGCTTTTATTGTAGATTTGTGCTCTATAGTGTTTTCCATGGTGACTGTATAGGTTCTTATATCACTATTCCAAAACCTGCCAGGAATTAGTGCTGCAAATTCATTATGTCCAATTTGTGTCAGGTCTGTTATACCATACCATTGATACCAGCCTGCTTTTTCCACCAGAAAAACATCCATTTCTTCAAAGAGTTCATTGTAGAGTTTCAATGTGTTAGTCTTACGATCAGCTGTAACAGATAGGTTGTCACTGATGGTTAAAATGGCTGTTATGTCTACAGCATTGGTCAACTTGCTTTCATTGAACACGCAGGATAGCTGATCTGTGTCCTCACTCATCTTGTTTCTATAAATAGAACACAAATAGTTTTTTTTACATTGTAAATCAACAAGGTCATGTAAGGAAAAACATTCTGACTTTCTAAAGAATGACAGATCTTTTACTTCTTAATTATAAAAAAACAACACAACTAGTCTTGGTAATTTGTCATTTCAGTCTTTATACAGTTAAACCCTTCCTCCATATATATGCCTTACTCTTCTGATTTTTAGCTCGACTATTCGAAGAATATGTCGAGCTATTGTACTCACTTGGGCGTCGGCGTCGGCGTCGCCGTCGGCGTCGGCGTCGGCGTCCCGCTTTGGTTAAAGTTTACGTGCAACCTACCTATATCTTAAAAACTACTAAAGCTACAGCTTTTAAACTTGGCACACTTGTTCGTCATCATGTCCCGAGTGTGTATGCCAAGAACCATAACTCTAACTTTCATTTTGATCAAATTATGGCCCTTTTTTGACTTAGAATTTCAGGTTAAAGTTTGCGTGCAAGCTACTGTACAAACTCATAACTTCAATACTACTTATACTACAGCTTTAAAACTTGGCACACTTGTTCATCATCATGTCCCGAGTGTGTATACCAAGAACCATAACTCTTACTTTCATTTTGTTTAAATTATGGCCCTTTTTCGGCTTAGAATTTCAGGTTAAAGTTTGCGTGCAAGCTACTATACAAACTAATAACTTCAATACTACTTATACTACAGCTTTGAAACTTTCAACACTTGTTCATCATCATATCCCAAGTGTGTATGCCAAGAACCATAACTCTAACTCTCATTTTTATCAAATTATGCCCCTTTTTCGACTTAGAATTTCAGGTTAAAGTTTGCGTGCAAGCTACTGTACAAATCCATAACTTCCATACTACTTATACTACAGCTTTGAAACTTTCAACACTTGTTCATCATCATATTTCAAGTTTGTATGCCAAGAACCATAACTCTAACTTCCATTTTGTTCAAATTATGGCCCTTTTTCGACTTAGAATTTCAGGTTAAAGTTTGCGTGCAAGCTAGTTACTTTCATACTTCTTGTACTATAGCTTTGAAACTTAAGACACTTGTTTACCATCATGACCCTGACTATTTATACCAAGAACCATAACTCTTTCTTTCATTTTTAATCAAATTATGGCCCTTTTTCAACTTAGAATTTCAGGTTAAAGTTTGCGTGCAAGCTAGTTACTTTCATACTTCTTGTACTATAGCTTTGAAACTTATTCACCATCATGACCCTGACTATGTATGCCAAGAACCATAACTCTTTGATTTTTTTTCAAATTACTGCCCTTTTTAGACTTAAAAATTAAGGTTTAAAACTTTGTATACCTTTATTTTATCTTACATCAGGTTTATTTTCAAAGGCCCATAACTCATCCTTGCTTTTTTTTATATTTGATTTTTGCCCCTTTTCACTTGAAATTAGAATGAAGACTTGTAAATAATTGTTAAAGTTTCAATGTTAGTGTTTTTCATATGTACAGCTATATAAAAGGTTTAAAACAGATGTCCTTAACATACTTTGGTTGAAAGTGTTGAGTAATTGTGGGGTGGGTGGGTGCATAGACTACACTACACTACACTGCACTACACCACACCACACCACACCACACCACTGTACTGTACCCCCACCACCCACCACCACCTCCACATACCACAACCACCACCAACAACAACAACACCAACAACAACACCACCACCAACAACAACAACACCACCAACACCACCACCACTAACAACAACAACACCACCACCAACAACAACACCATCACCACCACCAACAACACCACCACCACCAACAACACCACCACCATTAACAACACCAACACCTCCACCACCAACAACAACTACAGCACCACCATTAACAACACCAACACCACCAACAACAACAACAACACCAACACCACCACCAACAACAAAACCAACAACAATATCAATACCACCACCAACAACAACACAAACACAAACAACAACACCACCACCACCACCAACAACAACAACACCACCACTAACAACAACAACACCATCACCACCACCAACAACACCACCACCAACAACACCACCAACAACAACACCACCTCCAACAACACCACCACCAATAACACCAACACCACCACCACCAACATCAACAACACCACCAACAACAACACCAACACAAACAACTACACCACCACCATCAACAACACCACCAGCAACAACACCATCAACAACAACACCACCACCACCACCAACAACAACACCAACACCACCAACAACAACACCACCACCAACAACAACAACATCATCACCACCACCAACAACAAAACCACCACCAACATTACCACTTCCAACAACAACAACACCACCACCAACAACAACATCAACACCACCAACACTAGCACAGACAACAACACCACCACCACCAGCAACACCAACACCACCACCAACAACAACACCAACAACATCAACACCACCACCAACAACACCAACAACATCAACACCACCACCAACAACAACATCAACACCACCACCAACAGCAACAACAACCAACACCACCACCACCAGCAACAACACTACCACCACCACCACCACCGCCACCACCAACACCACCACCAACAACAACACCAACAACAGCAACAACACCACCACCACCAACAACAACACCACCACCAACAACAGCAACCAGCATACCATACTGTACTTCACCACGCCACACAACTATAGGTGGGCAAAGATAGTGGGTTGATGGGTGTGGGATCGGGGGGTTTATGGGCTGGGTTGTGTAAACCCTAAAAAAAATCTACAAGAATAAATTAATCGTTATTTATTGATTTATGGATTAAGAAACTTTTGTTCATGTGTGTTTGTTGGGGTGTCATAAACTCCTGAATCACTCCCCAGTTTAAATGAAGCCCAGTTACAATGTGCTTAATAAATCTGACTTTTCGAATAGTCGAGCGTGCAGTCGTTTCCGACTGGCTCTTGTTATACCAGTGGTATATTATATTTTTTGAAATTGTCTATCTATTTTTGCTCCTATCTTTATGGAACTTGACGTTCCTTACAAATATACTTCAGATTTTATTATATTTGATCAAATTATATTTGAACTTATCTATCCCATTCATCAAATATTATTTGCATAAATAATAACTTTCAAGTCTTGGGCCATTAATAAGAAATACCGGTATTCCTAGTCAGTGGTTAAGCTGACATAAAGAAAACAAAATATTTACCTTTTTATAACTTACAGTTCCATTTTCAATATATTGTAAATAATGTATACAATAATGAATAAAAAAACACAGCTATTAAATGGAATGTCACAAAATTATCAATTTATATATTATATTAAATAGTTGAAATGTGGTTAAACATTCAAATAGCTTTAAACTATAAATCAATAAAAATTGATTAAATTACACTTTCTTATCTCAAGTCATTTGCTCCGACAATGAACATTATATTTAAAACTGCATGTTCAAAAGGTATTTTCTGAAAGTTAAGAAAACATGCTTAGACTTGGTTGAAGGACTGAACCTGTTATTGATGATAAACATGATATTGCATACATCTTTTTGTAGAATTTTGAAGTGCTTGGCTCTTCCTATTGTTACTGAAACACTGTTGTAACTAAAACATTATCATTTTTGTTTATTAGTTAATACTTTCCTTTGTTTATTTTTGTTAAGCAGGTAGACACATGGTGATTCTAATTTTGCTATTTACTTGGATTAAATCATCTGCATGAACAAAGTTACCATGACAACAAGAAGGATAACTTTTGATTGAATATTTTTTGTTTAATGCCCCTTTCAGTTGACTTAATGTTGCTTAAAGCTTGGAAGTATTAGTCCTATTGGCTTAATTCTTAAACTATATTATCTGCACTTTTGTATTTCAGTTTGACAAGAAGAAACAAAAGGAAACAACAATTGATCAAGGTAGATATATTGGAGTTGGTTGGCCCTTATCTCTCACCTTACCTGTCACTGTTACCCCCTAATCCATTTGAAAATATCTGTCATAAAGCCTTCTACGTGATGTTCATTTTTATTACCATGGCACTTGACTATAACATATTGTTAAGTTTCACAGAATGGCCTTGTTAAAACTGAGCTTGTCTAAACAGTGTTCACAGGTATGGTTTGAATGAATACAACAGAGTAGACCCAGACTAGAATGTGCATATCTGTTTAAAGGGTTTAATATGTATATCAGTAAAAGCTACACCCAGAAAACACAGTACTTCCTTACAGCCAAAGAGAAGAGAGATATTGAAATCATAAGATGTTAATATGACTAAATAACATGTTTTGAACTGTTGGGGATAGAGCTATTTACACTGTCTCCAGATTCAGTCTTGCCCTTTTCAGATTTGTCGTACGAGTCTGATGATGACAACTTTCCGTTTGTGGATTACGATGAGTATGACGCTCAGGTCTTTAAGCTGCCCAACAGGACTGGTTCCCTCAATAGGTAAGTTGACAGGTTTAGCAGTGCTGGATCCAGGAGGAGTTCAGTGGGCTTGCTTGAAACAAAACACATATTTAATTTTCATGGAGATTTTGGTCAGAAGTTGGAAATTATCATGTTTCTAACCTTACACTGCCCCAAATGAACCCCAATATTTAAATATTGCATCAAATTCTATGTAGAATATTGCACTCATCAAGTCCTGAATCTGAATCTGCCAAATACTCCAATCCCTCTTAACAGAGTATTATGTGGAGTGCGCTGTCAGAAACTTTGGGAGTAATATTAGATTATAATGTTTTGGAAAGGTAATTTTCATAGGTGATTGGGTTGGTTTCTGTACCATAGATATTAAATTACAGAAGTCTGGTGTGGTTTGCAGGCAAATTGCTTTGCCCAGGGTGCTACAATAAAAGATGAATGATGGATGTTCGTTGAATGACGGAGAACAAATGATCTGATGGGGGTGATGGATGAGGTGATGATGGTGGATGATGATCATTTGCAGCACTCTGGTTAGAAGCAGTGGCTGTACAGCTTGGCCTTGAATAAGGCCAGGCTGTCCGCCTGAGCATTGTCTGGTGGTAGACTGTTCCAGATCTTTGCTGTACGTGGAAAGAACGAATGCCTGTGTCCATCAATCCTGAAGAAGGGGATACTATATCTGTGCCTCTGTGTATGGTGTATATAGTGTGGGAATGGTATCCTTACAAGGTTGTGTTTGATCTTGTAGAACATACATAATGAAGTAATTTTACGGTGCGTTTCTAGGGTTGGTAAGTTGATCTTTCTTAGAAGGTTAGTAATACTACTGGTATATTTGTAGTTGTTCAGTATAAATCTTACTGCGCAATGTTGTACCATTTCAATCTGGTTAATGTATTTCTTTTGCCAGGGGTCCCAGACGGAGGCGCAATACTCCAAACATGGGCGAACGTATGTTTTGTATGCTATTTCCTTGAGTTTTGGGATGTCAGTTTGAATATTTCTTTTGATGAATTTAAGAGTGTTGTTAGCCTTAGTAGCAAGAGTGTTAATGTGTTTAGACCAAGAAATGGTTGGGGAGATGGTTACTCCAAGGTATTTGGCAAATGTGGATGACTGAAGTATTACTCTATGAAGTTTGTTAGGGAAAACAATAGGTTTCTTCCTGTTTGTGACTCGTAAGACTTCACATTTTTCGGGATTAAAAGACATCATCCATTCTTCTTCCCATGCTTGGAGCTTGTCTAAATCGGTCTGTAGTACTTGGCAATCTTCTGATGAAGTAATGGTAAGATAAGCTATCATCTGCGAAGAGTTGGATATTACTGACTATATCAATGGGCATGTCATTCATTGTATATAAGAAAGAGGCAGGTACCCAGAACTGACCCCTGAGGAACTCCAGATAGTACGTCACAACTTGAGGACATTTCACCATCAAGGACAACCCTCTGAGAGCGGCCAGATAGGAATGATTTGATCCAGAATGTTACAGTGGGGTTTACACCAATTCTGTTTAATTTGAGAAGGAGCCTTTGGTGATCAACTTTATCAAAAACCTTGCTAAAATCCATGATAATAACATCAGTTTGTTTACCTGCGTTGATGGTGTCTTGTAGGTCTTGTACAAACTGATAAGTTGTGTTTCACAGCTTAATTTAGATCGAAAACCATGTTGATTTGAATAATGGTGACTATTGGCATCTGAAAATGTCATGATATTTGGGACTAGTATGTGTTCCATTAATTTACAACAAATACATGTAAGAGAAATAGGCCAGTAGTTGGCAGGTTTTGTCCTTGACCCCTTCTTGAAGACAGGGCTCACAGAAGCATTTCTCCAGTTAGCTGGGATGTTGCCTTCAATGAGTGATGTGGTAAATATGTCAGCAAGGATGGGGGCTATAGGCTGGTGCAATTCTTTCAGGACTCTAGGCGATATATTGTCTGGGCCACATGTCTTACTAGGGTTGAGCTGTTTTAGTTGTTTCATTACACCAGGCACAGAGATTTGTATACTTGGCATTTTTGGTTTAAATGGGTTAAGAGGGGAGAGCATTTCAGTAATGTGACTTTTAGAGGTTGAGGGGTTGTATAGGCAGGCTAAAATTGTTTATTTAGTATATCGGCTTTATCTTGTGGGGAAGTATAGGTGCTACCATCTGATTTGAAAGAGAATATGCTGTTATTATCTGAATTTTTTCTGTTTGATAAATGTCCAAAAACAATTCTTGCATACCACATCACTAATTCCTGTGTTTTCGCTGTTTCTGAAAAGTGTCAGTTTACCTCTGCTTGGCCACTCCCAGCCCAGTGAGATGGCATGACATTTTTGCACTCTTTTTCAATTGATTATTCAATTTAATATAAAAAAAACTCTGCTACTTTAAATGTTTAAAAACTGTAATATAAGTGTAGCTTAATTTTGTATGCAAGGGGAAGTATCTTAAGACCCGCACTTGGTGCCAATCAGAAAATCTGGCCCTGATGCAACAGTTTTTAGTGGAGCATTGTTATTTCCCATAAACAGTTTTCTCAGCTTAGCTTTTTTGACTGGACCTAACAGTCATGAAAAAATACTTACAATAGCAAGCTTTAAATCAGAGACCAGTCTCAAGTCTTATATATGTAGCCTTGGACTTGTTCATTTGTAAGGTAAGTTACAATGTAAACTAGTAAATATCATTGAATTTGTAATGACCCAAAGTGCTATGTAAGTTCTTGAAGAGTGTTCAAACTGTTCCAGTTACCAGGTAAGTGATTATATAGTAAGTATAGATATAGTATTAGTATCTTATTGTTTGTCTTCATACAGGTTTGGAAAATCAAGTAGCCGGAGACGTAAATCAGATCGGTATGACACTGGGCGCAAACTCCCCCAGACATTCATGGATGCTAAAATGGCTCACATTCCTCGCACTCGACATATTTCTGATGACATTTCACAACTTCCTGTGGAGAAGCCAGATCGTAAGGTTGCGATGTCACCGGCTTTGTCGATACCTTCAATGTCAAGTAGTGAAGACAATATGTCTACTTCCTTGGGCAACTACCCTCTGCTCGGTAAAATTTACTTTATTTCAAATATAAATTAGAACCTTTATGGGTACTACCAGACAGATATGAAAGTGAATTTTGCCTCTAACTTAATCTAAAAGTAGTAAAAAATACCACTAAGAAATTATTAACAGTAGAAAATGGTAACCTTAAAGATATATCTGGCGCATCTGAACAAAAAAATTAAAATCCATCTTTTTGCCATGAAAGCTTACACATCTTAATTTAAACTAATTTGACCACATGGTATGTATCAAATTATGGTTTAAAATAAGATTTCTGCAAAACAAATATTGAAGCAGACGCTCTCGCGGTATATCCGCGAGTTAAAAAACTGCCAGTTTTTTTAACTTTATACATATTTCATTTTTATTTATTGGACAAACGGGAAAGAATTCGTAATACATGTATTCTTAGATTATGCCTAGTTTTTCATTAATAATCGATCTCAAATGTTATTTTTATCATTTGTAAGGGTAAAATATAGACCTTGGATAACTTTAAACTCTTCAAGTTGTTAATAAACCTGAATGTCCAAGTAATAAAAAGTTCTTAAAACTCATAAATTTGTTCATTAGATGATTGTCCACCATTGTTTCCATAATCAAACAAGATTACTGATGTTAAAAATATCTATTTTTTATTTGATTTTGATGTTTTTAAAATATAAAATGACTAAAATAGTTTGTGCATGGCTTGACCAGCATATAACGATTTAGTTTGCAAAATGCTATGGCAATTGTATGAACTTGTGAAGAATTAAGTAATCTATTTCTTCTACAGACAAGAAGGCTGGGCCCCCACTGTATGAGTCAGACAGTGACATGTACCTGGGTTTGAGACCAGTTGTTGGCAGTGCAGGTTCACCAGTGGGCCACAGGAAGTACCTACACAATTATCGCCGGCACAGGGCACTTATCAACCCCTTTGCCCCATCACGGATGCAATTTAAGATGACATCCAATAGAAGAAGATGGATCCAAGTGTTTCCAACAGGTACACATCCATTTACAGTTGAATCAGGTTGGATTCAGAGTTCAGTACAGTTGCTCAGACCCCATTTTTGGGCAGCAATATTTAGTTTTCATGGGGATTTTTGCCAGAATGTTGTAAATTGTCATGTAATTACCCCAAGACTGTTCAAAACAAAATCCCTTGTTGAAAATTTTGCTTTTGTTCTGAGCTGAATCATGAATCATTTGGGTTCTTGCTAGTTTTCTTGAGTCATCACATACCAATAAGTAAAATAAATTTGTACATTATATATAACATCACTTATATCTGGGCAGTAAGCATAAACTTACCAATACTTATTATTTTATCAGCAACCAATTTTACACCAATTAAGAATATTAGATATGCATTAGGTAATTCAAAGATTTCATTGGTAAGCCAACTATACACATAGTATTTTAACATGCCAACACTGCCTTTTAAATTTGCATTTGACTGACAGGCTTCATAAGAAATAATTGGCAAGGTCTAGATTGAAGGGTTTTATACAGTAAATCATGGTAGCATGCAAAAGAAATGAATATTTAATTATTTTTTTAGAGTTTTATAGTTGATGTGTAAGATTAGAGTATCCCTGAGACACTTGCCTAAAAATTCTAAATCATCTTAAAACTACAAATAGATTGAAGGAATTCTGTAAATATCTTTTAAAGTTTTTGCGGTGAGAAAATAACTGAAAAGTAAAAAAGTAAAACAAAGCAATATCAGGCCTCCTAGCGAAACCTTTAAAAACCTTTAATTTCATTGCAAACCTTTAAAACCATTAAATCATCTTGAAAAACCTTTAAAATGGCAAAATAGCCTGTAATTTTCACTGAAAACCTGTATTTTTTTTCAGAGTGCTTGCCATGCCAATTTTAAGCAAGTTATAGTTGCACTACTGTATTTCTTCCCCCTTTTAAGTGTTGTTATTTAGATACTGCTTGTGTAACAGTCATAATGTTTAATTCAGACAGTATGAAACTAATATCAATTATGCCTATTTCTGTTACTGTTTTTTTTTAGAGTGTGGGATGCCTTATATAAATAACTCTTTTTTGTAAATAACCGAATATATTATGTTTTTTCAACAGGAAATTTGACATAAATTGCCTTTATTTACTCTTTATTTATTAATATTTTACCCTAAAAGGCCTTTATTTCCGTAGATTTTAGCCTTTATAAAAACCTTTATTTTTATTCAGGCCTGCTAGGAGGCCTGCAATATGTTAATTTGCTCCTGAAGGGAAGGAACTTGATTGATCAAAGATAAAAAATAACTTTGATTTTACCCAGATCCCCGTGGAGTGGCTGTGCAGACACACCATGTGCAGACGTACAGTTACCATGACAACAGTGACCATGACAGTAGCGATATCTGTGAGCTGACTCCAGAAGTAATTGAGGTAAATTTTGCTGTCTCATATCTTGGTAATATCTGTGGTGTTGTGGTATAAATAAGGTTTTTGAACATGATACCAAGGTATTATTCAATTTATTGGGGACAGATATTTAGGTGTTAAGCTAAACATGACAGTTTGATCAGGGAAGATATTTCATGTGACTGAACATATTCATCAGACAAACCATACATGATAAAATTCAACGAGGGTTTGATTTTGTACACTTTCTGGTCCAAGAAATGGGCAAATATCCAACCTGCATGAAATCAGATGAGTTTACAGCAGTATCCCATATCCAGTACACTATCTTGGTACAAGTATGTGTGACCGAACTATTGCCAGTGGTTCTAATCTGTTGTAATCATGACCTTCACCCTCGCCTCATCACCCTATCCACAACTCCCCTTCATAACCTTGCAACCTACACTATCATTAAAGAGTACTTCGAAATAGTGCCATCAAACACTAGAACACATTTTACTTTGAAGTTTCAGAATTTTTGGTTTTGCATACCTGTTTGGGATTTCCTAAGGTACGAGTTCTTCAGAAACATGTCTTACATCCCACTTTTAATATGAGTAATGCCCTTAGATGAAACATGATTACTAATACTGAGTGCAAGAACCTTTTTAACCAAAACAATTAAACATAAATCAATACAGGATAAAAAAAGTATCTAATTATTTGTGCTAAGCAAGGATTTGAAATTCTGAATGTCTGCCATTTGCTTTTTAGTTGTTAACAATTACTGCCCAAAAACAGATTCCCAAAGCTAAGCCGTGGTACTACATGAAGATTGTTTCCATAGAAACCTGTAATGCATAAAAGATACTAACATGTGTAGTCTCTTATATTTTTATTAGGCTGCCGACAGGGCTGTTAAAGCTAGAAAGGAGCAGTCAACTCGCAGAGAAAGTGAGCATCTCTCGGAGTCTAGCACGTATGTTCTATTACTTAACTCCATATATATGTGTTTTTACGTCCTTGTCACTTTTAAGTTTTGTTGCAGGTTTTAATTCTTTCCGCCATATATACCCCTTTATTGAGTGGGCTAACATTGTAGATCCAGATAAGCTGCCACATTTGTGCCATCTGATCAGGATCTACACTTTAAACTTTTCACTTTTTGTGTTGTTTTTACAAAAAAAACAACAAAAACTGCAGATCCAGATCAGACTGCACAGATGTGCCAGCAGATCTGGATCTACACTGGGTGCACAAAGGGTTAAGTCAATTAAGTCAGCATGCTGACTGCCTAAGCTACATGTATTTGTATTTAATTTGGTCAACACAGATACTTAAGCTATGTTTAAGCTCTGCATACATGTATTTTAATGAACATTGAAATTTTCTTGGTCCATTAATGGCTGATCTTTGAAGTCATTGTGTTATCCTCTACCCATTCAATAATACAGCCTGTGTATATTCTTTCTTTACATATCATTTTCATTTGCTTACTTTAATATAACAGCAGTATGTTCAAAATTCGAGCCTTAATTAGCCTTTCTGTAAGAGTTACTCTTACGCACTGAGGTAGCACTTGACACTGTTATGGGTTTACTTATCCGTAACTCTATTTTTAAAATTTATCTCCAAAGGTAAAGTGTTTAGCATGAACTGTTCCTGTGATGAAAGTTGCCCCCTCTTCCTTGCCAACAATCACCCCCAGTTCAGGGACAGACTTTCCTGCCAGACTGTCATGAAAGGCTCCTTACATTTCTGTATTAGTAAGGCCCAATATCATACACTTGAGATTGGAAACCAGTCTCTCATCTCAAGCATCAGATTGGCTGGAATGGAGACTACTTAGATCAGCCTTAAATCTCAATCATCTGATTGGCTAAAATGCAAACTAGTCATTTCTGCCAATCATCTGTTTGAGATTATTTACTGGTCTCCAGTTTTGGTTTCATAATTTTAGGCATGAATGATGACAATGTCTTTCAATGTTTCTTTCATATTTTTGTGATCATTAGGCTGGAAGACTTGGCAAACCTGGATGTTGTTTCACCAAACAAGAGAAGAGCTTCTAATGACCCCAGTAAGTCTATGATTGAGACTGATACATTTGAATACAGGGATTTCAATAGATACCAATTATTGCATTTTGATGCAAGTAAATTAAAATGCTTTTTACTTGTGACCCCACCTAATTCTGAATTTAGGGTTATTTTCATGTCGTCGCTCTTAATGCATTTTTAATACAGCTAAGGGATTTCAATAGAAGCAGATTCTTGCAATTTGACCTTTTGAATTTTTTCACTGTTGACCCCACCTTATTCTGAGCTTGGGTCATTTTGATGCTGGAGAATTTGGGAAAAGTGGTAAAATTTTGCAAGAGAAAAGATAAATGTTTTGTCTATTGCATTTTAAATATGAATGAAATATTTATTTGATTCTACAAAATAAATTTAAATGATGTAAAAGCAATTTCATAGGTATTAAAGTTCACTTAATACAACAAAAAGTTTGCAGTGATATGATTTATGACACCTTAAAAGTTTTTATGGTAATGAAATCCTTGTGAATAGTTCAAGAATTTAATTTCAGTTATGCCCTTTTAAACAAATCATAAATGACAAGGGCCCAATATCATAAAACTAAGTTTTGAGATCAGTCTCAAATCTCAAGGATCTGATTGGCTGAAATGGCGACTGGTCGCCCTTTCAGCCAATCAGATCCTTGAGATTTGAGACTGATCTCCAAATTTAGTTTTATGATTTTGGGGCCAAGGTGGTGTAGAAATGAAAAGCAATTTATTTCATAGACAATTAAAATTATCAGTGATTTGAATAGGAAAAAAATTGCTGCTGTATATGTATTAATGTGCCCCACTCACATCTTTCACAGTCACTATGGAATACAAATTAAGTCAAAGCATATCCTTAAACTTTTTTAGGTAAACATGTGCTTCGCAACCAGAGATCTTTTATGTGGGGTCCCACTGGTGAACAAGAGTGGTCTCCTGAACTAACAACAGGTAGTGTATAATCTCTCTGGTCTTTATTTGATCCACAGATTGAATTATCAGTTTCAGTTAATCCTTTTCTCCATATATATGACTTTTATCACATGGGTACAGTGTAGATCCAGATTCATGCGATCTAATCAGGATGTTCACTGTTCACTTTGAGATTAATTATGTCTCCCCCCCCTCTGGGGGAGCCATATTGTTTTTGCCCTGTCCGTCTGTCACACTTCGTTTCTGCACAATAACTTGAGTACCCTTTGATCCAGAGCCTTCAAACTTCATAGGGTGATAGCCCTTATTGAGTAGAAGAACCCTACTGATTTTGGGGTCAGTAGGTCAAAGGTCAAGGTCACAGGGGCCCCGAAGAGTGAAAACCGTTTCCGCTCAATAATTCGAGTACCCTTTGACCCAGAGCCTTCAAACTTCATAGGATGACAGCCCTTATTGAGTAGAAGAACCCTATTGATTTTGATGTCAGTAGGTCAAAGGTCAAGGTCACAGGGGCCCGAAGAGTGAAAACCATTTCTGCTCCATAACTCGAGTACCCTTTGACCCAGGGACTTCAAACTTCATAAGTTGATAGCCATTATAGAGTAGAACCCTATTGATTTTGGGGTCAGTAGGTCAAAGGTCAAGGTCACAGGGGCCTGAAGAGTGAAAACCGTTTCCGCTCAATAACTGGAGTACCGTTTGACCCACAGCCTTCAAAATTTATAGGGTGATAGCCCTTTTTGATTAGAAGAACCCTATTGATTTTGGGGTCAGTAGGTCAAAGGTCAAGGTCACAGGGGCCTGAAGAGTGAAAACCGTTTCCACTCAATAATAGGAGTTCTATTTTACCCAGACCATTCAAACTTCATACGATGGATGTCCTTATTGAGTAGAGGACTCCTATTGATTTTGGGGTCAGTAGGTCAAAGGTCAAGGTCACAGGGGCCCAGAAGAGTAAAAACCGTATCCGGTGAATTACTGGTGTACCGCTTGACCCAGAGCATTCAAACTAAATAGGGTAATAGCCCTTACTGAGTAGAAGAACCCTATTGATTATGGGATCAGTAGGTCAAAGATCAAGGTCACAGGGGTCTGGGCGCAGGGGGGGGGGCGGCACAGGGGGGAGACATGCATTTTTAAAAAAAAACCCATCTAGTTGGGTTGTTTCTGACAAAGAAGTGAACGGTGTAGTTTCTGATTATATTGCACAGATATGCTGGCAGACCTGAATCTACATTGTTTGCCCATGTGGTAAAAGTATATATATAAAGGGTTACTGTAAATATTTATAAAATGTGTCCACACAGTTAAATTATTACAGTAGCGAAGAATTTAACTTAATAATTTAAACCCCTCTTTTAGCATTTAACTTCACCTTTGTACGTCTTGTTTTATATTTGTCCTAATACTTTGACTTTTAAAAAAAACAAACTAAGTCTTGAACAGTTCTGACATTTCAGTCAAACTTACTGTTTTATTTTTACGGTTAATGTCTCCTGTCCTGAAGTCTCCTGTCCTGAAAGTTGTCCCCTCTTCCTTGTTCGGTGTTAAAACTAGGCCAGATCAGGTCATGCAAAACCGATCATTATTCTACAATTGAGATCAATTACATAAACATTTTTTACATTGCAAAGAAATCTAAATGTCCCATACCTTTACCTTCAAATAGTGACAAAAATAATTAAACAACTGTTTTATTTGTGATCAAGTTAAAAATCCAGTTCAAATTTATCAATCGACCAGTATCATATTAACTCTTTACTAAATGGGATATGGCTCATATTGCTTGTGCCGTCAGTGTAGATGGAGATCAGCCGGCACATCGACCATAGATCAGCCTGATGAGACTGCAGTGATGTGCCTCCTGATCATGATCTATGCTGTTAACCCATGAAATAAAAGCCATATATATCCCATAGAGTGAAGGGTTAAACTTATAACTGTATACAGTATAAATTAAAAACTATTATATTTGCAATATTATAAAATAAGTAGTTCTTTGTCATTGAAAAGTGTAAACTTGTATGTACTTGTTATTAATAAAAAGTGCAAATTCATTTGTTTTTGTGGGGGACTAATTATCATGATTTCATAGGTCAGCTAATCCACAAATTAAAAAACCCACAATATGTAGATCGTACACAAATGTTATTTAAGAAAATTGCAAGGAACAAAATTGTTTTGAGAACTCTGAAAATGGCAAAATTTTAAACCCACAAAATAAATTAATTTGCCATATGCATGAGAACTACTCAAGTTTTGTGGATTTGGGGTGTTTGCATCTCTTTGAATGGGTTTGTGTGTTAAAAATGCCTGATGTATTCCAACATGTATATATTTGATTTTTGTATATTTGATGAATGATAACATATGTACATGTACTCATAGTTTATACTTTTTATGAACAAAGAAACAATATCTAAACAATATAATATAATAAAAAAAACTTGGACAAACTGCCATGCAAACGGTAGAAAACAACTGAAATTCAGTTTACAAATGTATATCCCTCAATCATTTCTTGTTGAAGTTAATGTTTAGCAACCCTTTTGGCATGTTTGTTGAAAAAAATATTTAATTTCCCAATAGAGAAAATATCATCCAAACTCTTTGAATAACACTTTTTTATTGTCATACAACAGCATTTCTAGATCTTCTTATTTCACAATAAAAGCATGTTTTACTTCTTTTCTGATAGAATTAATTTTTTGCATTTGCATCGGTGCAAGATACATAAAAATGAAACCCATGTGAAATGAGGTACTGTAAAGTAAGTAATACCCATGGGGTACAATGTACTACCATAGTTTTCATGGATTAAATGTGTATATCAATCCACTAGTTAAAAAACAACAACAGCGAAGTAAAGAACTTTTTGTAAACTTGAATTGAGAAAATTAAGACAAAACAAATTTATGAACCCATCATCATGTTGATTTACCATAAACTACACAAAAATAAATACATGTGTTGTTAGAGTAGTAATATCAATATATTGTATTACTCGTATGTACCTGTTAATTTTTTATGTTAAAAACACAAGTTAAAACACCTAACTTCATGGGAATGACCAGATACTCATTTACAAATTGTTGATTTCTCCAATGATGAAGTTTTGAGTGTTTCAATTATTAACTATTAAATTGCTGATTTCACACTTGCAACCCCAACTCCCATCTGATCTGTACTGTTTGCTATCCTGACAATAAACTTCTGCAGAACTTCCCGATAAACAATTAATGGTCTTGCTCCAATTTAAAGAAAGGCAAACTGATTACATTAATTTTACCAAGTTTACCCTTTACTTCATGCATAACGTTCATATTACAATGTGACAAGTATAGATCCAGATCAATCTGCACCTCCCTGCAGTGTGCACAAGTATTCAGTATGATCAGGATCTACACTGGTCACATTAAGGTGCATTTAGATATTTTATAACAGTATAGATCCTGATCAGACAGCATGGATGTGCAGACTTATCTGGATCACTGCTTGTTGTACATGCATCAAACAGTGTCTACATGAGTAAAGGGTAAAAGCTGCCTTGTTTGTCTCAACCTTGCATTGGTTTTATGTCTTCGTTCCAGTGATTTAAGATCCCTACTTTTATTTTAGTATATTACTGACTACTCTTTTCTATAAAGAGGCCCAGATCCAAGTTTTGATTAATGTTGGCTTTGTTTCAGTGAATAAAGAGGCCCAGACTCAAATTTAGAGTAATATTGACTTTATGTCAGTGAATAAAGAGGTCCTTTCCTGTCTTGTTAATAGAATTGAACATTTATTATTGATATGTAATCACATGTCAATTAAACATAGTATTCATTAACGGGCTCTAATAAGATTTCTTTTCTAAAACATAAAAAGAATAACTGAAACAATAGAATAAATATAACCAAGAAAAGATGTCTGATTTTTGCAAAGAGGTAATATTTTCTTGCTTAATAATTTAATACTGTTTATATGAAAGAAAAAATAGGTTTGACTTAGCATTAACAAATATGTGGAATCTCACAGGAGTTAATAAGTTAAGGTGAAAAAATTATTTTAATCAGATCTGAATTGATAAAAATATAACTTAAATACCTCTTGTTATTTATGTTTTATTTTTCTTGTTTTGCATGGCGGATAATGCACTGTTCTTACCATAAGCTATAAATTTTCTGGTAAAACTGTTAGGAGGGGCCTCTGTTAACTGGTGGCGTATCTCAGCTAGGAGGGGCCTCTGTTGACTGGTGGCGTATCTCACCAGCATTCTGACATTACAGGTCAGGATTGGAGACCTCTAGATGACGTGGAAATCGGCAGGACCGAGTCTAGACTAATTAAACCTATTCTCACAGCTGATTTTGAAAATACTCAAAACTTTTGTGCCGGCATAAGTAAGCATGCAATATGACAAACAGTATAAAGTCACTAATTATTAGAGCATGCTGTTTGTTAGTCTATTTATCAAGGTTGTCATTTCTTAAATATTTGTAATTTATATTATGTTCTGCTTTTAATAACATCTTTGAAACCTGGTTCCTGAGTTGTTAAAATTTGAAAACATATTTTCACAAATAAAGACATATTTTTTGCTACTCTATATTTCTTTCCATGACCAAAACATAACATTGACACTGCAACTGCATTGTCTATGTATGATAAAGTCATATTCATCTAACAAACCATAAATACTGGTTTCAAAATGTTGTGCTATATCAAAATGAAAAGTTACAGTTTTGAATAAAAAATGTGTTTTCTTCTTTTACACAATTGCTGTATGAATTTTCAGTGGATGAACCAAATTGTTGGTATTCCAGTGGGGACAATTTTATACACAATCCTTTATTGTAGGTTTTTCACTTGTAATTTAGGATATTGAGAAATCTACATGTATTTGAGGAATGGCAGCCCCGTTTCTGTCTTGCATGGTCTGCAGTTTGAGCTTCTGTTTATTGTGTTTAGCATCTTTATTGACAAGCTTTTCCTGTGATGATCTTAATCACCGTTCCAGTCTTCTTGCACACACTATTTTAAACTTGAGGAAACACATACTTTTACAATGAAATTTGGCAAATATTCTTATTTTATTTTTTTTCCTGTTTTTCTTTGTTTGATGCCAATACTTAAATGACAAATTTCAGAATGTTAATGAATGTTGAGAAATACAAGAACAGTTCATTGAAAACATTTGAATAAAATTTTACCTTTTTTTCTTAAAATGCATTTAAGACATGATAAGTATATCATCACAATTGATTGAAGTACGGTGCTAGTTTTATTGAGGAGTCTCTTCCATATATTTAAAAAGTATATATTTGTGACATCTTGAGAAAAAATAGCAATAGGCCCAGTTTTAGGTACAGAGTTAAAGAAAGTGTACACAAAATAACATATGATAGAGCGTAAAAAAGACTAAAGTATAACAATGATTGGAAATGTGTATCTTCCTGTTTTTAACAAATTCAACATACCTCAGCAGTCTAAGAATTTAAAAGTAAGTCAATGTGAAAGAAATTATTTTTCTATAAAGTTAACTTTTGAATTGAGAAAATTATTTGAGTCATGAATCTGCATGCACTCATACTCCTATTCAATCCTTTTAGGGCTATTCCAGTTAAACATATACCCTACCCCAGGACGGCAAAATAAAAAACTTCTATTGGGGGAGGGTCCTGTAAATTTAATCTTCTAATGGGGGTGGGGAAAAAGGGATTTTCACTTCTAAAGGGGGTTCCATTTTTGCCGGATAAGAAAAGGAAGACCAATAGTTTGGTGGCTAGAAAATCGTCGGCGTGCAGGGCGAAAACCATTGGCATGCGGGCCGAACTTATATGAGGACGATATGAATTGCATAGAGTGACTTCCAAATCCCGTTACAAGAAAACGATGCGAATCCTGATGTCTGATCGGTTTTCTAAGGAAGACCTTCAAAATTGGATGCCAGCTTACGGCCTACATGCAGCTTGTCAACACGATACCACGGCGATCAGTATTAAGTTTGGGGGTGGGAGCGGAAAGGAGATCACAGTGAACAAGGCACTTTGCACGCTTATTCGAGCGGACACAGCTTTGAAGTTGTAATTAAAATTTAACATCGCGACATTGCAGTGAAGTACTGCGTAGAAGCCTGGACGCTCATAATTTGATAAGGAAAGGCAATCCAATTTTTCAAATGTCTATTTACAATTCAGTGAATATATACTCAACAAAAAAAGAAACCTGACACTGTAACTTTGAATAAGTATGAGGTGCATATTCAAAATCTATATATTTTTGCACCATCCAAAAGAAACTAACCACTGAATCACTTGTTTCATGCACCAAAAATATCAAAATGCATAATTAAGTTCAAAACATGCACAATTTTTATTTCATACCACAATTCAATTAGCTTTAAATCTGATTCCAGGAAAATACACCAAATATAAAGTGTCAGGTTTCTATTTTTGTTGAGTATATTAATAACCATTTTCATACTCTCAGTAAATTGATGTTCCATATAACAGTAAAAATAAATGAATATTAGTTACGATAACTAGCCTAATTGTGACAAAGGCCAATTTGTATTGGTTATTTGGAATAATTCTAATCAGAATACTGTGAAACTCTAACATGAGCGATACAGTCTTGGATACATAATTTTCCGCTAAATCCCATAGCGGGACGCACGTGCATAGACAGGACCGGAACTGGCGTCGGGATAAAGCGTTTAAAGGACGTGGTCTGCAAGAGAAGCATGCTTTACAGTTTTTATATTGTATTTCCAACAACACTGTTTATTTTCTTATGAACCCTTTTAGTATTGAAACGAATTTCCACAGAATACCTTAAACAGTTAGGCACTAAAATGAGAAGCTCCGGTCATGTATCCTCATGCGCGTCTCGATGCGACCGATAGCTATCTTTTGCTATCAACAGTAATTTCAATTCCCTTCATATTAATTAAAATACCTCAGTAAAATGCAAGTGCGATAAGCCATTGTGTTTTGATTTGGATTTGAAGCCTGCAAGCCTTTTCGTTAAGTAGTTTGTTTAGAACTGAAACTTTTGGAACAAATACATGTATTTTATATACTCTTGCACATGTAAATTCAGTGCTGTTATACTTTAAAGTTATTCACTTTCAAGAGTTACACTGGATATTTGTTTAGTATAAAGTTTATACTATAAACAGAATAAAAGAATCGTACAACATCAATGGGAGGTAAGCAGTTTTTGACCAACAGGAAAGTGCCTTCTGTCAGTTTGTCAAAGGGAGATCACTTTTGATTAACTTGCTATTGCTGATTAATTATATTAAGACGAAACGCAACATGTAATAAATACTAGACATTGGATAAAATGCTGTACTTTGCATGTGTGGTACACTAACTTGGAAACTACAAATGAACAATTGGTGCGGTAAAAAATAACAACTATCCACAGTAAAAGATCACAGCCGGTGAACTCTGACGTAAAAGATCGTACATCATTTTTTATCATTGATAACTGAAAGCCTTTTCAGTCACGTAGCGTGCCATTTATGCGAATCTTTCCTCGAGAAAAAAGGAAAACGTAAAGATTTTACCGCCCACGACGCAAAAAGCTTGCATTACGTGTAAATCATGCCCTTTTTATTGCACACGTCTGACGTATTGTTAATTGTACGTCATATGTGTATGATGTAAGCGGCGAACAAACAGTGAGCATTTCGAGCAAATCGTGTGTTTATTTACCGCCAAAAATCCAGACATCAGGGATGAAGGTTATAAAACTGAGCATGGAAACCAGTCTCAAATCTCAAGCATCTGATTGGCTGAAATGGCGACTGGCGCCATTCCAGCCAATCAGATGCTTTAGATTTGAGACTGGTTTCCATCCTCAGTTTTATAACCTTGGGCACTGATATTATTGTTAGCGTTTGATTTTTATGACGTATGTCAGATTCCCAAAATCATTTTTTTCGGAAGGGCAGTTAATGCTGTTGCCCACCAGTAAAATAAACTATTGCTACATGTTTTTAGTTTTTCATTTCTGAATCTCCGACACAAAAAAATAATGTCATGTTTTTTGCTTTCATGATCGCGTAAGCTATAAACGTGACTAATAAAACACATCTTCGAAAAAAAAAAAACGTAAATGCATAAACATACACAATGCGAAAGTTATGTCTGTGAATTTTCTACTGAAAATTCACAGATTTTGTTTTTATTTGCGATATAGACAGTGAAGGAGAAGTGTTCATGCGTGTATCTTTTCATAAGCGTTAGAAACTATTTCATTTCTGCGGAATTCCGTTGGGTCATCATTGTTTCTCGCTGTCGACCTCTAGGGCGAGAACAAAAAAGCACGATGCGAGATTGCGAAAGTACGATGCGAGACCGCGATATTAATATCGCGCCCTCACATCTTACTTTCGCGACCTCGCATTGAGTTTTCGCGTGTTCATACTTTCGCGATCTCGCTTCTTATTTTTCGCGTTTTCGTGGTTTCGCCCCCGGGACAGCGATATAAATATCGCGTTCTCGCATCGTACTTTCGCGATCTTGCATCGTCGTTTCGCAATCTCGCATCATGTTTTCGCGTTTTCGTGTTCTCACCCCAGAGGTCGACAGCGTGAAACATCGATGGCCCATCGTACTTTCGGGATCAGTACAGCGAGACCACGAACACGCAAAACAACGATGCAAGGTCGGGAAAGTAGAATGCGAGAACGCGATATTAATATCGCGTTCTCACATCGTACTTCTGCAATCTCGCATCGTGTTTTCGCGTTTTCGTGGTCTCAATGTACTGAGGGCGAGACTGCGAAAATTGGAAAACACAATGCGAGAACGTGAAACAACGATGCGAGGTCGCGAAAGTACGATGCGATGGCGCGATATTAATATTGTATAATTATTAATATTGTACTTTCGCGACCTCGCATTGTGTTCTCGCTAATTCGCATCGTTGTTTCGCGATCTCCATCGTTGTTTCGTAACATCGCATCGTGTTTTCTCGTTTTCGTGTTCTCGCCCTTGGGGTCGACAGGGTGAAACAATGATGGCTTCAACGGAACACCGTACAATGCAGATTTGGAGAGAACAAAACAAGCTTCGGTCAGTGACCTTGTGCATTATTTTTACTTTTGGCACTCCTAATAAAATTAACTCATCACGAATTAAGATGTATTTAACTTATATTTCAAAATTAACATTGTGCATTTGTACAAAACATTATCAGACGAAAATTCACCACAAATTGCTAGCGCGTTCGCGCTACCAGCCACGGCGGATCACATGACACTGATTAATACTAAAAATTAAAATATCATACATATGCAAACTGTTTCACAAGTATGATATTTCATGCTCCTTTCCCGAAAATTACCCGATGAAAAATATTCAGCTCCCCTTTATATGCATTAAAGATAATAAGTGTCTACTTTAATAGCATTAATCAGTTATAGCTTAAGCTAAAGATACAATCTTTGGTGTTTATATTTTCTCCGGACTTTGAAAACTATTATGTTATCAATTCATCCTTATAGTCAAATAACTTGCTGACATGGCAATTCTTATTACACAGAAGATGACTGTGTCATGCATTTATTGTTTATCCTCAGTAAAGTTCAAGATGCTGTTTCTGAGTTTTTCAATATTAAAATGTTCTTACAGATCTACAAGTCCTTGCCAACCGATCACGATCTACATTGTTCGCTTTTTGATTCATTAGGTTATTACTGATAAGGCTTCAAAACAAGATCCTTACTTTGCAGTGGACCTGCCTTTTGGAAATCAAATTACAAGTCTTGTTTCTTTAACATTAAAAAAACTTCTAAGGGTTAAAAAATATCTCTTCTGAAGGTGGACCAACATTGAAGAAAAAAAATTCAATTGGGGGGACCGTTTTCAAATTTTTTTGCTTCTAATGGGGGATGGTCTAATTTGAAAGTGCCTTCCTGGGGTGGGATATATGTTTAAATGGAATAGCCCTTACTATAGTTAAGATATGTTTTTACCATTTTTGATGAGAAAGGTTTTATTGTAACACTGGGATGATTGTTGTGAAACTAGACTAGGGTGTTCTTCTGTTAGAGTCTTTGCAAAGCTTTATCAATCTCACAATACAATGACGGAGGAAAACTGTACAGTACGAGTCAATTGCTTTATGATTTTGGATTGGATGAAGCAAGTTTTTTTTATCAAATTGGGGAGTTTTTTAAATATTTTTTTATTCTTTAAGAATTCATGTTAGAAACATCAAATTACAAATAAACCCTTTTACTGTCAATCAAATAACTCTGTAGAAATTTGGCTACTGTGTAAGCACTATGCACAGCTTGTTTATATTTGCGACCAATGTAACCTGAATTTGCCTGCACATCAGTACAGTTAGATCTGGGCGCAAGATCATATAACTAAAACTGGAGACCAGTCTCAAATCTCAAGCATCTGATTGGCTTAAATGGAGACAAGTCTCCATTTCAGCAGATCAGATCATTAAGACTTGTGACTGGTCTCTCTCCATTTCAGCTAATCAGACCCTTGAGATTTGAGACTGGTCTTCAACCTCAGTTTTATTATCTTGAGTTCAGGGTCTATATACTTTGGTATTCATATGATAACTTTCTGAAAAACACCCCTGATGGTGAAAGAAAAACAATTCCATTACATCAATTAACCCTCCATAGACAACTTTATTGTGTGGGCGAACAGTGTAGATCCAGATCAGGCTGATCTGGATCTACACTGGTAGCACATGCATAAAAATGCGTATATATGGAGAAAAGGGTTAATCAGGTTAACAGTTTAGGTTGGGTAGGGTTGATTTCATGCATTTTGTTAGCTAATGTTTGAGAGAGCAGCTTTAAAATAGAATTATACTGTCCTAGTGTAACAATCCTAATGCTGCAAAGTTTTCAATGTATCATGCCCTCAAAGTTGAATCATTGTACTGTTGTATTGCTGTGTAATTGTATTGTGAGTTTGACAAAGCAGTGTTTTCATATCACAATACAAGACTTATTTTTTGTAGTGCTTTCACTTTCCACAATTTTTGTCCACTTAAATAACCAGTCTTTAATGTACAACTCATAGTGTCAGCCTGTAACCTATTAAAAGATATGTAACTTTTTTTATTGGGCTACTTGCTTTTTTGTTGTTGTTTTTTTTTCAGTGTGAATATATTAAGGATATCAGTGTAGAGTGTTTGCTTTGCTTCATTGTGGTAGCTACTGTAAATGTTTCTTGGCTTACCAGTCTGTAATCCAGATCTCTTACCAAAAGAATACAAGCCTCTGCAAACTTTGCTTTCAGAAAATATTTTCAAAAGCTCACTTGAAAAATATATTTATGACTTCAAAATTCAAAATTCTTGTGCTCAGAAACTTTTCATCATTTTCTACATTGGCGGCCTCTTGGTCAGAAATAACGTAGTGAATCGAAAAGCAAATAGTGTAGATCCTGATCAGACAGCACGGATGTGCATGCTAATCTGGATCTAAACTGTTTGCTCATACAATGAAAGCTGTATCTTTGGATTGTAGGGTTAAATGCATTAAATTTTTGTGGCCTTCAATTAATTTAAAAAAGTATACAGTCAAACCTGTATTAATTAGCCACCGAAAGGAGTGACAAAAGGTGGCGCTTAACACAAGTGGCTGTTAAAGAATGGTAAAATTTAGAACAAAATGTCAGTTTAGGGCATATTCAAACTGGCTGTTTAAGACAGGTGGTTGCTGAATGTAGGTGGCTGCTAAGGCAGGTTCAACTGTATTTTGGATCAGCAACCTCTGGATCAGGGGCCCATGCCAAACACCATGGTTACTTCACAGACTGTTGTATATGACTATCAAGTGGTCATGCAACTGTTAAGCTTTTCTGAACACAAAAAATGTAACTGTCACATTTGTCTCAAGGATAGATTTGGACTGTCTGTTGAACTTGTTTATTCACTTTGCTTTTGTGCCATTAAATTTCTGCTTAGTAACTCTGTGAACATTAATAGACTGATTCTGTTCTAAAGAAAGGTGAATCTACTGCACAGTGTTACAAGGTTAACCTTTTACTCAATATACACGGGTTTTATGGCATGTGATCCAAATCAGTTGGCACATATTTGCCATCCAGTCAGGATCTACACTGTTTTCTTTTTGGTCAGAGATAACCTAACAAATCAAAAGGCGAACATTGTAGATCCTAATCAGATGACATGGATGATACTGATCTACAATGTTAGTCCATGGTTGACAGACATATTTCATGAAGTTAACTTCATGAATACAGCTTTTGACACATGGGCAACAGTCTTAAAAATTCATTCAATATTTTATGTCTAACGAAGAAGTAAATTATTGTGTTGATTCACATCAGACTGCATGGATGTGCAAGCTGATCTAGATCGACACAGGGCACACATGGAATATAACCCGTTCACAAGTAGTAAAGAGTTAAGCATTAGAATACTCATAATCTGTTGTTTTTTTGGCTTCAGCAAGGTTAAGAAATTGGTAGAGGCTTAAAAATCTTTAAATGGAGATTTGGAATACACATTATAAACATGTATGTTTTAACATTGTAGCTGTTCAGTTTTGTCGAAATATGAAAAGCAATTGTGTTTTGTTGTCTGTTTTATAATTTTCACACAAAAAGTTGCAATGTGATTTTTTTTATTCATTTAAGAATTTTTTAATTTTAGTGATTTAACCATGAAATTTCCACACATGATGTTTTGATTTTTAAATTAACAGAAACTTCATAAATAATTGATTCATTTTAATGAAATTATATTTTTAACTGTACTCTCATGGTCAGTTTATGTTTTTTGTTAAGTTTTAGAGAAGACAAAAAAGTAATATGAAAATCATCTTAACCCAAATATACCTCCTTAAACTTGAAGAATAGTTTGCAGAAAACGATGTAAAACAAATCGATTTTATCATCTGTGAAAGTCTGTAAATGTTCGTATTCTTAAAGGTGTTGATTGGAAGTCGCTCACCATGCCAGCTTCGTTGCCCATCACAACAGACTATTTTCCAGACACCATCAGTTTACAGAACGACTATGTTGTGTCTGACTATAGCTTACTTCCGGATGATGTGAACAGCGACTACTACATGAAGTAAGTATTCGTAACAAACTGACCACTAAATAAAGTTAACTGCAGGGAATGGCTGATATGTAGACTTGAGAGAAATACATGGGCTGAAGGTTATAAAACTGAGATTGGAAACCAGTCTCAAATCTCAAGCATCTGATCGGCTGAAGTGGCAACTGGTCGCCATTTCAGCCAATCAGCTGCTTGAGATTTGAGACTGCTTTCTATGCTCAGTTTTATAACCTTGGGCAATTTAGTTTCACAAGTCCCCATTTTCTCCCTTCGCTTTCTTAATTGCAGGATATTGCTGAAAGGATGACTTATAAGAGAAAGTCTTCCATATGTTCTTAACTACTCCCACTGCTGAGTGAATGGTAGGAAATTTAAAATTAAAATTTCTTCTATCTCTCCTACTGCTAAGATAATGGCAGGAAAAGCCTTGCATAGGGACTTTAGAGAAATAGCCTCCTAAATTTCTTAAATTTCTCCCACTGCTGAGTTAATGGGAGGGAGTAGCTTGACTAGAGACTTAGGAGAAATATTCTCCCAAATATCATTAGCCTCTCCCTCTGCTAAGTTAATTGAATGGAAATGCTTGGATATAGATGTTGGAGAAATATATTTCCCAAATGTCCTCACCTTTTCCATTTGCTGCATTAATTGCAGGAAATGGTTTGTATAGGAACTTGGGAGAAATAGTCTTCCAAATGTACTTAACATTTTCATCAGAAGCTTTTCAGTTCGTGTTTCGTTAAGAAAACTGAAAACCCAGAAAATCTCTCTGAAGTTGTTTAACCCTTTCCTCCACATATACACATTTTTACGCATATGGGACTAGTGTAGATCCAGATCAGCTGGCACATTCATGCCATCTGATCAGGATCTGCACTGGTTGCATTTTGGTCAGAAATAGCCTAACATTTCTTAAAGCGAACAATGCAGATCCTGATAAGATGGCACTGATGTGCCTTGCAATTAATGTGTGTCTACGGAGGAAAGGGAGAACCTTTTGCTGTTCTGACAACCATAATCTGTTCCTAAATGGTCATTTGGTTTCCAGATGGATTTGTGTTTATTTTCAGTCCCCCTTTGACAGATGATGAGAAGTACTACAGAAAGCAGCCCCTGTCAACAAAGGAGGTGTTTAATGAACTCATCTCACAGAGGCTTGCTCAGGTATCGGTCTCATTTATTTTGGATTATACAAGAACACTTGTTTCTCTTTGCTGGGATCAGTGTTCTGTCGCTAGGTAGGTTTAATAAACATACACAAACTGCCATTTTGATTCTTTGTAATCATTCTTCAAAAGTACAAGGACTAACATAAGAGTATCTGTTGAGTTGTTATTTATGAGTGCTCACATTCTTTAGATGACTTCATTTTTTGTCCAAAACATGAGATTTTAAACTTAGTACACTTGTTTTAGAAACAATACAATACTACCAATTAGTAATAACATGAAAAATTGAACTAAAATTTACCTTTAGATGTTTTGTACATACCAACTCAGGTCTTCTATCCAATACAAGAGATAAAGTAATGATTCATAGTTCTAAATCCTTAAATCTTTGGATAAAAATAGACTATTGAATCTAAAATAACAAGTGTATATCCTGGTCACCACACATATGTACAGGGTGATCTGGATTTAAACTGGTTGTATTGTGGGATATAAACTGTGTCCATGGAGTTAATTGTTAAGTATTGTTTTGCAAGGGTTTCCAAATGATATACATGGTGAGGTCACCCAGTAACCCGCAGACCAGCCACAGTCACAGCAGTCAGAAATATGTGCTTGGTTCAAGTCCCCAGGTGTCCCACATGTCCGGATTGATGCGGTCCAGACCAAGTGAAGAGCAGACAGTAAGTTGATAACAGAAACAATAACTTCAAGTGTCACAAATAATCTAGCTTACAATGGATTGCCATAGAAACAGTTTGTTGTCATATCAATTTTCAATCAAAATTAGCACTTTTTACATTTGTTTTTAATAGATTTGCTCTATAAATGTACAGTTAACTAAAACTTACATGTACAGTAAAGTTAAACACAGTATGGTAAGTCAGAATGTTTATGAACATAATACATCACTATGATCTTTACTAACTTCTAATTGTTACAATAAAGCCGACAACTAACATTGAGCCAAAACTTTCCCCTTTTACGCGTAAATTAGGAACAAATGTTCATTTGCGACATATTTTCTCACACAAATATGCCACATGCAGGCTCATAATGAGAAAAAATAAAAAAAGAAGTCCCTCTCTGTATTCCACCCCCACCTCTCAATTTAAAAATAAGCAAAATGTGCCTATTTCAGTATTCAGTCAGATCAAATGATCCAATCAAGACTTATTACAGTTGTTTACCTATCTGCTCGTGCAGAAAATCTCCACTTTGGTCCCCAGACTGACAGCAAATACAATTTAAAAAAATTCTATTTTAAATATGGCGCCTTGTGAAGATGGTCCATATACTTTCACTTTCATATTTAGGTTAAACACTACTAATTCAATTTCCATAGACTTCCATTATAACCTTTCATCAATTTCTGAATTTACTATTGGGTCAAGCCCTTAAAATCATACAATTCTCAAGAGAACCAACCTAGACACACCATAAAATACCACTTCCACCATAGCATGACCAATAAACTTTTTCGGCATTTTAGCCAGAAGTGTATCACCCCAGTCTCTGCGGAACTTTTGTTTACATTCTGTCAAAAATGATAGCTATTTTTAAAGTTGAATTTCACTTTTTTTTCATTATCAATTTCATATTTTTTGTGTTCAAATTACTACAAAATCATTATATTTTCTCAAAATAATTTTCTTTTCAAAATATTTATTTTCATTTTCTACCAATCAGGCTTGACTTCCTGTAACTAGTCCGCAAATTACCACAAAATTATTTAGAGGCCTGATCACCAATATTTAGTGGTGTACCCTGCACAAAATTATTTAGAGGCCTGATCACCAATATTTAGTGGTGTATAACCTATAACATGCATGTTTGACTTTTTGTTTTGACTATTTTCTATATTATCCAAATAAACAAACTATTCTGAACACAAAAATACCTTTGTTGTCTGTCATTCTCCCCAATTCAGCCCAAAGGCTTAATTCTTATACAAGCACTCACTGCTCATTTCCATGCAATTAAAGTACTATAGATTTTAATAGTGAAAAATGGTACCTAAAAATTCACAAAAATTTTAGTTTTCCCACAGATGTCTTAAAACTTGCACACATAACAGGCTGTCAAGCGGTCATACTTTTTCCTACTTTTTCCTAGTTTTTCCTACTTTTTAGTCTTGTTCCTACTTTTTCCTACTATTTTATAAAAACCTCCTATTATTCCTACTTTATTATCAGTTGGACAAAATAAAAAATATATATATCTTTTAAAAGGAGTTTATTAAAATATTTTTAGTGTTTAGTAATGTAAATGTCATTTCTGTATTCATATTGGTAAGTGTAAAAAGTTCTATGAATTCCTTCTGTCAACATAACTTTTGGTCTAACAGGCCTGACAATGTCATTTGTCTAAGTCAAAAATAGAAATAAAGGGGTTCATTACAACACTTGTGGGTAAAAATAGATAACAGTGGGTAAAAATAGATAACAGTAAATTTCATTAATGCAAAGCTGAAAACACTTTAAATGCAAGTTTTTAAAACTGATAATTTAACCGTTAAATTGTAATAAAGTATTTTTTCAAACAGGAAATTACCTTTATTACACCGCAGAAACAGTCATACCTTTATACACCCTAGAAAAGGTCTGACTGTCATTCTCATGTTATCGAAAATGGCCAAAATGTTTAGAGTATTTAGAGGAATGTTTGATCCATCTAGCAATCCTCCTAGCATAACCTTTAAAACCTTTATAGAACTGTAATTTCAGAGCAAACTTAAAACTTTTTAAATCTTCTCAGGGCTTTTTTTTCTTCTTTTGTAGAGACAGTCTACAGGCGCCTTCCCCTCAGAAAATTTCTTTAAAATCTTGCAGTTTTCCACAAAAGTAACTTTACATAAGGTATTTTATCCCCCTTACAGAAGAAGTAATGCTATTTTCGCCCAAAATGTAGGGCATGGGCCCCATCCATCGGCATTTTAAAAAACACCTGCTTCTGAAAAACCTATAAAAAGTCCAAAAAGCCTGTAGTTTTCACTGAAAATCTATAGACTCCTTGCCTTGCCACTGTAATAGTTGTACTACTGTATTTCTTACCCTTCCATCTTTTTGAACTTTTCAGAATGCTGTTGTGTTCACTAGACCACATACATGTAGATGTTTGCAGTAGTGTTTTCCAGACCATGGGTGTTCCATGTATTCAGCATTTATAATGTAATTCAGCATTTGTCAAAATGCCCAATCATTTATTGCAATTGAGTATTGCTTGCTTTATAAATTTCTGAATTTTTGTAGTGGCTGTAACAAATGCTGAGTTGTTAAATAATTAAAACAAATCAGGTCTGGTCGATGTTTACACTATGGCAACAGTGGGCAAGGTCTGATGAAGATAAGCATTTTGAGCAAAGTTGAGATATAAAACCTGCCTATTTCAGATATGGTTTTAGAGTAGGTTTCCATATTTATACCTTGTTCAGACCTCTAAGCAGGCCTGAAAAAATTAGACTGTCCTGGGGAAACTGATGCCACAAATGCTAAAACAACATTTGTAAAACAAAGGGCCATAACTGTGGTTAAACTGGTCGCAGGAAAAAACATTTTCTTTACGATCATCTTCACATCCTGCTCAATCAATCTTTGCAAGTTTGAAAGAATTCTGCCTGAAGGTTAATGAGGTGTTAATGCCACAAGACTGGGAGACAAGTGCAACTCTCTATGAAACCCACCTAGGGGGCATTACGAGTGCAACTCTATATGCCTCACACTTCGTGGGGGCATACAAAAGGGTCCAGTCTATGGAAAAAGGCCTTTTTCAAATTAACAAATAAATAAAGGATACATTTGTTGGAATTGTCATTGGAAAGCATAACATATATCAGTATATAAGTGTAGGGGAAGGGTCCCATGCCCTATAATTTTGGGAAAAAAAGGTAATTTCTTGAAACACTTAAAAATCGATAATTTTCTGCAATAAAACTTCATTTGCTTTACTTTTTGAACACCTCTCATAGTAGCAGGAAGACTAAACCTATGGTATTGCTGTAGTGCTATTTGTATTCACCAAGATGTTCCCACACTGACTCCAAATAGACATCTCTCTAAGTTACCAAGTCAGGCCGACTTGTGTGTTGGGGGCTCAGAAAGAGTGAAGTTCGACTCTGGAGAGACTGTTCTAAATTCCTACTTTTGAGGAAAAAGTTCCTACTTTTTCCTACTTTTCTCCTACTTTTTTGTCAAAATGGTTCCTATTTTTTTCCTACTTTTTGAAGAAAGATCACTTGACAGCCTGACATAAGATCTTAACATGTGTATCACAAGTTGCACTATTATTTTTTGGCTTGGCCTTATTTTTCTTTTTTAAACAGCAATTTGTTTTTCCCCACCCCCTACAAAAACATTGAAAATGTAACATTTATCACCATTTTTGAGCTATTGTAAGACTGCCTTTTATGAATATGAAACTGAATATAACTTCAAAACCTCAATAAATCAAATTTATATATGATTAAAAGCTATAAATGTGTGCTTCTGCAACTATGACTAAAAGCCATGCCTTAAATAGGAGGCTATACCAAATAGAGGCCAAAATGGAGCTACTAGGCAAATTTAGAACCATAATGTGACTGACTTATGACACCAAATTACAAAAAAAAGCTGATAATTTTGCATGGAATATGTACAAATAGTAAAAATATGCAAAAATTCCTATGGCAGATACATCCATTTGCCTATGGTTACATCTGAGTATGGAAAATTGCGCATTATTGAGCTTTATTTGAGAAGTGCTGGTCTCCAACCCCTCAACTCTATCCATTATTGCTTTAAATCCTTTCTAAATGACAAATATGTCTAGAAATACCACAAAAATGCTTAAATATCTGGTGATTTTTGGTGTCAGACAGTCAGTAGGACTCTGGAAGTTGTCTGAATATCCATTACTCACAATTCTCAATCAAAGGGAGATAACTCCTTTACCCACAATTGCTATATTTTACATATTATCTGTAAAATTTACAACTTTTTGATAAATTATACATCAGATTTTGTTTAAATGATGATTTATTACAACAATGACCAAATATGAGACTTGTTTAGACACTTTTAGGCATACAGACTCACATTTTAGTCAACATTTGTGTCATTCATAAATCTAAAACAGAGCTGTGGGTTCCGCAAGGCCCCTAAGTTAACTCAAAAACAGCAATTCACTGATTTAAATGCATTTTGATACACACTTAAGGAATATTTTTTCAAATAAAGCTGACTATTATGGCTAAAGTGAAGTTAGCTACTTACAAATTTGCATCTTATAAGGTCATATTGGCCAAAATTCCCTTCATCTAAAGATCAGCCACATTTAATAACAAGCCAGACTGTGAGTATTTTACAAAATTAGCCAACATTTGCTTTCTTTCCTTAAAAGCCCATTAAATATGTACTATTCTGGATACTTGGTTAAAATTTTAATAAATTAAAGATATTGATTAAGTTGGGTAACAAGCCAGATTGCTACTGTCACTGGAAATAAAGTCCCATAATTACCAACCCTTAATCAACTTACCATTGTCTGTTTGTTGATAGCAGAAAAATACCTAATGAATCTAAAGCAAACAGTTTAAATCCTGATCATACAGCAGCATGGATATGCAGACTGACCTGGATTTAACTGTTAGCCCACAAGAAGAAGCCATGACTATGTGAGAAAGGGTTACTGTAATTTTCTGTTGTTGTTTTCAGGAAGAAGTTTACCTGAGTATTGGTCGTATCTTTCACAGATTGTCACTGGCTGGACAAACCATCACTGTCACTCGATACAGACCGAGGTTAGTGATTGCTGCTGTCATGGATATTTTATTGTATTCTTAACAATTTTTAAAATGATATAAGAATTAAGCTGTCAGTAGAAATTTTCATCAGTAAATGGGCAGGGATGGGATGTGGTAAGTGGTGCGGGGTTAATAAAGATATTCCACACAACATCCTTGTCTGGTGCTTACCAAAGCGTGTGCTGCTTGAAGTGTCTGAAGTGTCTGTTTCTATTGTATATAAGAGAGTGGTAACAATAGCCTAAACTAAACTAAAATAGTTCCTATTTTTATGCTCTCCGAAGAAATTTGGGGGAGCATATAGTCGCCGGGTTGTCCGTCTGTACATATGTCCTGCATTCATGTCTGCAATTATGTCCGGCCAATAATTTTGTTATTTGAAGTCTGATTTTAAAATTATTTCACAGAAGTGACCACCATATTGAGACAATGTGTTGCGTGCAAAATTTGGGTTGCTACCTTTAGTCAAGATCACAGCATGATCTTGTAGCAACATCGTGTCCTGCCTATAACTTTGTTATATGAAGTCAGATTTTAAAATTATTTCACAGAAATGATCACCACATGGAGACGATGTATTGCACGCAACATTTGGGTTGCTACGTTGAAGGTCAAGGTCAAAGTATGACCTTGAAGCGAAATAGTGTCAGGCCCATAACTTTGTTAATACTAGTTGGATTTTAAAATTACACCACAGAACTGATCACCACATGGAGACGACATGTTGCGCGCAAATTTGGGTCGCTAACTTGAAGGTAGAAGTCACACCATGACCTTGTAGCGACATTGTGTCAGGCCCATAACTGGGTTATTTGAATTCAGACTTCTAAATTATTTCACAGAAATGATCACCATATTGAGACGATATGTTGCACACAACATATAGGTCATTACCTTGAAGGTCGAGGTCACAGCATGACCTATAAGCAAAATTGTGTCCATAACTGTTATTTATATTTGCATTTTAAAATTGTCTGATTTTATAGCACTACACCATTTTCAAAATTCACCTCAATAGTTATACAACTAACCGTTTTTGTGACAAAGTACCCATTCGGGGAGCATCACCCGTCTTCGACGGTCTCTTATTACAACTGTTACATTACTTTTACTGCAAAATGCATAATAAGTTATGTAGTCTGCTCAACTTGATGATGTCATATGAAGAATTGAAGTCATATGAAGAATTGAAGTCAACTGGTCGAATAACAACAATTTCAGGCATCCCAACCCACAGATGTGCTACAGCTACAGATATCGGTTCCAGGCTCCTGACTCGTTCCATTACGAAGTATCATGGAGTGAGTTCCGCAATGAGAAACTCGAAAATTACAACTGGAATTACCTGGACCAGTACATCTGTACTAGAGGAGAGGGGGACTTTGGACTTATGGAGGTTTGGTCAACTATTTTAACTATTTTGAATGTTCAGTGCAATTTTAAGAGAGATAAATTGCAATGTTTACAATTGGTACCAGAAATACTCTGACAGGGGCTGTAAAAACCCCAAAATTGAGAAAGCAAGTTGATTGAAACTTATCTGTGGATTAAATTTTACATTATGATATTATTTATGACATGTATTAGTTATATCAGACTAAATAGGAACACTTATTATAGAAATCTGTTTAAGTTGAAACCCTGTATGCTGTTTTATGCCAAAAATATAAGTTTTCATGATTTTCTCTTAAATCTTCATTTATTATTGTTTAATGACTCCAATTCATTGAAAAACACTTTGCTATTGTAATAACGACTATGTTTTAAGTGCATTTGCACTCATATTCTGCAAAAACCACAAACCCCACCCATTAGGCATCCCACTCATTAGGCATCCCACCCATACAGTGACATCCAGACAGGCCTTGAACTTTATCGAAGTTAAATAAAATGAATGTTCAGCCTTATGAGCTACCCAGGGCTATCCAGGGAGTTAAGGGCATCAAACATCCAAGTATTCATTTTCTAACGTTGAGACCCAAATTTTAGCTTGAAAAAAATAAATGCTGTATTGCTGATTTCTGTTTACAGTCTCTCAAGTTCTGGAGAAGCAGATTTTACCTTTTGCCTTGTAACAATTTAGCCACCAAGAAAATCATAGAAGGACATCCCAGGTTTGTCAATTTTATATTTTGATTGCATCAGGGCCCAAGATCATAAAACTGAGTTTGGAGACCAGTCTCAAATCTCAATTTCAGCCAATCAGATGTTTGAGATTTGAGACTGGTCTCCAGTTTTAGTTGTATAATCATGGGCACTGTTTGTTTACACTAAATTTCTGCAATTTATTGCTACCTTAGCTGTTTCACTGAGGTAGTGGTGGGATTCAGTGAAATTACTGTATAGCGCTTAATATTGGCGGTGTCAAATTTTGGCGTATTTTTAAGTGTTTTATATTGGCGGGGTCATATATTGGCCCTAACAAACTAGACTGCCAAAATAAAACCCTTGATGAGAAATGGCGGAAATTTAACAATGGAAGAGAAAGTTAAACGTCGGAGTTATTCTATTGTTAAATTTAAAGTGTGAAAACATTATCACAGCTACCTAATACAGTACTTGATTGCTTTGTTTGATATTCCAATTATGTTCCTTTTCTTGACGCATTATAAGTTTACCTACTTGTTCAAAGAATATACATAATTTAGAAACATGCAACAATCTTTCTTCATCAGATACCTTCCAGATATTAAATTGGCGGTGTTTTAAATTGACGAGGATTTTTATTGGTGGTGTTTAATATTGGCGCATCTTACCCTGACCGCCAATATAGCCAAAATTAAACCCCCGCCAATATTAGTACTTATACAGTATATAGATGCCAGGTCAAGCAAGATAGAAATCAATATACTTTATGTTTTATTTGACTGGCAGTTATTTATATTTGTAGGCATGACATTTGTGGCTACTGTTTAACTTAATAAATCACATTTAAGTCCCATCTATATATCATGAGACAGGGTTCTATTTTCATGGAGTGAGTGACTCAGGAAATCGAAGAAAATTTGAACCCCATGAAAACAAATGATTTTATGGTACACATTCAGACTTTAATAGCTGACTGATTTTTTTACCCTATTTGAGAGCTTGTTTCTCTGATGTCATGTTACAGGTGTGATATATACGAGGAGAGAAGTCCAGCTGAACTGAAACAGCTCGTCACTGGATTTACACGCTATCTAGAAACACTGAACAAAATGAAGAGAACCGCAGTGACTCGCCAGATGTCATGTCAGGTATCAGGTTTTATCCATTATTACAATACATGAACAAATCAACCATTTTGTAAACAAACACAAGGATAACTTAATTGAACTCTTTACTCCATAGGATATGGCTGTAATTCCATGGGCTGTCACTCTAGATCCAGATCAGCTGACACTGATTAGCATCAGCACTGTTCGCTTTTAGATTCATTAGGTTATTTCTGACCAAAAAGCGACCAGTGCATATCAGACAGCATAGATGTCCTGGCTGATCTGGTTCTACACTGGTTCCACAAGCAAAAAACAACAACAAATGGAGTAAAGGGTTAAGGATTTACTAAGATAACATCATATCCTGTTACATGAGGATCTTCCTTTACATGTTCTTGTCAACTTTCTGTATTTAAGTAACATAGACAATTTTCATTAAAACTGTTAAAGGACAAATATTAAGAAGAATCTTTGTGTTCTAAACTTATTTAAAAGTAGCCAATAAAGAATTACTAATGGATATAGGTCCCGGACGTCATGATGGCAATGGTAATCAGTATTTTTTTGTTTTTGTTTGTTTGATGTTGTGGATTATTTAAATATTCTTTTCACCTTCTTTTCTTATCCCTTTACTCCATTTATACACATTTTATTGCATATATATGACCAGTGTAGATCCAGATCAGCTGGTACATCAATGAAGTCTGATCAGGATATGCACTGTTTGCTTGTTGGTCAGAAATAACTTAATAAATCAAAAAGTGAACAGTGCAGATCCTGATCAGACAGCAAAGATCCGGATCTACACTGTTCACCCATGCCATAAAAGTGAACAGTGCAGATCCTGATCAGACAGCAAAGATCTGGATCTACACTGTTCACCCATTCCATAAAAGTAGTATCTATAGAGTGAAAGGTTAACAAAATATTCTGTTTTGTAACTGGAAGAGATTAAAAAAAAACATGTAAATAAAGACGTAAACCTCTAGATTACAGCTATGTTAGTAAGTAAAATTTAATTAGTGCATTTTCTATATAAGCTTGAAAGATTTTCTTCTAGCTACAAATAATAACAACATCATTTTGATAAAAACTTCATTACACGTTTGCAGTGACCTTTAGCAGCTGTGTCTTTCTGATATAAAATGACAATAAATAACATTAACTTTTCATCAGCATTTTAGCTCAACATTTTAGTTTGACAATATCTACCATTCACTACACATCAGTGCTTTAAGACAGATGAGCCAACATCATAGCTCTCTTGGAGTCCGTCATTATTTTCTGTCATACATTTGGTTAAATTTTTTGTTTAAGTTGTTTCTCAGTAACTACTCAATGTAGACCTATGATACTTATATTTTTAAATATAAGTGCCTGACATCATAGTAGCAACCATGAGCAAGTTCTATAACTCTTGAAAAAGATACGCCACTTTTTCACTTAGAATGTTTGTTAAGTTTTTTGTAATTGTTCACCTTTTTATTACAACCATACAGGAAAAATAACATTTGTCTTGGCCTTTGCAATTTAGAATTTTGGTTAGTTTTTTAAGTCCATTTTTCCCAATAAGTATTTAAAATAGAGCTTTTATACTTCACATGATTACTTTTTATCACAATAATCATAAACAAGTGTCGAGCATGGGCTGACAGTGTTTTGCTGAAATAAATCATACTTTACCTTCCCAGCAATCTTATTTCTTTCTTGCTATAAGCAGAAGGTAGCAAAATTAGTTCACTTGTGAAGAGTACTGCAAATGCACAAAATACGTTTATGGTTGTGCAGTTTTATAGCTTTCAATAAAAACAGCATTTTCCTGAATTTTTTAATTTGTTGATTTCCTTTTTATTTGTGCCTGATCCTGTAATGGGTCAGGTACATATAATAATGGTCTTTTCCATCAATCACAACAGTTCTATTTATCGGAAGATATCTTAGCAACCCAAATAAGAATTTCAAGCAAACTTGGCACAATTGTTAAACTTAATAAGTGGAGTGTTGGGTCAGGATCATGGCTCTATAACAAAGGTCAAGGTTACATGGTTTAATGGTCAAAATATGCCAAAAATCAAGTTTGCGTAGCATAACTTAGCAAATTTGTGAAAGCACTTTGACCATACTGCACAGAAATGGTAACCTTGATGAGGTAGAGTGTCATATTTAAAAAACATGGCCATAAACTATAATGGAATGAAAGAAATCCATTTTTTAAATTAAATTATAAAACCTTCTAAATTTCTTAATCTTTATATATAAATGGGAAAAGTGTTTCGTTCTTACAGTGCTAATTTGTTAAATCTACCCGAACGTTTTCGTCAACATTTAATTGACTTCATCAGGGGAATGTTAATTAAATGTTGACGAAAATGTTCGGGTAGATTTAACAAATTAGCACTGTAAGAACAAAACACTTTTCCCATATTCTATTATTAGATTATTTGTTCGGGGACATTTGCTATAAAATGCTGACTTACTAAAATCCCATTTAGCTACCAATCAGTATTTACTGGAGGTTTAATCAATAAGGATGACACATGCTACACTGTTGGGATTTTGCAGTGCCACACATTGGGTTTTCGTCGTTTACATGGAGCCATGGATACACCTACTGGGATCATATATATTACCAGACAAAAATCATAGTCATGAAAATGAAAAACTTCCACTGAATCATTGTTGTTTCACCTTTTACAAAGTGGGATTATTTGTTACTGAAATGTACAGTTTTATTTTTTTTTAGTGATGTTCAAGTTGCAGGCATGATAGCATTAGGAAAACTGGTGAAGAAAGCTCAATTTACCTGACAAAGGGTTTAAATATAATTATATTTTAAGTTTTTATTTAAAATTTAAATAAAAATTTTCACACATATACATTCATTAGGCAGCTTTTTCATCTTTTCATTTGGAAAACCCATATTTATTCTATAAATAGATATGATTGTGCTAACGGTAGTGTTTTCCTAAATGGGTAATTTCTTTACTGCGATGTTAGTGGTATTTACATGGAAGTGACATGTATGATTCATATGATTCACAAGTAATTTTTTCTGAATTAGATAAAATAAGTGTTTCTTAGACAGATACAAAAATTGTCGGCTTAATTGATTGTCTGGTAAATACAGAAGATCCAATCTGATTAAAATCATTTCCTGAAAAACGCTACGCTATCAGGATCTGACGACGAGTAACTAAAACGTGTTTTTATCACTAACGCTTTGAACCAATCAGATTGTCGCCTACAAAATCGCAAAAGTGAAAGTAGAAATAATATTTTGAACCATGGGAAGTGTCGACAGCTTTCGTAAGACATAATTTACTGGAGATATATGTGTTTAGGTCGTATTGCATTCATTTCTAATGTAATGACATCTTCAGATCATTTTGCGAGCGTAATAAATCATGATTCCTTTGTTGACAGTTTCTAAAAATAGTAATTGGGAAAACCGCTATTACTTATGTACGGTGTCTGCCGGCCGTCATCAGATCTAACATTTTGTTAGATCTGAATTTAGTGAGATTGCAGAAGATCCCAGTTGTATTTATTTTATTACATCTTTAGTTGTTTTTCATAAATGTATAATGTTTTGTGATGTTATTGATTTGATGGTGGTTAGATGTGGTCTCTTGTCACGATATTTGTGAAAATCATTCGTAGTATGGTAATTTAATAAAAGTTTGTGTTTTGTAATCATAATGCTGTTCAGTATTTTGAAGTAGAAGTGGCACGGGTTTTCATCCTACATGCGCTAGTTTTTTTTTTTTAATGCTCCATGCTGGTTTTTGTGTTGCCTGTGATAGGCATAGGGATCCTATTGTCCAGCTATGGTGTAGGGTAATCCCCCCGACTTAATGTGAAACTTAATGTTGACAATAACATAGAAAGTACTTGTCCTATTCACTTCATACTTGCATGAACAAAACAATAAGAATGATAACTCCTGTTTGACTACATTTTTAGTTTATGCTCCTTTTAAATTACTTAACCCTGAGGTCAATTATGTTTTCTTAAAAAGGAAATAAATGTTGGTCTTGCCCACTTTTTGCAAACAAAACAGTACATTCTCTTTAGCCCGGATCTCATTTGCTTATTTTGTTATCTTTTCTTTTTTGTTGAAGAGAGAATGTTTGTCTGGCATTCATCTAGCGCTTGACATCTGCATGATTTTTGTTAAATAATTGTCGAAGAACAATAGCATTTTACAAAATACAGCAAAACAGCTTTGTAAATCTGAAGCATACATTTTGTTATCATTAATGTCTATTGTGTACATTTCTATTATGCAAAATATACCCACAATCCTTTTAGCCAACCAAAAGCCAGTGTGTGGCATGGCAAAATCCTATCAGCTCTGCGCATGTCACCTATAGTGGTAATTAAAAAAAGTAGTTGGTTAGTCAAACAAATATCACTGATTTCTCCATCAAACAAGATTGATTTGCAGGACTAGTAATAGTGTAACTGTTTCTATCTTAGTGTTAACAACTATGATGGTAAAAATAATAATAATAATAATAATAATAATATTAATAATAATATTAATAATAATATTAATGATAATAATAAATTCTTTTTTTTCAGACAGTAAAGTTCGTACAGAGTTATACAACATACAAACTAATCTTATTTTTATTGGTAACATTATTTCTATTAATACATATGTTACCAATTACAGTGTATACTAACTATTGTGTAATTGTCTTCTATAAATCTTTATATTAACTCATTATTTTTTTACCTTGATGAAAAAAAAAGCAAAACTAAAGTTTAACAAAACATTACGTTATGTCATCATTTAATTTTAGCCAATAATTTGTAAGCAAATAATTTTATTGTCAACCTGTGCTGTCTGATCAGGATCTGCACTGATACATTTTGATTTGTTAGTTTTTTTCTAACCATAATGCGACAAGTGCAGATCCTGATCAGACAGCATGGATCTGCCGGCTGATCTGGATCTACACTAGTTGCACATGCGTAAAAATGCGTATATATGTAGGAAAGGGTTTATCAGCCCATCACATGTTTTAACCATTAAGTCCATGTGATCTGTGGGTCTTCAGGATCTGGACCCAAGATCATTTAACTTAAACTGGGACCAGACTCAAATATCAAGCATCTGATAGGCTGAAATGCTACTTGTGGCCATTTCAGCCAATCAGATGCTTGAAATTTGAGTTTTATGATTTTGGGCCCTGTGCTTTTCAGTTTAAGATTCAATGAGTTATTTTTGACCAATAAATACTTGAAAGAAATCCTTAAAAATTACTACCACACAGTTGTGAGTGATTCGTGTTTAAATTGTTTACCATATATTTCAGCATACAGAGTTCCTGGCCAAAAATCCATGTGGGATACCACAGCCTGACACAAGGTAACCCATCAGAACATAACCATATCTTAACCATTTCCTGTATAGATACATCTTTATTGCTAGGGCGAACAGTTTAGATCCAGATCCGCCGGCTTATCTGTGCCGTCAGATTAGGATCAGACGGCACGGATGTGCCGCCTGATCTGGATCTACACTGGTCGCAAATGCGTAAAAATGAGTATATATCAAGGAAAGGGTTAACCATTTCCTCCATATATATACAATGTATGCATGTTATCTCATGTGTGACCAATGTAGATCCAAATCAGTGGGCACAACCATGTTGTCTGATCAGGATCTGCACTGTTTGCTTTATGTTGCCCTATGGTCAGAAATAAATCAAAAAGCAAACAGATCCTTATTTGATGGCATGGTACACTGTTCACCCTTAAAGAATGAGACAGTGGATTGGTGTAGAACGCTGTGTTCTTCTGTAAGCCTTAATTGTCTAATCAAAAGATCAATTTTTCAAACATTCTGGGTAGTTTTTTTTCTTAGATAAAGGTATACAGGTAGTGACTGCATGCAAAACCCTACAACGGATTCAATGGAAAACCCAACAAAAGATCAATTTTTCAAACAAAGTTTGTACAGATCTTTTCTTGGATAATAGTATAAAACAAGTGCCTGCATTTGAAATATCAGTCTTGTCATATTGTAATAATAATATTCTAAAATTTTGCATCACAGAATTCTACAGATCTTCCAAGCTTGCATGACATTGTTAACCCTTTCCTATCTATATAATTATGCATGTTATACCGCAAATTGGGATATTTTGGCATCCTCATATTTTGGCCACTTTGCCCCAAAGTGCCTGTGTTTTATTTTGGCGAGTTTAATTTTGGCCATTTATCATTGTGTGGTGAAAAATAAACACAAATACGTTATATTATCATGTCACATACGCTAATTTATCAGATTGGTCGGCATTTATTATTCCCCCGCCAAAGGCAAGGTGGATATTAGAAATGCCCTTCGTCCGTGCGTCTGTCCGAAACAATTTTGTCTGGAGCATAAGTCCAAAACTACCGGAGGGATTTTATTCAAACTTCATACACTGACAGAGCACATTGGTAGGTAGTGCAGTGTGCAAGAACAATAACTCTACCTTGTCTATTTTTAGAGTTATTCCCCTTTATCATATTTACTTGATAAATTTTGTCCGGAGCATAACTCCAACACTACTTTAGGGATTTTATTCAAACTTAATACACTGACAGAGCACATTGGTAGGTACTTTAGTGCGGTGTGCAAGAACAATAACTCTACCTTGCCTATTTTTAGAGTTATTCCTCTATCATATTTACTTGATAAATTTTGTCCGGAGTATAACTCTAAAACTACTTTAGGGATTTTATTCAAACTTCATACACTGACAGAGCACATTGGTAGGTAATGCAGTGTGCAAGAACAATAACTCTACCTTGCCTATTGTTAGAGTTATTCCCCTTTATCATATTTACTTGATAGATTTTGTCCGGAGCATAACTCCAAAACTACTTGAGGGATTTTATTCAAACTTCATGCACTGACAGAGAACATTGGTAGGTAATGCATTGTGCAAGAACAATAACTCTACCTTGCCTAGTATTAGAGTTATTCCCCTTTATCAGAATTACTTGAAAATTTTTGTCCGGAGCATAACTCCAAAACTACTTGAGGGATTTTATTCAAACTTCATACACTGACAGAGCACATTGGTAGGTAGTGCAATGTGCAAGAACAATTACTCTACCTTGCCTATTTTTAGAGTTATTCCCCTTTATCAGAATTACTTGATAATTTTGTCCGGAGCATAACTCCAAAACTACTTGAGGGATTTCATTCAAACTTCATGCACTGACAGAGAACATTGGTAGGTAGTGCAGTGTGCAAGAACAATAACTCTACCTTGCCTATTTTAAGAGTTATTCCACTTTATCAGAATTACTTGATAAATTTTGTCTGGAGCATAACTTAAAAACTACTTGGGATTTTATTCAAATTTCATATACTGACAGAGCACATTGGTAGGTAGTGCAGTGTGCAAGTCCAAAAACTCTACCTTGCCTATTTTTAGAGTTATTCGCTTTATCAGAATTACTTGATAAATTTTGTCCGTAGCTTAACTCCAAAACTTAAAAGGATTTCCTCTCCAGGTAAATTATAGGAAAGTACAACCTTCAGGTAACTTTTTTCCAGCGTGGGGATTGACCGTGTGTAACATGGCTCTTGTTTTAAACATATTAATAAACCATACATATAGGAAAAAGCAACAAAAGACTGTAAAATTATTCATATTATTATTTTAAATACAAAAGTAAAACTTCACATGCAGAAATATAAATTTAAAATGCATACAATTATATAAGTGTAATGCAAATAAAGATATGATATTTAAAACACTAAAACCAATCTCACATATTCACAACATTTATTGCAACACACAAACAAACTTAAATACACTATAGTATGAGCTGTGACCTTTCGGACAAGTCCACTGTTATAATACTATATTGGTAAAGTATTACCGTTAAATTACTTTACTTATAAGACATTAAAACCTGTTCAAAGCAGCATATATTTAGTCACGACGCAATAGCTCAGTGGATAAGATCTCGGGTTATGAAGCAAAACATTGCATGTTCGAATCCAATAAAAGTAACATTATATATTTGTCTTTCATTTCCTTTCTATAATTTTAATTTAGTTCTTATGATATTACTATTGAGCTGTTTTATCTTTATGTTTTGCAACCCCCTTTTAATTTTGTTCATGTTAATTCCATTCTTAACAATATAATTATTTTTGTTGAGCAGCTTGCCCTGACCCCATACACCTCCGTACCAAAGAAGCGTTGACAATTGTGAATCTTGGCGTTCTGTAAACACGTGTTTTTACATTGTCTTTCTTTTATAATTTACATAATTTACAATTTGTCCAATGTTTTGCATCGCCCCAAAACTGTGTGTTGAGTAAGCATCGATCGCGATATTTTATCAACTCCCTTGATGAAAGCTTACTAGAAATTCGTATGGTTTAATGTCATTTTTGTTGGTGAATGTATTGAAAAAATGACATTAAAAACAAAAAAGAAATCTCCTCATGGGATTCGAACACACAACCGTTATGTCATATTACCAGCAATCAGTAGCATTACTGCCACGGCCATGTAATCTTTTGTTATAGAGCGGTACAATTTCAACATAATGAGCTATGATGGGAATATCTAACATCCCTATTTTGTGAAATATTCCAAAAATCTATAAATACAAAAGTACATTCATGGCTCAATGTGTAAAATCAGACTATAATTGAAATATAAAATCATGATATTTATAGAGTTGTTTTTATAACCGATAAATAGCGATAAACGTCGGCGAAGTGTGAAAAATAATTGTTGTGTTTGCACTACCAGGGCTTAATTTTCACCTTCGATATATTTTGGTGTGTTTAATTTTGGCCTTTTCATTAGGGTGGCCAATTAGGCCAATTATTAACCAAGGTGAAAATATCCTAATTTACGGTAGCAAGTACAAACAGTGTAGATCTAAATCAGCCAGCAGATCTGTGTTGTCTGATCAGGATCTACACTGTCCTCTTTTTGATTTATTAGGTTATTTCTGACAGAAAGGCCAACAGTGCAGATCCTGATCAGATGGAAAGATTTTCCAGCTGATCTGGATCTAAATGTTTGCCCATGCCACAAATGTGTATGCATGTATATTGAGGAAAAGGTTGTCACAGAAATTCTTTTGGACACTTGTTCCTGAAGAGACAGAGTAATGTCACTATCTTAACCCTTTCCTCCATACATACACATTTTTAGGCATATGCGACCAGTGTAGATCCAGATCAGCCGGCACATCCATGCCATCTGATCAGGATCATCACTGGTCACATTTTGGTCAGAAATAACCTAACGAATCAAAAAGCAAACAGTGCAGATCCTGATCAGGCGGCACGGATGTGCCAACTGATCTGGATCCACACTGTTAGCCGACGCAAAAAAGGTTTATCTATGGAGAAAAGGGTTAAATCAACTTTTAGTTTTGGTCACAATGTTTTTGTACTTATTCATGTGTACCCCTTTTTTGTACTTCAGGCCAGAGAATGAGGTCCTTGCTGTCAACTCGCCTAACGAGAAAATCCTCAAGTGGATGCTGGATCCAGAGTAAGTCACTGGTTACTCCATGAGATTTGGCTGTAACTCATGTGCAAGACTTGTAGATCCAGTGTATATCCTGATCAGATGGCAGTGTTTGCACATGTGATATATTCCAGGTTAAGATGCTGGCATAAGTGATCTTTGCAACACAGATCTGGTTTCAACCCAAGTCAACATGTTTCATTTACAGATAAGCTTAACCCTTTCCTCCATATATAAGCTTTGTGCGCATCTTTGACCAGTGTAGATCCAGATCAGCCATGCTGTCTGATCCGGATCTGCAATGGTTGCATATTGGTCAGAAATAACCTAACAAATCAAAAAGCAAACAGTTTAGATCCAGATCAGATGGCACAGATGTGCCAGCTGATCTGGATCTAGACTGTTCACCCATGCAATAAAGGTGTATCTATGGAGGAAAGGGTTAAATGGATTGAAATTGAAAAAAAAACCCTTAAGACTAAATACATACTGAAAAAGCAGAACTTTGTTGATTTCTGAATTTTTTTTATTTCATTCAGTTTGTTGTAAACCATGATAAAGTATTCCAGTTGAAAATGTGAAGAAGCATACATTGAAACCCTGCTATTAAGACCATTATTGAGACTTTGCAAGAGGTCTTTATATTGGGTTGGCCTTTATTTCGGAGTGGATAAAGTGCATATCCATAAAAGGGAATGGGGTGGTCTAAATTTCTGGGAGGACTTTATGAGGGGTTTTACTATATGTATTAAAATTCAACTTGCACATATGACAGTTCTTTGTTTTGTTTGAACTACAATGTATTCAGCAATGAATGTTGGTTATTTCAGATGTGGTATACCAATTCTACCGAAGCAGCACGGATTACCTGCACAGTGTTTTATATCAGCAGAGATCGTAGACTGGTGCTACTATCATGTTAAAGGTGTAAAAGGTGTCAATTCTGCCATGGAAATGCTACAGGTGTTTAGAATTAGCCCATAATTTGCTAAACTTATGTAGTGAAATTGCCTCCCTTTGAAATGAATTGTTCTGTGAATATGATCATCAGTTGTGTTAGTTTGTAAATTTATCCATATATTTCATGTGTATATATACACCTTTTCTGGCATGTGCAAACAGTGTTGATTCAGATCAGCTGGTTCATCCTTGTTGTCTGGTCAGAATCTACACTGTTTACTTCTTGGTCAGAAATAAGCTCAAGAATCAAAAAGAGAACTGCAGATCCTGATCAGACAGCACTGATTTTCCAGCTGATCTGGATTAAAAGTGTTCATTAATGAATAACAGCCATGTCCCATAGAGTTAATGGTTTAACAGAGTTTGCAACTTGTTTGATTTTTTGTGTCATTGCAGATAACTAATGTCTTGTATTATCATTTTAAAGTTTGTTGAAACTTATTTTTAGCTCACCTGAGCCATAGGCTCATGGTGAGCTATTGTGACCCGTCTTTGTCCAGCATCCCGCGTCCGTCGTCCGTCAACAATTTCCTTTAAACAACATCTCCTCTGAAACCACTTGATGGATTTTAACCAAATTTGTCCTGAAGCATCCTGGCACTGATGTCTACAAAAGTTGTTCAAATCATGACCACAGGGTCAAGGTCAAGGTCACTGCTGCTAAAAATAGAAATTCAGTCTTTGCTCAATTACTTGAGTTTGCTTAGGGTTATTGACTCCAAACTTGGTGTTTGGGTAGCTTATATCAAAAGGCAGCTTGGGGTTGCTACCCAGATGTCTGTTATCAAGGTCAAGGTCACTGTTGCTAAAAATAGAAATTCAGTCTTTGCTCAATTACTTGAGTTTGCTTAGGCCTATTGACTCCAAACTTGATGTTTGGGTAGCTTATATCAAAAGGCAGCTTGGGGTTGCTACCCAGATGTCTGTGATCAAGGTCAAGGTCACCGTTGCTAAAAATAGAAATTCAGTCTTTGCTCAATTACTTGAGTTTGCTTAGGCCTATTGACTCCAAACTTGGTGTATGGGTAGCTTATATCAAAAGGCAGCTTGGGGTTGCTACCCAGGTGTCTGTGATCAAGGTCAAGGTCACTGTTGCTAAAAATAGAAATTCAGTCTTTGCTCAAGTACTTGAGTTTGCTTAGGCCTATTGACACCAAACTTGGTGTATGGGTAGCCAGAGACCTATATATATAAATAGATTCGCATCTCTCTATTACTGATATAAGAAATCTCGTTTTTTCTCGTGGATTCGACGAGAATCTCGTCACGTGACCAAGCGTTACTTTTTAGGTTGTTTCCCTTGAAAATTACTAGCCCTTTGACGAAGTGCGCATGCCAGAAAATTATGTTTCCACTTCCGGGGACGTCTTCCGGGGACGTTGTTCGATAAACGATATGTTGTTCGATAAACGATATTTACAGGAATACGAGCAATAAGAATATAATTATAATGTTGCCACAAAGCGAAAAGAAGATATAATAAGCATTAAAAACGTTTACTTTTATTTAAAATATTTTATTAATTACATCAAGTTTTCATGATCAATAAAATGAAAGTTTCTGATGTATGAATTGACAGCCATATTGATTACTATGACGCGGTTAGCGATCACGTGACTCGCCGAGATAACGCAGGCCGCGTGCCCATGCGAGATAAAGCGAAGACGCGTATCTATGTATAATATAGGTCTTTGGGGTAGCTTATATCAAAAGGCAGCTTGAGGTTGCTACCCAGGAGTCTGTGATCAAGGTCAAGGTCACTGTTGCTAAAAATAGAAATTCAGTTTCTGCATAATAACTTGAGTTTGCTTTGGCATATTGACTCCAAACTTGATGTATGGGTAGCTTATATCAAAAGGCAGCTTGGGGTTGCTACCCAGGTGTCTGTGATCAAGGTTAAGGTCACTGTTGCTTAAAATCGAAATTCAGTTTCTGCTTAATAACTTTAGTTTGCTTTGGCCTATTGACTCCAAACTTGGTATATGGATAGCTTATATCTAGAGGCAGCTTGGGGTTGCTACCCAGGTGTCTGTGATTAAGGTCAAGGTCACTGTAACTAAAAATAGAAATTCAGTTTCTACTTAATTACTTGAGATTGCTTTGGCCTATTGACTCCAAACTTGGTATCTGGATAGCTTTTATCTAGAGGCAGCTTGGGGTTGCTACCCAGGTGTCTGTGATCAAGGTCAAGGTCACCATTGCTAAAAATAGAAATTCAGTTTCCACTTGATAACTTGAGTTTGCTTTGGTTTTTTGACTCCACACTTGGTGTATGAGTAGCTTATATCAAGAGGCAGCTTGGGATTGCTACCCAGGTGTCTCTGATCAAGGTTAAGGTCACTGTTGCGAAAAATAGAAATTCAGTTTCCACTTAATAACGAGTTTGATTTGGCATATTGACTCCAAACTTGGTATATGAGTAGCTTATAACAAGAGACAAATTGGGATTGCTACCCACGTGTCTGTGATCAAGGTCAAGGTCACTGTTGCTAAAAAATAAATTTTCAGTTTCTGGTTAATAACTTGAGTTTCATACTCAGGTGAGCGATTCAGGGCCATCATGGCCCTCTTGTTTCAAAGATGCCACAAATAATTCTGAGGTATGAGTATTAAATCACACATTTAATAACCAGTAGATTGCTAAGGCACATTAATCCTTGTTTAAATTTTGACGGTGGTTTGACACAATTAGCACAAGTGGAAGTATAAAAAAGTTGATTCTTTCTCCTAAAAAAGACTTTTAAAAGGCTATTCTGATATAAGACATGATTGTTGTTTCAGCGCATGTTGGATGATGGTTACATAATTCATGCCTCCGGAAACCCCCGTCACAAGATGATCTACGGATTCTACTTGTATACCTTTGTTGCTAAGGACAAATCTCTCCAAGGTTCGATCTTTCTACAGTGACAGTTTGGGAGAAATGAAAAATTTAAGTTTGTTTGGGAGTCAAACCTCTGATAATTGGCCTTAGATAATAATGCTCTGCCAAAAATGCTACCAAGGCGGACCATTGTGATGACTAGGTCACTGCTGATCACTGTTTCTTTCTTTTAACCCTGTACTCCATAGATATCCATCAAATTGGTGAACAGTGTAGATCCAGATCAACAAACACATCCATGCTGCTTGACATGGCCCTACACTGGTCACTACTTGATCAGAATAAAACATAAGAAATCAAAATCTGCACTGATCCTGATCAGATGGCACAGGTGTGTCAGATGATCCAGATCTACACTCTTTGCTCATGGGATAACAGCCAGGTTTAACACGGTGTGGATAGTAGGTCAAACTCACTGGATTACTGTATAGCGCTTAATATTGGCGGTGTCAAATTTTGGCGTATTTTAAAGTGTTTTATATTGGCAGGGTCATATATTGGCGCTACCAAGCCAGACCGCCAAAATAAAACCCTTGATGAAAAATGGCGGACATTAGACAATGGAAGAGAAAGGTAAACGTCGCAGTTAGTCTATTATTAAATTTTAAGTGTGAAAACATTATCGCAGCTACCTAATACAGTACTTGATTGCTTTGTTTGATATTCCAATTATATTCCTTTTGGTGACGCATCATAAGTTTACCTAGTACTTGTTCGATTAATTATTATTTAATATAAGTACTAATATAGCGGGTTTCTATGAGATATTGAAAAAAATCAATTTAATTTACTACATGTACAAAAGCTATAATTCTATAATGCTTTATTTCAAGTTCAAAACAAGTGCCGCTGAAAGGAATGGACGACAAGCGCCAAATAACACTCCTTCTGGCTATATCTAAAGAAAAAAAAACACATTCATTTACTCTTGTTTCGTGTTGTTTAAGTTTTTATTCAGGTTTCAAAGAGTATACATAATTTAGAAACATGCAACAATCTTTCTTCATCAAGGGAGGAAACTGCGAAGTAGATTTGAAATTGGCGGTGTTTTAAATTGACGGGGATTTTTATTGGCGGTGTTTTATATTGGCGCAACTGACCCTGACCGCCAATATCGCCAAAATTAAACCCCCGCAAATATTAGTACTTATACAGTAATCATCTTAAATTATAATGTAGTCTGTATGAAAACTACCCTTTAGGTTGTGAATTAATGAAGTGGCCATGGCTTTCAATCAGTTAGGCCACAGCTATTTTTACAGAAATTGTCATCCCACATTTATGAAAGCATAACTCACAAACAAGTCATAATTGGTATAACAGAAACAATTTATTTTGGGGTTATTCTCCACATAAAGCTTCAACTGAATCTAGACATTCAAACTAATTCAAATTTTTTTAAATATGAGATTAAAAGAAAGCAGATATAATACAACTGAGGTCAAAATTTCTTTAATCAGTGAATGATTATCTGGTACAGTGAAATCCTGATATGAAGACCACCTTTGTGAATGAGAAAACATGGTCTTAATAGTGAGGTGGTCTTGATTTTGTGGTAAAAATAGTGTAAAACTTTAAAATGATACATGTATAATAGTGGCATTGGTATCGAGGTGGTCTTATTTTTTGGGAAGTCTTGGGTTTTACTATAGTAACAACTAAAGTAAAAATGAAGCGTCAGTGTTTATATTTGTGTTACAGAGCAAGGTTTGTCGTACAACCCGCTGTTCCAGAACGACTGGTGTGAGGTTGCCTATGTCCCCGTACCTATACCGATAGAGAAAGTCAACGACCCGTCCCTTGTAACTTTCAGTTTAGGTAGGCATGTACATGTTGCGATACATGATAGGGGATACAAACTGTGGAATAAAGGTTTATTAATTCAAAAGTTTGGACTAAAGAGTTTTAGAAAATAATGAGAGGATTTTTAACCAGGTTTTCTCAAGGACAAATCCTGGTTATTAGATTGGGGTACGTCGACGGGCGGGCGGGCATAAACAATTTCTTGTGTGGGCAACTCCTCCTACATTTCTCGATGGATTTCAACTACACTTTCAGAGAACTATTGTCATGAAGTGCCCTGGCACATATTGTCGGGGTTTGACCACAGGGTCAAGGTCACTGCTGCTAAAAATAGAAATTCAGTCTCTGCTCAATTACTTGAGTTTGCTTTTGACTACTGTCCCAAACTTGGTGTATGGGTAGCTTATATCAAAAGGAAGCTTGGGTTTGCTACCCTGGTGTCTGTGATCAAGGTCAAGGTCACTGTTGCTAAAAATAGAAATTCCGTTTCTGCTTAATAACTTGAGTTTGCTTTGGCCTATTGACTCCAAACTTGGTGTATGAGTAGCTTATGTCATAAGGCAGCTTTAGATTGCTACCCAGGTGTCTGTGATTAAGGTCAAGGTCACTGTTGCTAAAAAAGAAATTCAGATTCCACTTAATGACTTGAGTGCTTTGGCTTATTGACTCCAAACTTAAAGTATGGGTAGCTTATATCAAGATGCAGCTTGGGATTGCTACCCAAGTGTTTGTGATCAAGGTCATGGTCACTGTTGCTAAAAATAGAAATTCAGATTCCACTAAATAATTTGAGTTTGTTTTGGCATATTGACTGCAAACTTGGTATGTGGGTATCTTATATAAAGAGCCAACTTGGGATTGTCTGTGATAAAGGTCAAGGTCACGGTTGCTAAAAATAGAAATTCAGTTTCTGCTTAACTTGTTTGCGTTGGCCTATTGACTCCAAACTTAGTATATGGGTATCTTATATCAAGAGCAGGCCTGCCAAATCTCCGGATTTTATCCGGAATCTCAGGATTTTAAGTTACTTCTCCGGATCTCCGGATTTATAGTCATAATCTCCGGATTTCTATGAAATCGCAAAAAATATAGATGAATTAAACCTAATTTCAAAGTTATGCAATAAACGTAATAGTTATTCTACTGCAGTCGCACATTTCCTGTTTATTACTAGATATAAACGAGATAACGAGGTCGTGGTCAGTTACATGCAGTCTCAATGCCTCTGGCAAAACTATACAATAACCGCGTATCATAAACTAAACAAGGGCCTCGATGTTTCATCTGCCTTTATCTTCTTCACTGCTTGTTCATTCTAATATTGTCAAAAGCAGGTCTTAACAGTTAAAAAATGAATGGTAAAAATAGACAAGTCATTTTAAAACATGTTCTTCAACCATTTCTAACAAAATCGGCAAAAATCATTTATAAAATTCTTTGAAGAATATAATTACAAAGAAAACTATCAGAAAATCATCATCATTTTTGTTCGGTCACAGTCATAGTGAACAGCAGAAACAAAACATTAAAACAACAACAACAACATCATCATCATCATCGTCGTCGTCATCATCATTGACATATTCAGACAAAATCTCCGGATTTTTAATGAAGAAGTTTTGGCAGGCCTGCAAGAGGAAGCTTGGGATTGCTGCCCAGGTGTCTGTATTCAAGGTCAAGGTCACTGTTTCTTAAAATAAAAATTCAGTTTCCACTTAATTATTGTGTTTGCTTTGGCCTATTGACTCCATACTTGGTATATTGGTAGCTTATATCAAGAGGCAGCTACCCACTTGTATGTGATCAAGGTCAAGGTCACTGTTGCTAAAAATAGAAATTCAGTTTCTGCTTAATTACTTGAGTTTGGTTTGGCCAATCGACTCCAAAATTGGTTTATGTGTAGTTTATATCAAGAGAAAGCTTGGGATTGCTACCTGGGTGTCTGTGATCAAGGTCAATGTCACTTTTTGCTAAAAAAAGAAATTCAGTTTCTACTAAATTACTTGAGTTTATTTTGGCCTATTGACTCCACACTTGGTGTATGGGAAGCTTATATCAAGAGGCAGCTTGGGGTTGCTACCCATGTGTCTGTGATCAAGGTCAAGGTCACTGTTGCTAAAAGTAGAAATTTAGTTTCAGTTTAATAACTTGAGTTTGCTTTGGCTTATTGACTCCAAACTTGGAATATTGGTACTGTACTGTACTTCAATGTGTTCTGTTCTACCTTTCATTTCATGTATCTTAGAATCAGGTGAGCGTTTTAGGGCCAAATGGCCCTCATGTCAATGTATAATGTTATGCCCCTGGTTGTCAGTCCATTCATTCGTTAGCAATTTTGTGTCTCCTTATTTAGGTATATATAAAAGGGAGAATACTCTGTTATAATAAAACTTTGTTTCTTTTTTACATTTTCACTTTAAAAACACATTTGGGCTCGGCCATCAGTCTGGAAAATGAAAACCTGTTTTGTGACAATTTCCTGTCACTTGTTCTGTTCTGAAAATGTAATCTTGAACAGCTCAGAATAAATATGATATTCAAAACAACAGGTCACAAGATTATAAAACTGAAAATGGAGACCATTTCTCAGACTTGACTCAATTTCAACCAATCAGATGCTGATCAAGATTTGAGATTGATTCTCATTTCAGCCAATCACATGCTTGAGATTTGAGTCTCTGTTCTCAGCTTTATAATCTTTAGTCCTGTGCCCAAGATTATAAAACTAAGTATAGAGACCAGTGTCAGATGTCAAGGATCTCATTGGCTGAAATGGCAACAGGTCCAGTTTCAGATCTCAATTTTAGCCAATAAGATGCTTTTGATTTGAGACTGGTCTCCAATCTTAGTTTTATGATCTTGGGCACTGATCTTATTCAGCAGCGGGTGAAAATATTTAATAACTATTGTTTATAAAGACTGTTCATTACTGCACATTTAGGTAAAATATAATCCTAAGATGTTGTTTAACCATTTTCTCCATATATACACCTTTATCGTGTTGACAGTCAGTGTAGATCAAGCCAGCACACAGATATGCGAGCTGATTTGGATCTACAGTGGTTGTCCGTTCAATAAAATGCATATATGTGGAGTAAAAGATTAATTTAAAATGAGATCATTGTTGCCATGTAGATGGAGTAGAGGAGTCAAAATCAGAGTCAAAATCAGAGCAGGGAAAACCGGTCATGCCAGAGGATTGGAGGATTCAAACTGGTTTGAATCGACTTGGACAAACCTGGGCGCAGCAGTCAGGTGAGTTATGTCTGAATTGAACAACATATTGGATGAAATTTACCTAGAATTAGTTTATGTTGTGAGGGTTAATTTTTTTCTTTTAGCTTGTGTTAAAAATACCTATTTATTAAAAAACCCGGCCGATTTTCTAAAGAACAATGGTGTACAATGAGAAAATTTCACCAATTCATTTGCAATATTTCAGCAAATTGTTGTCTCTGGAAATAAATGAGACTTTATTCATTGATATTGTGTAATGAAATAACAACCCTACTCCATGAATATGCCTTATATATTTGGACGACCAGAGTAGATTCAGATCAGCTGACACATTTTGAACATACGATCTGGATGTACACTGTTTGCCTATGTGATAAAAGGCTTATCCATCAAGTATAGGCTTAAGTATGTGGAGGATTGTTAAACACACATTATTGGAAGATATATACCATCTGAATAAAATGTGATGTTTGTATGTCAGTTTGATTATAATTAGTCACCTTTCATCGGTGTGTTTTACAGAAATCTATTAACTAAGCTTTTTCACTGAATAGGAAACTAAGTAGACCCTGATTAAACTAATTGCAGATGTGCTGGCTGATCTGTGTCTACACTGATCACAAATATTTCAAATGCTGAGCTTAGCATTTAACCCTTTACTCCACAGATACTTCTTTAGTGTGTGGGAGAACAATGTAGATCCAGATCAGCGGGCACATATGTGCCATCTGATTAGGATCTACATTCGTGCTTTTGATTAATAAAGTTATTTCTGATATAGATTTGACCATGCAGATCCAAATCAGATGGCTCAGAATTGGTGGCTGATCTGGATCTACACTGGTCACACATGCTTAAAACATGTATATGTGGAGTAAAGTGTTAAACAGTGACTTTATTATTACAACATTGAGGTAATTTAGCTTTTGCATGGTAAGCATTTCTGCATCTTCAAAAAAACTTCAAACATCCAACTTCATTTTTCATCCTTTCCTCCATGTATATGCATTTTAATGCGTGTGCGACCAGTGTAGATCCAGATCAGTCGGCACATCCATGCTGTCTTATCTGGATCTGCACTCATTGCATTTTGGTCAGAAATAACCTAATAAATCAAAAACCGAACAGTTAAGATCCTGATCAGAAGGCACGGTTGTGCAGGCTGATCTGGATATAAACTGTTCGCCCTCGCAACAAAGGTGTATCTATGGAGGAAAAGGGTAAAGATCGCCAGCATTTCAGGAAATCGTGATATAAAATAGGTGAACTTGATTCTGGTGTAAAAGGTATCGTTATTGTAGGAAATTTGTGTGAAGGTATAGAACATGAATCTGTAAATATGGACTACACTGTCAGATCTTTGACTTAGTGGGTGCACTTTATTGAAAACAAAAGTTTTACAAATAGCTGTGATATTTGACAAAAGATTCATTTAAAAAAGTCCCACAGCCTTTCTGTGTTTGTAATGCCAAAACAATTTCTCAGAAGGTTAAAAAACCCTCTGTTGTTCTGATGTTCAAATCGCAAATGGACACTGGGGCAGAATTGTTTTTGTCTAGCATGAATCTGAATTAGATTCTACTTTCTACATGGTACCTAGCTTCATGAGAGTGATGGTACTTAGCTTCATGAGAGTGATGGTACCTAGCTTCATGAGAGTGATGGTACCTAGCTTCATGAGAGTGATAATGGAATCCACATTGTTATCATTGTATAGGAATGTTGACAAGGAGTAAATCAATTTTGATTGTATTGCCCTTGCTCTTATCTGTCAGGATGAAAACAATACAATTTTTAACCCTTTACACCATTTTTACGCATTTTAACCCATGTGCGACCATTGTAGATCCATATCAGCTGGCACATCCATGCTATCTGATCAGGATTGGCACTGATTGCATCTTGGTCAGAAATAGCCTAATGAATCAGGAAGCATAGGTGTAAATTCTGATCAGATGGCATGGATGTGCCAGCTGATCTGGATCTACACTGTTTGCATATGGATACATCCCATGGGCAAACCTTATTAATAAGGAAATTTGATAATTGACAAGGGTTATCAGTCTTTGGCTCTAAGTTGGATATAACAGTCTAGCCAGTAAAGTGCACCCAATATCTGTAATTCTTTTCATGAACATTTATCTGTGTCAAATTAAATTCAGCATAATGTGAAACTAAGATGATCTTCCAGTGTAATGGACCCTTTCTTGAATATTTAAACTCACTGGTATTTTGTCTCCTGAGATCCTCTTGTCTGCCAGCATGGTCTTAAATGTGTAACTTTATGTTACCTTTAATTTCGCAAGTACTATTGACTTAATACTTCGGATATATTGTCTTTATGAACAAAGCAATCTGTGACATGAGAATGATAATTCCTGTTCGACTATTTACTGCTGTTTCTAGATTTTATGAGTTATATCCCTTGAATTGGTTGAAGTGGTTAATGTTTCTTTACAATATATCTTCCATGTGTCAAATCAAGAATGATAACTCCTTTTTTGACTATTTTACAAGTTATGCCCCTTCCAAATGATTTTGAACCTGAAACAGTAATGTCGCTTATAACTTGGCAAGTACTTGTCCTATAGGCTTAATACATGAACATATCATATATGTTGTTCCATCATCAAACTTGGAGTTTCCAAACCTCTGTAATGGGGAAATTATTTCAATGAAAGGCAGAAAATGCCTGGTGAACAGTTTATTTCTTTCCAAACCTTACTGTGGCTTTAACCTAAAAAGTAATGGTAGTATTGCAATCCAACTTAGATGATACTTTATTAAATGTAGGCTCATTTCAGCGTTTTACAAGTATGTGACACATGCGTTCAGTGGAACACCAAACTCTAGTTAAACATGAATTGTATTTTGAAAGCATGCTGGTATGAAGTGAATTAGATGAAGGACTTGATGTTTCAATATTTTCGCATTTTATATATCCTGTCATGAATAAGGATAGGATAACTCTTACTCTATCAATAGTTGAATACTCGTTTTATTGTATGTACAACCAGTGCAGATCCAGATCAGCCAGCATATCTGTGCCATCAGATCAGGATCAACACTGTTCACTTTTTGGACAGAAATAACCTAATAAAACAAAATAAATAACCTAATAAATCAAAAAGTAAACTGTGCAGATCCTGATCAGATGGCACAAATGTGCCTTCTGATCTGGAATTACACTGTTCACCAGTGCAGTAAAGGTGTATTTAGTGGCTATTTAGCACAAGCATATCTGTATATTCTGAATTATTACAAAGCTGCACAATATGTTTCAGATAAACCGGTTGAGAAAACAAAATTTCATGGTGGGTTGCCCTCCTAATGTCTTCTTGCCTCAGCTTACAGTCACGCAATGCTTCTTTCTTCATTAGATTTTAACTTAGCAGGTTTTAGCTAATGACACCCTTCAGTACTGTCATAGTTTTCGTTCCTGACTGGGGATAAACGTTGGTTACTCGAAACTTAAGCCTTTACTCCATGGGATATGGCTGTTATCCATGGGTGAATTGGTTTCCAAGGTGACTGTTTTCTCTAAAGTCAAAGGTCAATGCCAAAATGACTTTCAGATTAATTTTTTCTCCTTGATAACTAAAGAATAATTACAAGATAGATTGTAAATCCTATGTCACCAAACGTTGTATGAATGATCATAGTTAGCAGATGTCACAAGTTTATTTTAGGATCATTTTGTCAAGGTCAGGGTGAGCTTAATTGATTAACCCTTTCCTCCATAGACAAACCTTTATTGGGAGGGCAAACAGTTTAGATCCAGATCACTCGGCACATCTGTGCTGTCTGATCGTGATCAAAACTGTTCGCTTTTTGATTTAGTAGGCTATTTCTGATCAAAGTGCGACCAGTGCAGATCCACTGCCTGATCAGACGGCACGGATGTGGTGGCTGATCTGGAGATCAATCTACACCCGTCACACACCCGTAAAAATGCATATATATGGAGAAAAGGGTTATAACAGTATGAAGTTAGGTCAGGAAAGGACAAACATGTACATATGTTCTGAAGGGTTCCCTTATGTCATGATACAAAAATAGCTTATCAAATCATGATGCTTTAAGTGAAATTGGGTTTGTGGGAAAAGTTTGTAACATTGCACTTGGTACAATGTATAAATTTGTCACTGCATGCATGAGTTCAAAGTTGTTCCACAAGAACCTCAATTTCTATCAGAAAACATCTAAATACCACATTATATGACATTTGTCTCTATAGGTCTTTATGTGGTATTGGGATGTTTTTTGAAAGAAATTCAGGTTTCTGAGGTTATTTCAGGGTCAATTATATTGAAAAATGTTGTTTATCTGTTTGTATGTTACTGGAGTTACTTCTTGTTCTGGTGTTATTTTAACCCTTTCCTTCATATATACACCTTAATGGCGTGGGCAAACAGTTTAGATCCAGATCAGCCGACATGTTTGTGTTCAGTATCTACACTGTTTGCTGTTTGATTTTTTAGGTCATTTCTGACCAAAAAGCAATCAGTGCAGATACTGATCAGACTGCAGAGATGTGCTGGCTGATCTGGATCTACACTATTCATACCTGCAATAAAAGGCATATATATATATTGAGTAAAGGGTTAAACTGTACACAGTGCACATGTTATTCAGGGCTTTAGTGACAAGAGTGTATGTTTCTAACATGGTTTCAAGTTTTATGTTTACTGTTGGTTTCTGGTATTCAGAGCTACATGTAGCGAACTTGAAGTAAAAAACATGATATGTCCATTGAACAATAGCATTTTCCATTCTGTGATAGTTTGAGATAAATTGTGGCACTCATGGTTCTTGACATAGTTTATGGATATTTAACTGTTAACCTTAAAAATATGTGTAAAAATATGTTTTCTTCACATATTTTAGATTAAAGGGACAGGTGTATCAGCATAAAAATAATAATAATAGTGACTTGCACAACCTTTTCAGATGGGAAGTCAGGTCAGCATGGTAAGTTGGTTCAAGCACTGGCTGATAGTCTTTCAGTTATTTTGCTCTAGCTTGAACTGAACAGCATTGGACTACCGGTACCTTTACCAGGGTCCAAGATCATAAAACTTAAACTGGAGACCAGTCTCATATCTCAAATAGGCTGAAATGGAGAATCTTATTGGCTGAAATGTAGAGTTGTCTACATTTAAGCCCATAAGATGCTTGAGAATTGTCTCCATTTCAGCCAATCAGATGCTTGAGATTTGAGACTGGTCTGCAATTTCAGTATTATAATTTTCAGCTATGGTGTTGTTTTATTTAATTTATCCACAGGAGCTATAAAAAAAGTTTGATTGACAGGCAGTATGTCATTAGTGCAGCAAAGTACCTTGAGCACTAGCGGGTTGCATTGTTTCAAAATTGTTAAAAGTGAGAGATTCATTTTAACATGGTTGTTTAACTGACCTGCTCGCATGCAGTTGATCCTGCCCAGCCAGACAAGGGCAGGCTCATCAGAATTTGCAATGATTGTGCCTTTATCCAGAAAAGCTATCTAAAAAGATAAATATTTAAATTACTGATGTATCTTTTGAAATTTATATTCAAACTTAAACATCTAATGTACATGTACCATTTCATGTACTTTTGCACCTATCCATATTTTACTCCACAAGGTAAAGAGAGGGGTAAATGTACCAGGCAGCAATGGAAATTTTGCAGTAATTATTGATTTTAAATCATGACTAAGGATAACTAAAAAATTTAAGTTACCATTTTTATAGGGACTTTTTTTTAACCTTTTGAATACTATATTCTTTCTTACTGCTTTTTTGTTTTCTTTAATCATAAGTTAGTTTCATAACAGTAACAGTAGATTTTATTTCAGCATTTAAATTAATACCAATATAAAAATATAATTCACTATTGTAAATTTTCACTGTAAAACTTGTGCACACATAAAAATTGTAATATTTAGATTAAAAGATAAATTCTTGTGAATGGTAATTCAACTACGATTTGTTCATTTAAATTCAGGAATATAAAATATATGTATACATGCACAATTAATATTGAAAAATGCAGTTAAAAGAGAAAATTTGAATATTACAATCTGAGTAAGATTTGAATGTAGTTGACTGAAGTGTTCGTGTATTGTAAAATCTCTTGTTTTGTAAATCTTTCAGATTCTATTGGTTAGGCTTATGATGAGAGACACGAAAACCTACTGTTTATTCCTACTGAATGGAATAAAGTTTCTCTGTACCTGTTTCCAGGACCCAAGATCATAAACCTATGTTTGGAGACCAGTCTCAAATCTCAAGCATTTCATTGGCTGAAATTGCGACTGGGTGCTTGAGATTTGGGACTGGTCTGAAGTTTAAGTTTAACAGTCTTGGGCCAGATAATCAAGTGACAATAGTTGATTAAAGATATAGTGACTGCTTTGTCTGACAGATCTTAACACAATAATGTTCACCAAAGTGAGTCAGTGTCACATTCAAGAACTCCGATCCTACCATATACCTATATAGTTCAAGATTACACAGGTTTCAAAATTCAAAAATCTGCCTGAATCATCATTTTACAGTTACTCTACAGATATTAAAACAAATTTTCACTAGACTGTTCAAACCAAAACCCTGCCAACCAACCACTGTTCCCTCTTTATAACCCCTCAGTTTTTTGGGTTAATTTTATTTTAAACATTTGGCATGAAATATCACTCTGGAAGAACTTTAGCTTCCTGATCGTCAGTTTTGCATAACTGAATTCTCTCCCTTTATATTTGGACAAGTAATTGGGGACAGTTGTCACTCAATGTTTCCATGCTTTTTTATACACCCGCTTGGAAGAAGAGGGGGTATACTCGGAAAACAGGGGTATACTGTTTTAAACTTGTCTGTCTGTTGTGCATTCATTCTTCAGTCAGTAGCAAAATTTTCCGTCACAGTTTTCAAAGCAACTATAACATGCTGTAGCCTGATACTTTAAATATTTTCATTTTATATATAGGTAAATACTCTGAAAAATTATCTCACAGATTTACCTTGTTTGAAAATTGTTTGCTAGAAAAGCTATTTATTATTTCACCATTTTGACTTGAATAATAATTTTGAATGTTTTATTTCAGCCACTTTTATGCACAAGTATGTGAATGTTGATGTAGACCCACAGTTCAAGAGTGACCGCCCAGAGTGGGCCACGGCTAGATACCATGCCTACTACAGCCCATTCTGTGGGTTTGAGCTTCAAGTACAGTGGATGGTATCTACTGGACAAGTACTTGGTGATCTGGTAAGAAATCATGGACAGATTCAGATTCTGCTACTGTTAAGCTTTTAACCTTCTACACAATTGGATGTCTGTTATCCCAGGTGCAAACAGTGTAGAATCAGATCAGCTGGCACATCAATGCCATCTTATCAGGATCTCTACATTGTTTGTGTTTTGATTAATCAGGTCATTTGAGTGCAAAATAAAAAGTGTGAACTAAAGTGTGTTCCAGAAATTGAACATGTTTCAAAAATGTTAGATTTTGTGCACATTTCCAATAAATTGTGAAAGCTCTCATATGAGGTACAAGTGTGCACCGATTAAATTTAAACATTTTTTGTTGTTTTCAGTTGTTTTGATGTACGGTATAAGTGGTTATTTCTGCAGTGACTTTATTTCTGCTATTTCTGCGGTTAAATAAATGTCAGCAAATTTAAAATCTGCAGAATATTTGTCCCTTAGTAAACTTTATATCGGTCACAGTGTGCGTTCTACATTTTATACATGCTTTATTACACGATATTTGAATAAAGATATTTTTTATTTTAGTGAGCTTGGATACTGTTGCATTTACCGGTACTCTTAAAGAAAAATTAATCTGGTTTTACTCTGATCAAATTTTAAAGCTGTTCAAACCATGTCATTATATTACTAAAACACAGGTAAATCGCAGGAAAATATTTCACATTGGATAATGATTAAATAGGCGCATCTTTTCCTATTGTTACACATAATTATTGTTTGCACCAAGTCAAACATTCTATTGTTCATGGAAGCAATAAGAAACATTTATAAAATTCTACACCGTGTTTGCTATGATGGTTTGATTTGTTTTTTGTACAATTGCGTAAAGATTTTCCATTTACAGGTGACTGGTAACACAAACCTAATACATGTATTAGTTTTTACTTTATTTTGATAAGTTTCTCTGGCAATGACAATGATGTTTACATTTCCATTTTCTACTGAGACCGCAGAATTTTAATCCTATTATGAAAGAACTTGATGCCGCAGAAATAATGTACGCAGAAATAAAACACCCATGAATTTTAACAAAACTGCAGAATTTGGAACCCGCAGAAATAACTTATAAGGTATTCAGTTTTACTGAATTTATCACAAGAATTTTGATTTTGGTAAAGGTAAATGCCCTTATCAAAAGCTTTGCTAACGTGATAGTGAAGCAACCTAGTAAGCCCTTCAATTAGTAATAAATACAAGTTTTTGTATAGTCAAACTTGTTTTCAGCAGCCATCCAAGGAAGTGACAAAATGTGGCTGTGTTTTAAGAAGGTAAAAATAAGAACAAAAGGTCAGCTTAGGACATATTCAAGATGGCTGTTTAAGGCAGGTGGCTGTTGAATGCAGGTGTTGATAATGCAGGGTCAATATTTACCAAAATCTTGTATTTTGTTTATATCAGATAACTAACTGGGCGAGGAAAGCTGGGGTCTGTGGATTCCATCTCATGCCAGTGCCTGTAGATCCCTTTGCTCTACCAACATCCCTAGATAGTGACCCCCTACGAGGGCCCATCTTTATACCCCTGAATGTGGTAGCCATGGAGCCTGGTGGAATGTTCAGAGGTTTGTAGTTTGCCTTTATTCCATGGGAAACAGCTTATCCCTTTCCTCTATATATACACATTTTAATGCTTTTTGGTCAGAAATAACCTAACAACTCAAAAAGCAAAAGTTTAGATCCTGATCAGATGGCACTAAAACTATAAACTGTTCGCCCACTCAATGTATCTATGGATGAAATCCTCTTTGGGGACCATTGTAAATTTAGATCAGTCAGCCATTCCATGCAGTCTTCTTCCAGACATGCTTCTTAGTCTGAAACAACCTACTCAAACCGAAAGGGGGAAGTGTAGATCCTGCTCAGACTGCACATACATTAAAGCTGCTAAGAATCTACACAGTTAGTTGCTTCGTCCTGAATAACCATCATAGAGAAAAGTTTAGGTCCTGATCAGACTTCAGAACTGAATCTTCACTGGTCACAAATGCTATATCCACTGATTAAAGGGTTATAGCAGAATACATGCAATTTTCCACCTTAAAGTAACATCTGGCTCCGTGTTCACAAAACCTTTTGAGACCGATTTTCGATGTTATCTGACATTGAATGTCAGATTTTGACATCGATTTTGGTGACAGTGTTCACAAAAAAAATTGATGTCAGCTGACATCGAAAATGGATGTCAACTTGAAATTCAATGTCACTACTTTGACATCGATTTTTAGCATCTTTGAAAATCAATTTCATTGTCAGTTTCTATGGAGAAAAACAAAATGGCCGACATTGTAAGACGCTTGCGTCGCATCCGCTACATTAGAAACCGTTTGCCATTTCATAATCGTGTTTTTCGGGACCGAGCCAACCCTCTTGAATCACTTTCAAGGGAAGAGATTTGAGACAGATACAGGTTCTATCCTGAGAGTGTGATATATCTTTGTCAACTAGTCAATTTAGAGAGGGATACAAAACGGTCTAGCCCACTACCTCCGCTGTTGACAACTTTGGTGGCACTGCATTTCTTTGCCACCGGTACACATCACATTGTCACAGCGACTCTACATGGCATCTCGAGGTCTAGTGTCTGCCGGGCTGTTAAACAATTTACCGACGCCTTGTGTGAGCTGATCAACCAATTTGTAAATGTGCAAGTCGGAGATGCACTGACGACTGTTCAGAGAGCGTTTTATAACATTGCCGGTACAGTATGTTTTTCCATTTGATCGCATCTTGCTTACTTGATTGGTTGCTATTTAAACAAATTACGTAGTTACCGTCAAGGGAGTTAATCTACTCATGATATATAAAGTCACAACGGCTCTAAGTTACACCCCAGGTAGTTAAGTCGGCATTAACAGCTACAAGGGGAATTAATGCAAACATTCGAAAAAATTAAGGTTTCTTTAATCATGTATTTCCCGAACCATTGTCTATCATGTACCAACAGCTATTAAATATATGTGTGCGCGCATATAGATCTGGTAGATCTATTTACTATTTTAATCATGTTGTGTGTTTTTTTCAAACGGTTTCAATAAGTCAACATCTGTCGCTAATCTATTTATTTTTGTTAAGTAGACTATCTCAGAAATGCACTGATTCCAACTTCAACATTTTACTGCCAAAAGTCAATACTGACTACATAAGGCAGGCGCAGTCTGGAACAATAACAAATACTGCTTATTAATGACTTATGAAATTTTTAATTAGTATGAAAGTGACTTCACAACCCGGTCCCTGAATCGCTGGTGCCCGCAAGATTTCAAGAAGTTCAAATAAATGTAATATAATTTCAATCTTTGATTTCAAGGATTTCCGCATGTGGTAGGTGCTGTTGATGGGACCCAGATCAGGATTCAGGCACCAAGTCATGATGAAGACGATTATGTCAATAGAAAGGGATATCATTCAATTAATGTGCAGGTAACAAGAGGCAAATAAAATAATCTGTTTTAAGAGATTGCAATTAAAGAAAAATATATTTCATGGGTCATTATTAAATCTCCAGCTTATCAAGGATTTCTACTTTTACTGCAAGCCACTGAAAGATTAATCATGACCATCAGGCACAATGTCCGATATTAAATATCATGTAGAAATCTATCACACCGGGCGGGGATCAAACTCACGATCCCTGGAATAACTCTGGTTTTAATTGGGCTATCATTTTTGAATTTATGATGAGGCTATGATATCTATGCAATATAAACATGCATGTCACACAACATGCTGACTTCTTATAATTCTTCTTTCTTATTATTCTTATTTCATTCCAAGATGATCTGTGATGCAAGCTTTAAGTTCCTGAATGTTGTTGCAAAGTGGCCTGGCAGCGTCCATGATGCCCGAATATTTCGAGAGTGAAATTTGCGGTCGTTTTGAAAGAGGTAAATAAAAATGTATAAAGTATTCAGGTTTTTCTGTATTTATTTTCACGTTTTATACAACACGAAGATAATAATTACAATATTCAAGATCTTATAAACAAGTGGGCCATGTTGGCCCTAAATCGCTCTCCTGAGTGGTATCAGGACGATATGGCCCACCACAGGACGATGTGGCCCACATATAGATTATGTAGGAGAAAAGGAATATGACTACCTTTTATCTTATAATACTGTGATGTTATGGGTCTTAACCTTCATATGTATGCTACTATATTACAAATTGTTATATTCTTGTAATAAAACAGTGCTCGAAAGTTATGCAAATTGTTTTGTTGTGACAATGACAGCCATAACCACAGTGATAGCTGTAATAACAGTGACAACCATAACCACAGTGACAGCTGTAATAACAGTGACAACCATAACCACAGTGATAGCTGTAATAATAGTGACAACCATAACCACAGTGACAGCTGTAATAACAGTGACAACCATAACCACAGTGACAGCTGTAATAATAGTGACAACCATAACCACAGTGATAGCTGTAATAACAGTGACAACCATAACCACAGTGACAGCTGTAATGACAGTGACAGCTGTAATAACAGTGACAGTCATAACCACAGTGACAGCTGTAATAACAGTGACAGTCATAACCACAGTGACAGCTGTAATAACAGTGACAACCATAACCACAGTGACAGCTGTAATAACAGTGACAGTCATAACCACAGTGACAGCTGTAATAACAGTGACAACCATAACCACAGTGATAGCTGTAATAACAGTGACAGATGTAATAACAGTGACAGTCATAACCACAGTGACAGCTGTAATAACAGTGACAGTCATAACCACAGTGACAGCTGTAATAACAGTGACAACCATAACCACAGTGACAGCTGTAATAACAGTGACAGTCATAACCACAGTGACAGCTGTAATAACAGTGACAACCATAACCACAGTGATAGCTGTAATAACAGTGACAGCTGTAATAACAGTGACAGCTGTAAATAACAGTGACAGCCATAACCACAGTGACAGCTGTAATAACAGTGACAGATGTAATAACAGTGACAGCCATAACCACAGTGACAGCTGTAAATAACAGTGACAGCTGTAATAACAGTGACAACCATAACCACAGTGACAGCTGTAATAACAGTGACAGTCATAACCACAGTGACAGCTGTAATAACAGTGACAACCATAACCACAGTGATAGCTGTAATAACAGTGACAGCCATAACCACAGTGATAGCTGTAATAACAGGTACAGCCATAACCACAGTGACAGCTGTAATAACAGTGACAACCATAACCACAGTGATAGCTGTAATAACAGTGACAGATGTAATAACAGTGACAGCTGTAATAACAGTGACAGCTGTAATAACAGTGACAACCTTAATCAAAGCTGTAATCACTGTGACAACTGTAATCACTGTGGCAACTGTAAACACTGTGTCAACTGTTATTATGGTGACAGAGGTAATCACAATAAATTTGCAAACTGCAATCATTTCAGATTGTACTGGAATAACTATTCTTCAGGTGAGATTCAAGGCTTACTACTTGGTGATTCAGGTTATCCCTGCAGACGCTATTTACTGACACCCTATCAAACCCCACAGACTCCTGTGCAGGTAAAATATACTTCAAAAATTGTGTAACATATTAGGCAGTTGACTGTCATGAATAATTCTAAGTCATTGTACGAAATCTATCAAAAACCCTTACTGTGTAATGCAAAACCAGTTGATTTCCAACTTAAACTTAAATATTATCTCCGGAGAAGTACACTGAAGGTAGTTTCTCTGATTTCTATACATTTTCAGGAAAGGTATAACAGAGCTCTTTGCCGAACTCGTGTAGTAATAGAACAAGCATTTGGAGTCCTTAAGAGAAGGTTTCCTTGCCTGCAGTACGGATTAAGAGTGACACCAGTTAGAGCAGCAAAAATCACAGGGTGTTGTGTAATTCTACACAACATTGGAATGGACAGGAATGACATTTTTCCAAGAGAATGTGACACAGCTCAAGAACAACCAACTGTTGAATATGATGGAGATGGAACTGGAAATCACTTTAGAGACCACATTGCAAATGCATTCTTTGGCTAGATATCCATTGTTTGTTACCAATTGTTGACAGCTGCCTTTTAAAAGTGATGTTTTTTAAGATATATGATAACTGTATTCAATGCATCACTATTTCTTCTGTTGCAGAAAGCAAGTTATTATCTAATATTGTAACTTCACACATGTTTTGAATTGTATGGTCACTTCTGTAGGTGCTTATGGTATGAAAATATTAAAATCCTTTTAAACTAATATGATGACCTTTTCTCTCACTGTAGTAAAGAAGACGACCTGTATTTGTTGGAAAAACATTCTTTACCCCCCCCCCCCCCCTTCCCAAAATAATGTGTAACCGGGTTAGTTTTATGGTGAAGAGTTGTTGGTGAGGTGGCCGGTTGGCTCGGTAGCTCAGTAGTAGAGTGCTCGCACAGTATGTGAGAGGCCCTGGGTTCGAGACCAGGTCGAGCCACAACATTTTTCATATGTTACAAATGTTACAGACTGTTGTATAGCACGTACAAATTAATCCCAACCTGACCTTTATGCAAGAATATCTAATACATGAAATACGAATGTAGGAATAGTTTTTGATAATGGTCGGGGCTGCTGGGGGAGGAACGGGAAGTTGCGGAGTGGGGGTGGATCTCTGGCATTCAAATATTTTCATACCTGTTCAAAACCTCCACCAATTTCCCCCATTCTGCCTCCTTTTGTTTTACTCCCTGCGTGGACCCTTTGAACCTGCAGTACAGCTGATCGTAACTTTCGTTAATCAGCTGTACTGCATAGGCTTTTTCAGATGCAGACCATGGTGGGCACTTCGCGCACTCTGATTCCGACATTTTTGACAGTTCTTCCAGCAGACTTAAACAAGTTGCCCGTAAACAAACAAATTTCCGTTTTCGTTGCGTCGCTTACGGCGATACGAAAATTATAAAAAATCGTTGTCATCTGACATCGATTTTCAATCGCACTTGACATCGATTTTATTTTCATTCGTGAACACCATTTTTGAAATCGTTGTCAAGTGAAATTCAATATCAGTGTCATCTGAGATTGATATTCGATGTCAACAAAAAGTTTTGTGAACACGGAGCCAGGTTGAACTCTTTCCTCCATATATACACCTGTATGGCATAAGCGAACCATATAGATCCAGATCATTCAGCACATCCATGCCATTTGTACTGGATCTACACTGGTTTTACATGCAATAAAATGTGTATATATGGAATAAGGGTTAAGATTGTTTTCCAAAACTACTTGCATGAAATAGACCTGTACAATTGGCAGATTATCCATACTCTATAAATTGGGCAATATCAATAATATGTTGGCTATAATGTTCAGGAATCTCTAAATCACCAATACTGTAATCCTATACTTGATAGTTACAGCTTATATCCCATGACCAGTCCATGCAGATATGGATCTTCACTGTTCAGTTTTAGATTCAGACCAAGATGTGAACATTTTAGATCCATATCAGACTTAATGGATACATGTGCAAGCTGATCTTGATCTACACTGGCTGACCAATGTGATTGAAAGTGCATTCGTAGGGAAAGGGTTCTATGTCAGTTTGATAACACAAACAATTCAAAACCTGTTTCACTCTGCCACAAAGAAAAGATGTTTAACCTAGAAAACCATTTTATAAAGTTGTTGTTTTTAAGTTGTTGACATATGCCCATCTGGACATTGTTTATGTAACAGATATGAATTTAAGGATTTAATGTTGCAGCATTTTACCTAAAAAAATAAGTGTATGAAGTGGGGTTTTTTATGTGTTGACCTATGCTCATTTAGACATAATCTTTAAGTAACAGTTATGAATGTAAGGAAGTTGCAATATGTATTTCAGAGTACGATGAGGAAACCAGACAACAAAAGATGATTAAGTTTCAGGAAGCTATTATCATGAGGTCTGTAGTTTTCAACATGTTATTAAGTTGTACCAGAAGTAAATCTGTAGTTAGCTGCTAAATGAATCTGTGTCATTTGTGTGGAAAACAATGCATGTAGCCTTTTTGCCAGTTGATTTAACCAATTACAGCATATATTCACCTTTAATGCAGGGAGAACAGTGAAGAATATACACTGTAGATTCAGATCAGCTGGCACATCTGTGCCATCTGATCAGGATCTACACTGGTCACACATGCTTCAAAATAGGTATTAATGGAGTAAAGGGATATATAATTATTCTATAATCATTTAATTATTTTGTTGAATTGGGGTGAATTCATTTTTATACGCCCGTCGAAGACAAGTTGTATTATGAGAACATCGATGGCAGGCAGGCAACCGTCTGGGCATCATCCACAGTGATGCCTGCTCAATAACTTAAACAGTTGTTGACCGATCTTCATGAAAATTGGGGAAAATGTTTAATGGCATAATATCTTGGCCAAGTTTGATTACCAGCCAAAACACTTCATCCACTTCATAGTTATGGCCCTTTATTGGTACAAAAAATGTCAAATTCTTCGTTGGGCATAGTTTGGCACTGGCACTCTTGTTTATTATTCTTATTATTTTGATGGTTTTCTAACCTGGGTGTTAAGTGACAGATGACTGCTTAATTCAGTTGACTGCTTCCAAAGATAAACTGACTGATGTTGACTGCTTCCAAAGATAAACTGACTGATGACTGCTTGATATTGGTGACTGTTTCAATGGGTAAAAATGACTGCTTGATTCAAGCAACTGTTACTGTGGGTAAAATGACTGCTTGATATGGTTGACTGTTACCACTTTTTATGCCCCCGCCATGAAATGGCGACGGGCATTAAGAGTTGCTCCTGTCCGTCCGTCCGTCCGATATTCTCATGAACGCAACTCCTCCTGCACTACTGGTGGGAATTTAATGAAACTTGACCACAATGCTTGGCCTGATGTGTTGTTCTGCATAAAGGTGGGGTTTCGCTCTTACATGTTCCGTTCAGAAGTTATGGCCCTTTAATACTTCCATTTACATTAGTTTTAATAGGAGTATATCTCGTGAATGCAACTCCTCCCACACTACTGGTGGGAATTTAATGAAACTTGACCACAATGCTTGGCCCTGATGTGTTGTTCTGCATAAAGGTGGGGTTTCGCTCTTACATGTTCCGTTCAGAAGTTATGGCCCTTTGATACTTACATTTACATTAGTTTTAATAGGAGTATATCTCGTGAACGCAACTCCTCCTACACTACTGGTGGGAATTTAATGAAACTTGACCACAATGCTTGGCCTGATATGTTGTTGTGCATTAAGGTGGGGTTTTGCTCTTACATGTTCCGTTCAGAAGTTATGGCCCTTTGATAATTCCATTTACATTAGTTTTAATAGGAATATATCTTGTGAACGCAACTCCTCCTACACCTCTGCTGGGAATTTGATGAAACTTTACCACAATGCTTGGCCTGATATGTTGTTGTGCATAAAGGTGGGGTTTTGCTCTTACATGTTCCGTTCAGAAGTTATGGCCCTTTGATACTTCCATTATGTCTCCCCCCCTGTGGGGGGGACATATTGTTTTTGCCCTGTCCGTCTGTCACACTTCGTTTCCGCTCAATAACTCGAGTACCCTTTGACCCAGAGCCTTCAAACTTCATAGGGTGATAGCCCTTATTGATTAGAAGAACCCTATTGGTTTTGGGGTCAGTAGGTCAAAGGTCAAGGTCACAGTGACCCAAAGAGTGAAAACCGTTTCTGCTCAATAACTCGAGTACCCTTTGACCCAGAGCCTCCAAACTTCATAGGGTGATAGCCCTTATTGAGTAGAAGAACCATATTGATTTTGGGGTCAGTAGGTCAAAGGTCAAGGTCACAGTGACCCGAAGAGTGAAAACCGTTTCCGCTCAATAACTCACGTACCTTTTGAGCCAGAGCCTTCAACCTTCATAGGATGACAGCCCTTATTGAGTTGAAGAACCCTATTGATTTTGGGGTCAGTAGGTCAAAGGTCAAGGTCACAGTGACCCGAAGAGTGAAAACCGTTTCGGCTCAATAATTTGAGTTCCCTTTGACCCAGAGCCTTCAAACTTCATAGGCTGATAGCCCTTATTGAGTAGAAGAACCCTACTAAGTTTGGGGTCATTAGGTCAAAGGTCAAGGTCACAGGGGCCCGAAGAGTGAAAACCATTTCCGCTCAATAATTCGAGTACCCTTTGACCCAGAGCCTTCAAACTTCATAGGATGACAGCCCTTATTGAGTAGAAGAACCCTATTGATTTTGATGTCAGTAGGTCAAAGGTCAAGGTCACAGGGGCCCGAAGAGTGAAAACCGTTTCTGCTCCATAACTTGAGTACCCTTTGACCCAGGGACTTCAAACTTCATAGGTTGATAGCCATTATAGAGTAGAAGAACCCTATTGATTTTGGGGTCAGTAGGTCAAAGGTCAAGGTCACAGGGGCCTGAAGAGTGAAAACTGTTTCTGCTCAATAACTGGAGTACTGTTTGACCCACAGCCTTCAAAATTCATAGGGTGATAGCCCTTTTTGATTAGAAGAACCCTATTGATTTTGGGGTCAGTAGGTCAAAGGTCAAGGTCACAGGGGCCTGAAGAGTGAAAACCATTTCCACTCAATAATAGTTCTATTTTACCCAGACCATTCAAACTTCATACGATGGATGTCCTTATTGAGTAGAGGACTCCTATTGATTTTGGGGTCAGTAGGTCAAAGGTCAACGTCACAGGGGCCCCGAAGAGTATAAACCGTATCCGGTCAATTACTGGAGTTGGAGTACCGCTTGACCCAGAGCATTCAAACTAAATAGGGTAATAGCCCTTATTGAGTAGAAGAACCTTATTGATTATGGTTTCAGTAGGTCAAAGGTTAAGGTCACAGGGGTCTGGACGCAGGTGGGGGGGCGGGCGCAGGGGGGAGATGCGTTTTTCACAAAAAACATCTAGTTAACATTTGTTTTAATAGGAATATATCTTGTTTCTTATATTTTGTGTTAAGCAAAATATGCATTTTGCCCATAACTTTAAAACTACTTGAGATACTGCCTTGAAACTTGAAATATATTTTCACCATCAAGACCCATAACCCTGCTTTCAATATTTTTCAAATTATGCCCCTTTTTCACTTAAATTTTGTGTTAAGAAAAATATTCCCTTTTGCCCTTAACTTTGTTTGAAATGGAGGGATTTCAAAATAACTTGGCACAAATGTTCACTATAACAAGGCGGTGTGTCGTGACAATACCCATGCCAGTGGGTCCAAGGTCAAGGTCACTGTTACTAAAAATAGATTTTTCTTGCAAAATCTTGTCTGCTCTGTAACTTTGTTATTTCTTATTGGATTTTTAAATAACTTGGTATAATTGTTCACCATATCAAGACGGTATGTCACGTACATGCCCAAGCCTTTAGGTCGAGGGTCAAGGTCACTGTTACTAAAAGTAGAATTTTGTTGTCCAGGCTGTTACTTTGTTAAGAATGGAGGGATTTCAAAATAACTTGGCACAAATGTTCACCATGACAGGGCGATGTGTCGCATACCATGCCCATGCCTGTAGGTCAAAGGTCAAGGTCACTGTTACTAAAAATAGAATTCTCTTGTCCGGGCTGTTACTTTGTTATGAATGGAGGGATTTCAAAATAACTTTGCACAAATGTTCACTATGACAAGGCAGTGTGTCTGCACAATACCCAAGCCTGAAGGTCCAAGGTCAAGGTCACTGTTACTAATAATAGAATTTTCTTGTCCGGGCTTTAACTTCATTATAAATGGAAGGATTTCAAAATAACTTTACACAAATGTTCACCATGACAGGGTGGTGTATCGCGTACCATTCCCATGCCTGTAGGTCAAGGTCACTGTTACTAAAAGTAGAATTCTCTTGTCCGGGCTGTAACTTTGTTAGGAATAGATTGATTTCAAAATAACTTGACACAAATGTTCATCATGACAAGATGGTGTGTCCCGTACCATGCCCATGCCTGTAGGTCCAAGGTCAAGGTCACTGTTAATAAAATAGAATTTTCTTGTCAGGGTTGTAACTACGTTAGGAATAGAGTAATTTCAAAAAAACTTGGCAGAAATGTTCACCATGACAAGGTGGTGAGTCGTGTACCATGTCCATGCCTGTAGGTCCAAGGTCCGGGCTATAACTTTGTTTTGAATGGAGGGTTTTCAAAATAACTTGGCACAAATGTTCACCATGACAAGGCGGTGTGTTGCGTACATTACCCATGCCTGTAAGTCAAAAGTCAAGGTCACAGTTACTAAAACTTGAATTTACTTGTTTGGGCTATAACTTCTTTATGAATGAAGGGATTTCAAAATAACTTGGCACAAATGTTCACTATGACATTGCATTGCATTACCACCAACTTCTTCACAGACATTTCAGTAATGAGAAGACAACAGTGCCACAAATACAAACAATTTACTTGATCATAAAGTTTATGCATATTCTTATAATTACTCGAACATCACTGTCTTTGAAATGCTATTATTCCCATCATTGCACTTTAGTATCTGAAAACGATGCATAGTGGGGGCATCCATGTCCTATGGACACATTTCTAGTTAAACTGTCCTTCAATCTGTTGTAGGTTTGGATTCATGGAGAGCAGCGTGAGAGTACTGGACAAGCCTAGGGGGATGTTTCCGAGTGGTGTAGGGGAAGAGTATCATCAGTATGTACATTGTACTGGAGGCATGTTCATCATGATTGAAGATACACGACCAGCTAGCAAGTCACCAATCACAAAGGAGAAAAATGCAGCTTATCATAAACCTGGGTGTAATGGCAGAGAGCCCAAACCATTTTATGGTTTGAGTAAAAAGTCGAGTGCTGAAATGCGGAAGGATTACATCGCCCGTCAGACCAGCCAGACTTTTAAGGATGTTGAAGTGGAAATGGGGTTTCTCTGGTCATGGAATTTCATGTCGTCAAAGCGATGGCGGTCTGCAAATACTGGTGATGAACATTTTCAGGACCGAGTGCTCAGTGATTTCAGGGCTTTCTGTTTCAATGAGGAAAATAGATTGAATGAATTCTGGAATAGTTACAAACAAATCCATAATGTGTGATACTATTCTGCATAAGAATGGGAGAAAAACATTGCCAGGGAACTTGTTTTTGTTAGAAACTAATACATGCACCCTGATGCATGTGCCAGCACATCTGTTACATCTGATAAGGATCTACACTGTTTGCTTTTTGATTTATTAGGTTATTTCTGACCAAAAAGGGAATAGTGCAGAGCCTCATCAGATGGCACAGATGTGCTAAAGGCCTCTATACAAAGGAATGTGTTAAAAGAGTGTAAAGATATTGTGCATCTGTGAGTGCTTTTTTTAGTGATTTCATTTGGTATTAAGAGGTCGCAAACATTGCAAATGGCGAAAACTGGCTAAAATTTCAAAAATGAATTTTGGGGGAAATACTTATTGCCTGCTAGATTTTAGTAAAAAAATGTATTTAGCTAAGGATGTAGTTAATGTTTCAAGCTCAATTTAGTATAATTCATGTTCTAATTACCAAGCACACGTTAAAACAAAAGAAAAACCGTTTGCATGAGAACTCTGAAATTCATGGACAATATACCAAAGCAACTAATACCTGAAATAAGTATATGCTGGTCTACAATGTTTAGTGCCAGTTTGTCATAATAATTTTAGGGTTTTCAAGAAATTCAAGGAAAATTTACTTCCTGGTTCAAACTGAAAGTAGAAAGAAGACCCTTAAGTTTGTTACTGCATACATTGGAACCCTCCTAATTTAAGTCAGTTTCTATCTTTATACCCAAAAAAACTGTTACAGAATAATTTCAACATTTTTTGAGAAATGGACTTTATTAAACAAAGTTGACTAACATCTGTGATTCCATTGAAATTGTTGACAGGATACTGTTAGATGTGATAGCCTTTTGTATAAATTATGTGCAATATTTTTATTAATGCTGGATGAAATATTATGTCACTAAAATTCTAAATAAACATTGTCTGTTGTTTATATGCCCATCTGGAACATATTAGGAGATTTCATGCAGCAGGCATGTGGTGGGAGGCATGCACAGTCTGCAAAAGTTGTCTGCTCTTACTTGAATAAATCTTTTCAAATCTTCATCAGATTAAGTCAGAATGTTTATGGACAGTATATCATGGTCAGCTTAAATAACTATCCGGATTGCTCTAGTAACTAGAGTTATGGCCCTTTGACTACTAATTTTGACCTAGTAATGATAACCGGTGTCTGCTCTCTAACTTAAAAGCTCCACTCCAATCTTCACTAACCTAAGTCCTTTGTCAGACTGTTTAAGTCCATATTATCTTGGTCAGATTGCTCCAGGAATTCTGGAGTTTCGCCCCTTTAATTGCTGATATTTAAATTAAATGAACACTGCTCTTATAACACCAAACCTTGCTCATACTTGTGGTTTATTACCTCCTTTAACAACCAGCCAGATTGCTGCAGTCACTTCACAGTTGAGATCCTTGAATTGCTGATGTATGACCAAATAAGCACACACTGTATTCTGTTTAAATTGACTAGCCTGTCCGGTTTTTACCAAAAAGGGTGTTTGTGTACATAATATCTTAGCTAAGTTTAGTAACTCAAACTGGCTAGTATTGTATAACACAGTAGTTCTGCGATCTACTTTCATTGTCCACTCTGGTGACTTGTGTCAGGGGGGGTGTATTTCATTCATCCTTCAAACAATTCATATTTTAATACGGAATCGTTTTACTGTTAATTTTTGTTGGAGAAACCTGCCTCAATCGCAAAGAAATACTATGTTCAATAATTTCAAACCCTTAGAGGCAGCATTTACAACATACAGATGAAGGACTAGAATAAGGTCTGCGCAGATGGTAGATACAGCCCATATTCAGAACCCAAGTAAAATATGGGATATACGTGTGATACCATCTTGTCAGGCCGGAAGTTCGCCTGCTCAAGTGTTTTAGATGTGTTTTCGCTTGAAAAAAGAGCAATTCAGTTATACACACAGTCAGTTAAACATCTAGGAGTACCTTCCCTTTAGTCAGTAAAATAGTCATTATTAACATGAACAAAACGAATGAAAATAGTGAAAACTAAATTATTGCCACAGTCATTCAATGTTTAGTGCACTTGAAACGTTGCAATAGAATATAATATTTTTATTGCACATGCATTTTAGTATTATGGGGTCTTCTAAAATATTGCTAATCTAGCGAAACAATACGACTGATTTCTGTTTAGAGCGGTATTTCTCCGATACGGGTCTCGGATCAGTATCTATGGAATACTGGCATAGTCACTCGGGTTAGGACCCTTTAATTGTGACCAAAACTTAATTAGTTACAGACATATTTTGTGGCAGTTTTGGAATAACTGTCTTTAATAAGCTGAACTTTTGGAATAACCACGAAAGGGCCTTTTAATTGCCACCAAAACGTAACTTCTGTAGCACTTTAGAATAACTCTTTTAAAGGAGAATGTTTTGGGACATGTGTTGAACATATAACATTAAACAAGTGTGGTTGGTAACCAAAAGGGAATAAACAACGTCGAATAGGTCTAATATAAAAAAAACCATTGAATTAGACATTTAAGAATATGTCTTTAAATGAATAGTTGGGCAGATGGAAAATGAAATGCTGGGGAGATGACCGACCTTCAGCTAAACATTTACGTACCAGTAGACTTATGAAACCATTAGGCAGACCTGCCATAAGGACCCGCAGAAGAGTGTGAAAATGTTTGTATGTGGCAGTTATCTAACCCATTGAAATCTTCAAGTGAATAAACAAGTTAACAATCTCTATTTAAATAGAGAAATTATAGTGTGTTTACCAGTTCAAGAGAAAATAGTCAATACAATATAATAGTCAGTTTTCCATACTTGATTCACAATCTTGAAAGTAAATAAATCGGGTTGTTAGACTGGTAAATAGTTTTAAAATGTCCATGTGGAAGAAATTTAATATGGCATTTATTCAATTGACTATTTTGTCATGAACCTCAGCTGGTAAAAAAATAGAGCAATTATAACTTTAAATACTTGTCATATTCAAAAACAACTGAACAATTTGCACGATATTGCTAAATGTTTGAAGTGAGAAGTTGATGCGCCATAACTCATAATTTAAACATACTATTTATCACTAACGGTTCGACAGCGGTGTCACTCGGGTTCTTATTTTCGTTAAATCTTTGTGATTTACAATTCGTTCAATTGATAGCATTATAAAATTAATTTGAAATCTATTTTTTTGTAATCTAGAGGGAGACTATGTATTCTGAGTCTGGTCTGTTTAGTTAAATGATCATAACATTACCCAATTGCTTTTTCTTGTTTTTTTTTGTTTTGATTTTTTGGTCAATATTTTTGAGACTTTTTCTAGTCGTCTAAAACTTGTTTATCGTTCGCTTAAAATAAAACAGAACCTCCTTTTCGACATGTCTGCTTTTTCCAGCCGCTCAAGGTATATTTCCCTAATCCAAAATACGTCATTTTGATGGAAAATGATTTGTCTTCCCACGCCGATTTTACCGACAAAATATTAAATGATAGGACATAATTAAAAAGACAGAATCGTCCATGGGCTTCTTCAAATCTTGAGCATTCCACTTTAATACACATAGTTATATCGATCTTGTTATTTCATATAACGACCAAACTCTTATTGTCGGTGGAGACTTTAATACAGTCCTTAATTTTAATGTAGATAAGCTTAACGGTCGAAAAAATACAAATATAAAATGCTCACAAAAACTAAATTCATTAATAGAAAACAACGACCTACACGATATTTGGAGACTTAACTTTCCTAACAAAATGAAATTTACTTGGCATTCAAATACCCAACCAACTATATTTTGTAGATTAGATTACTTTTTGATTTCTTCTAACTTAATAAATAATAGCAAAAAATGCTGTATATCTACCGGGTATTGCTCCGACCACTCTCTTGTTGTCTTTGAGTTAAACACATCTAAATTAGAAAGGGGACCAGGATATTTTAAAATGAATAATTCGTTCTTGCTTAATAATGAATATCAGCAAAATATAAAAAAATCAATTATAGAAATTGCAGAAGTTAATAAGGAAGCTAATCCAATGATATTATGGGAAATAATAAAAGGGCGAATAAGAGACGAAACAATCAAATTCTCAGTCAAATTAAAAAAATCTCAAAATAAGGAACAGCTTATATTAGAACAGAATATTAAAAAACTAGAGCAAAGTATTTTAAATGACCCCAATAATAATGAATTAATCCAGAATTTAAAAACTGAAAAAGAAAAAATGCAAACTATTTTAGATGAAAAAACAAAAGGTATTTTAATTAGGTCAAAGGCTGAGTGGGTAGAAGGGGCAGAAAGATGTTCTAAATATTTTGCAAACTTGGAAAAGAAAAATGGAGAAGCAAAAACTATAAACACATTGACTACTGAAGTAGGTATTGAAATTCATGGTACACAAAATATTTTGTCTTATATTAAGTCTTTTTATGAAAAAATTTATACTAAAGATGAATTCATCAATGATAATGATTATTTTTTCCCCAACAATCACTCAACTCTAAACAATGAAGAAAAGCAATCCTGTGATGGTAAACTAAATGAAAAAGAATGTATTGATGCTCTTAAAGACATGAAAAATGGAAAAAGTCCAGGATCAGATGGAATTTCTGTTGAATTTTATAAAATATTTTGGCACGATATAAAACAATACTTGATAAACTCGCTTAATTATTCACATGAAAACGGTTTCTTATCGGAATTGCAAAAACAAAGTTTTATAACATTAATACCCAAAAAAGATAAAAGTTTAACCGATATCAATAACTGGAGACCAATATCATTGTTGAACATAGATTATAAAATTTCCGCAAAAGCAATTGCAAACAGAATAAAAACAGTTTTAGAAAAACTAATAAGTACTGATCAAACTGGATTTATAAAAGGTAGATATATCGGTGAAAATATAAGAGTAATAAATGAAGTTATTAACAAAGTTAACGATGAAAATGAAGAAGGTTTAATTTTCTTTGCAGATTACAAGAAAGCTTTCGACAGCTTAGATCACAACTTCATGGTTAAATGTCTAAGGTACTTTAATTTCGGAGAATCCCTTGTTCAATGGATAGAATTATTTTACAGTGATGCAAAGGGGTCTATTATTAATAATGGTCATATGTCAGAATTTTTTAGTGTTAAAAGAGGTGTTAGACAGGGATGTCCGCTTTCTCCTTATCTGTTTATTCTCTGTGTTGAACTTTTGTCGCACTCTATTGAAAACAATCCAAATATAAGAGGTATTACGATAAATAATATCCATTTTAAACAGACACTCTTCGCAGATGATGCTAGTTTCTTTATAAATGGTACAAAAAACTCTTTTGAAAATCTAATTGATACCATTGACAAATTCAGTTTAGTGTCAGGGTTATGTTTAAATGAATCAAAATGCACAGTGTTAAAACTAGGCTCAATGCGTTCGGTTAATTCAGCGTACTGTCCCAACAAAAATTTTAATTGGAATTCAGAAATTGCTTCCACTCTTGGTATTATTTTTTCGAATGACATTAAAAAGCAAATAGAATTAAATATCAAACCAAAAATAGAAGCCTTCTCACACACTTTACAATTTTGGAAAAAATGGAAACTTTCACTGTATGGGAAAATTACAGTCCTCAAAACGTTTGCTTGGCCTAAATTAATATATCCCTTAACAGTTTTAAGCAACCCACCTCTTACTATGATCAATGACATAAGAAACATGATGTTTCAATTTTTATGGGATCACAAACCCGATAAGATTTCGAGAAATACTATTATCCAAAACTACGAGGATGGGGGTCTAAAAATGATTGACATAGAATCATCATTGAATTCATTGAAAGCTAGCTGGGTAAAAAGACTTCTTTATGGCAACGAGGCAAAATGGAAACACCTTTATTTAAATGAATTGACAAGATATGGTGGTATGCTGGTTTTTAAGTGTAATATTGAAAGTAAAGATGTTAAAGCCCTTGATATTAAATTTAATTTTTTAAAAAATATAATATACGCTTGGAGCACAGTCAACTTTGACTTAACTCAATTCACTATTAGTGAAGAGATTCTTTGGAACAATAGTAAGATTAAAACTGGAAATCAACTGTTTTTCTATAAACAGTGGTTTCGGAAAGGCATAATAAACATAGGGCATATTTTTGATTTTGACACCAAAACCATGTTCACGTTTGAACAACTAAAAACAAAATTTAATTTAAATGCTGGAGATTTTCTTAAATACTATAAAATTAAGAATATAATTCAAAAACGGTGGAAATCGGAACTTATAAATCTACAGCCACCAAGACAGAATATAGATTATTTGATAAACAGAATAACAGCAAATACAAAGGTTACTCGACTAATATATAACATACAAATAATAAAGAAAAAACCCGTAGAAACAAAACTTGCAAAATGGAAAAATGAATTTGATAACATGACACTCGATTGGAAACACATATTTATTATTCCGTTAAAATGCACAATTGATACAAAACTTAGAGAATATCAATATAAGTATCTATGGAAAATTGTGCCAAGCAACACGTTCCTTTATAAATGTAAACTTACAGAGTCAACCATATGCGATTTTTGTTTAATGTCAACCGAAACAATAAAGCATCTATTTTGGGAATGCCAATGCGTTCAAAAATTTTGGATGGACCTGATGTCATTCTTACAAACAAAAAACTTACATGTCAAGATAGACTATACATTAATTACATTTGGGATCACAAAAGATCTTTTTAACCATAATACATCGGTTCTTAATTTTATTATCTTACTATCAAAATACTTTATTTCGAAAAACAAATATAATAAAACCAGACCTACAATTGAACACTTCATTACCTACCTAGATCAAAGAATTAAGGTTGAACAACACATTGCAAGCATAAGAGACAGACTGCATATTTTCCAGGCAAAATGGAATAATTTTATCAATCTTAATACTTAAAATTTACTTGTTTTATACTAAAATCAATTCTTGAACACAGAAAGACACAATTTCTCTCTCTCCTCTCTCTCTCTCTCCTATCCTTTCTCTATCCTTTTTTCCTCTTTCACTCTGCCCCTCCTTAATATTAATGAATATTAGTTATTATGACTAACAAGTTATATATTATTAAAGAAAAACTTTAAGTACTTTTATATGGACTATGGACAAAGATTGCATCTTCTCAAATATTGTAAAATACTAGTTCTAATTACATATGAATTATGATTTCTTTTGCATATTGTATTATCTATGTACTTAGAGAATAAAAAGTAATAAAAAAAAAAAATATCGATCTTAAACAACACTAGGATACATTAAGTACTTGCAGAGCACAGAGTGGCTTCCGAGTGCAGTCAGCTCTCTGATCGAGCGAAAAATCTGGATGTGTTGCGAAAACATATAAGGAATAGCGAAAGAATAACTTAAGAACGCCAGCATACCCGTGTTGGTCGATCTTATCGCATTCTTATCACTGCATTGGCATCCTTTTTACAAGTCTAAGACTGAATATATGTCTTGTTAAACTTAATGTACATTTTGTTTATATGTTAAACAATGTTGTTGCAACAACTAATTTTTTCAAATAATAGTGTTTTGCATCACAACTGTATTTATTTAGCGTTGTCATAAATCTTTCCAATAAATAGTTTCGCAGTCCTGTACGAGTTACTTCCCGTGACCAGATATCCACCCAAAACGAGGCTTCACAGGAAAGCTGAACTATCGGACTATGGCTTAAGCATATAAGGCCTAACATAATCCATTAAATTTCAGGTGTGTAATCGTCGCCGCCGGTCGAAAATAAGTTACTGGTCTGTTATTCTAGTCAGACATTTTATTTTCACTATTTGTTAGATATTTGCATTTTAATATTGTAAGAACATGTACCATTCTTGTTGATAGTGGGCAGTATGAAACGCGATTCGGATAAACGTTAGTATTAATGTTACGAATTTCTATACAGCATTTTCATCTTTATGTATTTTATACTTAAAATTATATTTAACTGGTATGAAATTCGCAAATTGCTAAGACTGATAATGTACTATACTCCGGAAATCGTGACATGTCAACATTCGGTTACAGTATCTGTACGTTATACTTGTACTCATCTATTACTTGAATTCATCGTACCGTTAATGTTCAACGAAAAATAATTTTGAATTTTTGAAAACGTCACGTATACTTCACAAGCAAAAATACGGTACGATTGATTTTGTCTTGAAATTAAGAAGGATCAATAAGGTTAACTGATTGTTTGTATCATTCATATAATAAAATTCAAGGATTCTGATGCTGGCTTCTAATAAAGATGGAGATGCCGGCTTCAAATAATGATGGGAACATTTATATTAACATTAAGACTGCTAAGGTTTGAAATTCGGTCATTTTGGCGTAAACGCTCAATCGCTTGATTGAATATTTATAAAATGTTCTGCTAAGATGAGTTTCTAATTGATGTCTTATGGTTCTACTTGTCGTATTAAGGATTAATAATTCATATAACTGCTATATCAAATACTTTTGCTATCCGATTCAGTAATTAGGGATTTCGATATACTTATTAATTGGGAGGTGGAGGTACATAAAAAGTAAACCGATCTCTATTGGTCAGTGATATCTTCTTCTTAGTAATTGACAGGGGACCCCTTGTGCGCGACAATTTGGCATTTTTATGACATGCCGCTTTCAAAATCAATCGCAGCCGGCATGTCAGTAGTTGATAAGACACGCTAAGCCGGAAACGACACTCAATTTATCCGTGGATAGAACACAGGCTGTTAGTTTAAGTCGTTTAAAGTAAAGGAATAATGACTTTACACTTATTGTCAAATTAGATTTGTTGTTTTATCAACTATTCTTGATAAAAAAAATTTCATTACGCTGATGTATTATTACTAATTCAACGATAAACGAGAAAATATATTTTAAAAAAGAAATTTCATGATGAAAAACGAAAGTTGTAGGTACATGTTCCCTATTACATTAATACAGCGAGCAATAATTTTTCCTGTATATTAGTCACGTGACTGAATAGGGGAGGTAACCGAAAAATTCACCGAATTATTGGAAAGGCGTATACTTCAGAATAAGCCATAAGGCATTCAAAGTGTAATGCTTTCCTACCAGTAAGATGTAGGAAACGGTAAACGGCATTAGGTTTTGCCACTATTTTTCTAGCGGTTTTCGTGAAAGCAAAATGTTATCCTGGGGACACATAAAACCGCTATCCCTGCGTTTTGCCCCAACTGGATGTATTTTTGCCATAATCTGAACTTTCTATTTCTGTAATATAAGATGTAGTAGATACACATTAATACATCATATATTATAATGTTATATTATAAATAGCTTTTGAATAGTCTGCCGTTTCCTTTCCTGTCACACACCGTTTGACGTCTTCATATAGCCATATACCCAGATGGCATAAAAAGAGACGGGACCCAACTGTGTATAAATATAAGTTACTTTTTATATCTTTATTTTATATCAATGGGGGCCTACCGATATACAGAGTTATCTCCCATTGAGAGTGGTTTCCCTTGCCGATTGGGTAGTTCCGGTTTAGAAGCGGTAATAAGAATAGCGTCAGACGTGTATATAAAAAGTCTCAAAATGCTTCCGAAGTTTAAATGCATTGTCGAATAAACAAAGAAAGTAAAACCGTTATATCAGGAATTAAACCAATATCTTTGAAAAATGATTTTCGGTTAACAACTTAATACAATTTTACTTATTTACGTTACGAAATTTGATTTATTGACTGGCATTGAAATTATAGCTTTTTCAAACATGCACTAAAGTATTCGGCCAGTCACCGTTAAGTCTTGCAAACAATGATAATTAAGTAAAGGGCCTGGTGTTTTATGACTATGTTACGTAATCTAAGCAAGACAGGGGTCTTACCAGCTGGAGGTGTAATAAAGGCCTTTTGAAGTTTAGATGTTTACACTGTAAGAGGTTGAAAAAGTTGGATGTTGGAGGTACAAGTGTTGTTTTAAGAAATTTACTAGGGATTAAATATGCTAATTAATTGTCGCAATGTTGTTTGAGACCCGAGACATGTTTGTTTGATTTTTGCAACTTAAAGTGCTCCAAACTAAATTGAAAAAAGCCCTCGGGAAGAATTTACTCAAAAATATATTTATTTTATGAAATAAAATTGATTGTAAAACTAACTAAGCTAAAAATTCAGAAATAAAGAGGAAAACGTGAAAACATTATGAAACCATGTTTGAATATGTTCTAAATGATATAAAAAAGAACCTTTTTTTAAGAAAGAGAGCAGCACATTAAAAAAAAATACGAAGAGGGCACAAATCTGTGAACCAAATGACGTGGATTAAATTTGTAGGAAAAGGCTCAGTAATTAATAATATTTGAAGTCCTTTAAAAATGTATCATCGGCATGAAAGAACATGCATAAAAAGGAACGGTCGTTATATTGGCGGACGTCAAACTTAAACTTAAATCATAAATACGAGTATTATAACTTTAATTAACTACCTTTTCTAAGGTTTACTAACTTTTTGTGGTGTGAGCAACAAAGTATTTTTAATGACTTACAATTTGGCTTTCGCAGCAAAAGAAGTACCACAGACTGCGTGTTTATACTTCACAGCATTATTCAGAAGGTTCTATCTAATAACCAGTCACTTTACTGTGCATTCATTGACTATGAGAAGGCCTTTGATACCATTGTTAGAGATGCTATGTGGTACAAATTACTTGACATTGGTGTTAGCAGTAAGATGGTTACCATGTTGAAATCCATCTATGAACATGTTTCAGCTTGTGTTAAGGCATATACAAATCTATCAGATTTCTTTGAAGTCGCCCTCGGCTTGAAACAGGGGGAACCACTCTCGCCGATTCTTTTTATCCTTTTTGTCAATGACGTCACTGAAAATCTTGATCTCCAATCTTTAACCGAAAGCGATTTCAACCAATTATGCATATACATGCTGCTATTTGCTGATGATATGGTGTTATTCACTACAAACAAGAATAGCCTACAGGCTCAACTTGACAGTCTATATGCATATTCTATAAAATGGGGCTTGAAAATAAATATAAGTAAAACCAAAGTATGCATGTTTAATAAAAGAACTAGAGATGAAAATTTTCAGTGGTATATCAATAATGAATTAATAGAAATTGTTGATTCTTTTTGTTATCTTGGCGTCAAATTCTATCGAAATGGATCAATGCAATTAGCTATAAATAGTCTATCAGAACAAGCACTAAAAGCAGTCAACGGTTTATATTCTATTTTCACAAGATTAAAATTTGACGTGAGAACAAAATTTCAACTTTTTGACAGGATGGTCGAACCCATATTATTTTACTGCGCAGAGGTTTTTGGTGTGTATAACACAAGCGCTATTGATAAAATTCATATAAAGTTTTGTAAAAAAATACTGGGAGTGAAATCTCAAACACCAAACCTGGCGGTTCTGGGTGAACTAGGAAGATATCCTATGTCACTTATTTGCAAAGAAAGAGTGCTAAAATACTGGATTCATATAATGTCAAATCCGGGTTCGATTATGTACAAAGTTTTTTCAGACCAATGTCTTGATATAGATATGCCTAGAAACAATAGCTGGGCCAAACATGTTAAGCAATTATTAAATGATCTAGGATTTGGATATCTATGGAATAATTTTAATGTTAACACGAGTTACTTTCCGATGTTGAAAACAAGACTGCGTGACCAATACCAACAGGAATGGCACGCTTCTATATGTAGCATGCCAAAACTTGAATATTATATAAAATACAAAACCTCGTTTAAATTTGAAAACTATCTACATATACTAGACAACGATTATTTTATTAGATTCTTTGCCTGTTTTCGTTTATCCTCACACAATTTAGCTATTGAAACCGGAAGATACATTGGAACTGAGAGAGCCCATAGAATTTGCCAAAATTGCAATTACAATCTGGTTGAATCAGAATATCATTTTCTAATGACATGTAATAAATACTCCGATTTAAGAGCTAGGTTTTTACCACGAATATCGTGGCCTGATACTAGAAAATTTTGTTCTCTTATGTCTACAAATAATAAGAATACTTTAATGGGTTTATGCAAATTTCTAAAAAATGCCTATAATCTAAGACAGTAATCTTATTTAGGAATTGTGTGTGTCTCTTTTTGTGTTGTTGTGGTTGCTGTTACGTGATCTATTGCCACATCGTTTATATGTCTTGTAAAATATCGTAAATTGCATGCGTAATAGATAGTTATACAATCATTGTTCTGTAAATTAGCCAAAGGCTATATTGCTGAGATGCTAATAAATGTGTTGTTGTTGTTGTTGTTGTTTACTAACTTTTATCTTTCTCAAACCTGCCTTTTTGTTATCAAACCTGCCTATTTGAGCATAAGAAATGCGTAAACTCTTAATTAGTTACGGGGTAGAACATAACGATGTTGAACACAAACCGCTCAAGCTTTTCGCGGAATTACCGCATAGAAGAACACTAACGAAATGTAAGTGTGTGTTGGCCCAGGAACCCTCGTCGTGGTCGCTCGGACGAGCTACTAAGACTGCGCACTGGAGAGCTTTGCTCGCCCAGTATATATGTAGAACCCATACTGATTACATAGCTACCGTTAATAACAAAGTTATATAATTATTGTAATAATAAAATAGTCTGCAACCACAGCGATAACAGGCCGATACAGTGATTGTACCCGTTGACCCTATCCGCAGGCAGTGTACAGTTCAAGCTTGACAAACTGACCCTCTGACAGGTTCATCGAGTACGATTCGATATCGCTGTAGTTGCTTACAAGTTTTAGCTTTCCAAAAAGCTAGTCGGTCATTAGCAAATAAATTAATAGAATAAGTAGGTATGTATTCGTCCTTGTATTTACTTTTGGACCAATGGAAGTCAATGATATGGCCAGTTTTCTGTCGATCAATGTCACACAGACTGTATCTGACAAACTGTTTGTGAATTTAGTTGATGTTTCAAGTTTCAAGTTTATTTCCATTTACATTTTTCTGTATGTACAAAACATAAACAAGAGAACTTAATAATACATTGTACAATTCTGTTACTTTAAAGCATGCAAACAAAGTTGAACGGCTGATGTTTGATTTATTGAAACATGAAGAAGACGTGTACCGGCAAAAGGCATCAATATAAATAATCATGTCTCTAGTAGACGTAATTTATTATTTTATTCAGGAGGTGTAGAAATAATTACGTTGTTTAAGCAACAGTGAATCTGATGAATATGTTACATTAACACGAATGCTCAAAGAGGTACCATAGAACTTTCCGCAGTCGATACTTATTTGTACATTGAGAGAAAAGCCATGCTTATAATATTCAGTATTCATTACCAACATTCATAAAGTGTAGTTTTAGATGGTTCAGCAGATCTCATCAAACTTTAAGTTGACGAGCGTTAGAAGACAGTAAACAATGAATTAGGATGCTTTATTACTTTCACTTAAGCTTTATTCTGCTCATATCTTTTGTTTTTGTTTGAACGATTTTCTCTGAAACTATTACAGAAACTCAAGAAGCACTATTTGTATTTAAATTAATCTATCATCAAAGAAATTGTCGTTATGCCACTGTTCTGAAAATTCTTCACATCTATTTCTCTACTTTAAAGGCTGGTTTTGCATTGCTTGCAGTATATTCTAGTAGATCGCCCTTACATAGAAATGATAGTGCTTGTGTTGTCTACCTTACTGTACTTGTCAAAATAATGTTATTGTTTAGTATCCCAAGGCCGAATTCAGATCCGTTATATTGCATGTGTATGGGATAGCAGACATTGGGGTCAGGGGTATCCCCGGAAATCTTTTACAAGTAAAACTCAATTTGGATTGCAACTGCGACGAGTCCAAGCGTTCACTATTGACCCAAAGAAGAGAACGCATGGATAGATGCGGTTTTGATAGGGAATAGGGGAATCAAAATAAATCAATTCGTATTTCATTAATAATGCATATATTCAAGGGCAAGTTTTGAATATTATGGCGGCGGAAGTTTTGTTACATAAATTATATAGTTCAAGTTCAAATGATAAAAATACAGATGCATGTATAGAATGGTTACCAAGTTTCTTTTTTAAAACAATCCTGTAAGTTTTGTTTTCTTAAAATAGATGAAAAGGTCACTTTGAAAACCACCGAAGACAAAAAATGCCTTTTAAAGACTTTTAAGCATATCAAAAACATAAAATACCGCATCGTAATTAGTGCTCCAACTTGGATATCAAAAGGACAGGGAAATAGATAGATCTAAAAAACCATGGCAGTTTTTATGCAACAAGCTCAAATCTAGGCACTTTTATGCAAATCTTTGAGAAAGAGCATAATACATGTATATAAATTTCCCACTGAATGAGTAATTGCGAATAAAAGATAAAATGTAATGTTCATAACTAATGAAGAGATGGGTAGTCATCAAACCAACTAGGTTTAAACTCTCGCAGCTCGGGTTATTTCAATAGTGCGCTCGTGAAATGCAAAATTGTGAGGTTGATTATCTGATAACAGCTACATTTGTAATTATGGATTGAAATGATTTTTCAACAAACTTGACTAACGAAGTACTTGTAACTGAGGTAACGTGTCGCCATTTATCCTATAAATTGATATAAGACAAGTTCAATAAACAAAATCTTTATTGATGCTTTCACGCTGAACGTATTATCATAAAGTTCAATTAACTCCTGTGGCCATCCTAGTCGTTTATCTCTATCGTCCGCAGCTATTTGAGCGTATTGATGACTGTCTTTTAGCGTACCGCCGCCCCATTGACTACGCTTGTGATATAAGATAAAAATATTGCCAATGCTGATCTCGTATGTTTACTTTAAACAATGGTCATATCACATTCGCTAAACCTCCGGTATCTTCTGAGAACGTTCACCGACATTGCACTGGAAATCGCAAACAAACTGCAAAATCGCTGATCCCGTTTTTTTTAAACAATGATCACCTCACTTCGCTAAACTTCCGTTAACTTCTGAGAACTTTCGCAACATTTGCACTGGAAAGCGCAAAAAAGCAAAATCTCTCTTTAAAAGACAATATTTTAGACAATTAAGCAAAGTTCTGAGCATTCGTTTCCTCCTAAATGCTTATTTAAAACATCTCCTCGTTTGCTATAAGCCCCACTTTTACGACCGTATGTTTGGTGATTTATACCACAAGAAAGAAAATTTTTAATGTTAACACATGGATAGAAGTTTTCATCAATTTTCAAAGTCAACGCATGGATATGAGTTTTTTTGAAACCCGCATTATGTCATCTAACATGGCATACACTGAAATTGACATCATTAAAACAAACAAACAAAAACAGAAAAATGTGCGAGAACCAGCAATATTACATGTTGAAGTTCAGCATTCTAACGAAATTGTTGAAGATCAGAATATTAAATATAATAATTTGAGTCCCTGTCAGGCTGCTCATCCCCCACCCTAGGACAGTGACAAAATTTTGTTGTTGAACTCTTGATTTTGGAATACATTTTTGGTTAAAAGTGTATGCTAATGGCCGACTAGCTTTTTGTAAACTTTTTTATTACAGACAGCCTTTCCCGCCGTCGGGAAAAAAAGTCTCACCAAAAGCTCGAAATACGCGTAATATTCAACAAAAAACGGCCTCCGAAATGCAGGTTATTTTTTCATAGATTCTTCACCCCCGTGCGACTTCCGGAAATCCCAGACGCTTTTGGTCGGAGCGTTCTGATTGGTAGAACTATTGACGTAGTCCGGGACATACTTTGCACACAAATTGTTCGACCAATCAGAACGCTCCTAACAAAAGCGTCTGGGATTTCCGGAAGTCGCACGGTGGTGAAGAATCTATGAAAAAATAACCTGCATTTCGGAGGCCGTTTTTTGTTGAATATTACGCGTATTTCGAGCTTTTGGTGAGACTTTTTGACATTTACTGTTAGATCATACCCTCTTGCGTTGAACCAAACAGCTGTCAGGCTGGAACCCACAGTATTGTAGGAGAAACAGCCTCTCGAACAGGGCTAGGGTCTGAAGTCGTTCCTGACCATTATTCAATTATATACATAGAAATATAAAAAAATTTTAGAATACGATTTTGACGGTGTATTTTCGCATATTTTAATAGAATGGAATAATATAAGTGACTTGACACCATTTTTACAAAAAAAGGGCGTATTAGTAAGGGTTGGCAGGGGGTGGGGCGGCTGGTCAAGCGCCAGTGGTTTTAATTCTTATTCTCAGACCGGAACTACCCAGTAACAGGTGCGCGTTGCAAAGGGAGGTAACTTAAGACAGAATATTGAGATAACTCCGTATATCGGTAGGACCCCATTGAGAAACGAAAACTTGCGAATTCCTGCTGTTATTTGTCGGGACCCCTCCAGCTTTATCATTTATCCCTCTCTAGATTCCCCTAGTGTGTATTCATGTATACATTTTGCATCAGAACTTAAATTGCTGATTAAAATGTAAAGAAAAACATACCATACTGACTTACCAACAATATCTCGCAGCCATCGGTTCAAATAATTTTCAGGCTTTTAAATATAACAGAAAAATGTTTGACATTAAAACCGTAAGTAGAAGTGAACAGTGACTTCCTCATATTTATTAAAAATCTAAAATTAATTTGACAGATCGTCGCCAAATTTGGTAAAATATTGAAAATTCTGCTTGCCTGATACATTTTTATATATGATTGATTTGATAATTATATATATTTAATTTTAGATAGGTTCTACACGAATTCAGAATTCTGATGTAAACGATATTTTTCCATTTGTTTCGGTGTGTTCTATGTGTTCGCCTGAACTCAGTGTTGACATGTTAATATAGTCACGAATGAATAACTAAAATCTGGTCAGCAATTAGTAGTTTTAACAAACTTCGCTTGTGGAATTTTAGCATGTTTACGCCAATTTCAATGTCAGCGTTCTGAAAATAAAAGCTTTTAAAGCTTAATGTTCGCCCGTATAACGTGATGGATAATAGAATAATCAATCAGTTAACAAGACTATTTCGCACTTGAATATATTCTAATTTATAATAACTAAACAAACAAAGCATTATCACAATACCATTAACAGAGCTAACATATTGTCAAATTAAAATCACCGTATAAACGTAGTGTTCCATTTGTGCATCAAGTATTGCATCCGTCATTAATTAGAAAAACTGGAACATTATGCATTTTTTTCAGAAGTGACAACGAGTCGATGAACTGTCACAATACTGCTATTATAGAAACTTCAACTATCCTATTAATGAGAAATTTACTGGAATTTTTACATTTTAATTGTATTGATTTTATTGTAATGTTGCATTGATGCCATTAACCAGAAATAATGTGCTTTCTCGATTGCATACATACAATTGGTCAGATTTAATTTATAGCTGTATAAATCAATTGATACCCGTCACAACTATCTCATTAAGACTGTCGCGAGGCCCGGGAAGTGCACTTTCGATATCAATTTTTTTCAGTTCCCAAATAAGTATTTACTAACAACACATCCATTTACTGAACTTAACTATTTCCTCCATAGATACAACTTTATTGCATGGGCGAACAGTTTAGATCCAGATCAGCCGGAACATCGGTGCTGTCTGATCAGGACCTAAACTGTTCGCTTTTTGATTTGTTAGGTTATTTCTGATCAAAATGCGACCGGTGTAGATCCTGATCAGATGGAACGGATGTCCTGGCTGATCCGGATCTACACTGGTGACACATACGTAAAAATGCGTATTTATGGAGGAAACGGTTAATGCAATGGTTGTTAACTTTTGTAACCGGGTATCAAATAAAGGTACATGTATTTGTAAAACAGCAATAAAAACTGGTTTGTCTACAAGCCATTTACGGCAAAAACACATAAATATTAGTTAACGCAAGGAGGCGCTTGTCACCCACATCGCCACAGACCGACTTAAAAATATATAATTGTTAAAAGGTGAATGTTTATTAATATCTTTGGTATTAATCATGTCTTTGAAATCTATGAGATATTCCTTTTTAGCGCACCTGTCACATAGTGATAAGGTGATCTTTTGTGATCGCAATTTGTCCGACGTCCGTCCGTCCGTAAACTTTTAATTTAAACGACATCTTCTCATATACCGCTAAGCCAATTTCATCCAAATTTCCCAGGAATGTTTCTTGGGTGGTCCCCTTTGAAAATTATTCAAAGAATTGAATTCCATGCAGAACTCTGGTTGCCATGGCAACGGAAAGGAAAAACTAAAAAAAATCTTCTTCTTTAAAACCACAAGGTTAGAGCCTTAATATTTTATATACAGTATCATCTAGTGGTCCTCTACCAAAATTGTTCAACCTATTCCCCTAGGGTCAAAAATGGCGCCGCCCCAGGGATCACTTGTTTTAAATAGACTTATATAGGGAAAACTTAAAAAATCTACTTCTCTAAAACCACAAGGCCTAGAATCTTGGTATTTGATATGTGTCATCATGTAGTGGTCCTCTACAAAAGTTGTTCAAATTATTCTCCTGGGGTCAAAAATGGCTCCGCCCCGGGGGTCACTAGTTTTATTACATAGTGTTACATAGTAAATCTTTAAAAATCTTCTTCTCTGAAACCGTAAGGCCTAGAGCTTAGATATTTGGTATAGAGCATCATCTATTGGTCCTCTACTAAAATTGTTCAAAGTATCCCCTGGATTCAAAAATGGACCCGCCCCAGGGGTCACTTGTTTTACATAGACTTATATAGGGAAAACTTAAAAAATCTTGTTCTCTAAAACCACAAGGCCTAGAACCTTGGTATTGGTATGTGTCATCATGTAGTGGTCCTCTACAAAACTTGTTTTCAAATTATTCTCCTGGGGTCAAAAATGGCCCTGCCACGGGGATTACTAGTTTTATTACATATTGTTATATAGTAAATTTTAGCAGCATTATTTTTTTATTTGATTTTACCAAACTTGCACACAACTCTTTCAACCATTGAGCAGTTGTTGACAGGTGAGCGATCCAGGGTTCATAGACCCAGGGTCCTATGGACCCTCTTGTTTACTCTTCTTACGTCACTAACGTGCCCATTCATCTTAAACAGTTTTTTTTAATTCCAGCATAACATTGATGAGGAGAGATGTATGCAGTATGATGGACAAAAGAGGTCCGATTCCCTCAAAAACACAGATAAATAAAATAAATGAAGTTGTAAATCACACTGTTGTCAACAAAAAAAATCACACCGTAGCTTTTCCAACCTCATGTCATCAAGTCTATAATATAGTATCTTTCATTTAAAATTATGTTTAAAAACCACGCTGCGTCAATATTGAAAATCTCTTTACTGTACTCATCGGCTTATGTTGCACGTGTTTTGGCAGCCACGAGGTATCGTCATCGGCTTAAGTTGCCCAACCCATCAGTTTGACAACAATTTCATTAATATGTTAAATTATTCAACAACAGTAACACTATTTTTCAATTTTTCAATTTTAGAGGTAAGCTTGACATAACATAACATAACATAGACGGACCAACCACCAAAGCGCTGTAGAATAGCATGTTGATAGCCTTTCTTTTAGATGGTGTTTACGAATTTTGTGGAGAAAATAAAATCGGCTAAACTAATAACGTGGAGAAACCAACATTTCGGCTGTAATTGTGTAATTGATTATTTGAACTGTAGAACAAACCCATAATGTAATATAAACTATTGAAAATACTCTTCAGTTCGGTAAATAGACATTTCTGTATTGAATTCAGTTAAGCTTGTTAGATTTTCTAATGGATTAAATTACAGCCTTCCTCCATTAATACCCTTACATTTCAATGCTAGATTAGTTGGTTAAGGTTCTTGAAGGCCAGTCACAAACCTCTAAACGCTGTATGCGGGTACTATTACAGATAGTTTTTCATAAGCTCTAGATGTAAAGTATAAGTAATCAATTGAGCGTTCGTCAGTATTCCCGTCGTTCCCAAGCACTGTGAAGTTAGCAGTGGGCAGTTACAGCAGTGGCAGCAGTAAGATCGTTTTTACTGCGGCAGTAACAGCAGTGACAGCAGTAAGATCGTTTTTACTGCGGCAGTAACAGCAGTGACAGCAGTAAGATCGTTTTTACTGCGGCAGTAACAGCAGTTACAGCAGTAAGATCGTTTTTACTGCGGCAGTAACAGCAGTTACAGCAGTAAGATCGTTTTTACTGCGGCAGTAACAGCAGTAAGATCGTTTTTACTGCGGCAGTAACAGCAGTGACAGCAGTAAGATCGTTTTACTGCGGCAGTTACAGCAGTTACAGCAGTTACAGTAGTAATATGTTCTTATTTTCAAAAATTATCACAAAAATCATCTTACTGCAGCAGTTACAGCAGTGACAGCAGTGACATCGTTTTCACTGCGGCAGTAGTAGCAGTTACAGCAGTAAGATGTACGTAGATGAAAAAAAAACGACAAAAATTATCTTACTGCCGCAGTTATAGCAGTTTCAGCAGTAAGATCTTTTTACTGCGGCAGTAACAGCTGTTACAGCAGTAATATGTTCGTACATTAAAAAATATATAAAAAAAATAATCTTACTGCCGCAGTTACAGCAGTGACAGCAGTAAGATCCTTTTACTGCGGCAGTTACAGTTGTTACAGCAGTAATATGTTCGTACATTAAAAAATATATATAAAAAATCATCTTACTGCCGCAGTTACAGCAGTGACAGCAGTAAGATCCTTTTACTGCGGCAGTTACAGCAGTTACAGCAGTTACAGTAGTAATATGTTCTTATTTTCAAAAATTATCACAAAAATCATCTTACTGCTGCAGTTACAGCAGTGACAGCAGTGAGATCGTTTTCACTGCCGCAGAAGTAGCAGTTACAGCAGTAAGAAGTACGTAGATGAAAAAATAAACGCCAAAAATTATCTTACTGCCGCAGTTATAGCAGTTACAGCAGTAAGATCGTTTTACTGCGGCAGTTACAGCAGTTACAGCAGTAATATGTTCGTACATTAACACATATATATAAAAAATCATCTTACTGCCGCAGTTACAGCAGTGACAGCAGTAAGATCTTTTTACTGCGGCAGTTACAGCAGTTACAGTGGTAATATGTTCTTCTTTTCAAAAATTATCACAAAAATCATCTTACTGCCGCAGTTACAGCAGTGACAGCAGTGAGATCGTTTTCACTTCGGCAGAAGTAGCAGTTACAGCAGTAAGAAGTACGTAGATGAAAAAAACGCCAAAAATTATCTTACTGCCGCAGTTATAGCAGTTACAGCAGTAAGATCGTTTTACTGCGGCAGTTACAGCAGTTACAGCAGTAATATGTTCGTACATTAACACATATATATAAAAAATCATCTTACTGCCGCAGTTACAGCAGTGACAGCAGTAAGATCTTTTTACTACGGCAGTTACAGCAGTTACAGTAGTAATATGTTCTAATTTTCAAAAATTATCACAAAAATCATCTTACTGCCGCAGTTACAGCAGTGACAGCAGTGAGATCGTTTTCACTGCGGCAGTAGTAGCAGTTACAGCAGTAAGATGTACGTAGATGAAAAAACAACAACAAAAATTATCTTACTGCCGCAGTTATAGCAGTTACAGCAGTAAGATAGTTTTACTGCGGCAGTTACAGCAGTTACAGCAGTAATATGTTCGTACATTAAAATATATATATATAAATCATCTTACTGCCGCAGTTACAGCAGTGACAGCAGTAAGATCCTTTTACTGCGGCAGTTACAGCAGTTACAGCAATTACAGTAGTAATATGTTCTTATTTTCAAAAATTATCACAAAAATCATCTTACTGCCGCAGTTACAGCAGTGACAGCAGTGAGATCGTTTTCACTGCGGCAGTTGTAGCAGTAACAGCATTAAGATGTACGTAGATGAAAAACAAACCGACAAAAATCATCTTACTGCCGCAGTTATAGCAGTTACAGCAGTAAGATCGTTTTACTGCGGCAGTTACAGCAGTTACAGTAGTAATATGTTCGTACATTAAAAAATATATATAAAAAATCATCTTACCGCCGCAGTTACAGCAGTGACAGCAGTAAGATCTTTTTACTGCGGCAGTTACAGCAGTTACAGCAGTAATATGTTCGTACATTAAAAAATATATATAAAAAATCATCTAACTGCCGCAGTTACAGCAGTGACAGCAGTAAGATCTTTTTACTGCGGCAGCTACAGCAGTTACAGCATTTACAGTGGTAATATGTTCTTATTTTCAAAAATTATCACAAAAATCATCTTACTGCCGCAGTTACAGCAGTGACAGCAGTAAGATCCTTTTACTGCGGCAGTTACAGCAGTTACAGCAGTAATATGTTTGTTCATTAAAAAATATATATAAAATCATCTTACTGCCGCAGTTACAGCAGTGACAGCAGTAAGATCTTTTAACTGCGGCAGTTACAGCAGTTACAGTGGTAATATGTTCTTATTTTCAAAAATTATCACAAAAATCATCTTACTGCCGCAGTTACAGCAGTGACAGCAGTGAGATCGTTATCACTGCGGCAGTAGTAGCAGTTACAGCAGTAAGATGTACGTAGATGAAAAAAAAAACGACAAAAATTATCTTACTGCCGCAGTTATAGCAGTTACAGCAGTAAGATCGTTTTACTGCGGCAGTTACAGCAGTTACAGCAGTAATATGTTCGTACATTAAAAAATATATATATAAAATCATCTTACTGCCGCAGTTACAGCAGTGACAGCAGTAAGATCTTTTTACTGCGGCAGTTACAGCAGTTACAGCAGTTACAGTGGTAATATGGTCTTATTTTCAAAAATTATCACAAAAATCATCTTACTGCCGCAGTTACAGCAGTGACAGCAGTGAGATCATTTTCACTGCGGCAGTAGTAGCAGTTACAGCAGTAAGAAGTACGTAGATGAAAAAAAAACGACAAAAATTATCTTACTGCAGCAGTTATAGCAGTTACAGCAGTAAGATCGTTTAACTGCGGCAGTTACAGCAGTTACAGCAGTAATATGTTCGTACATTAAAAAATATATATAAAAATCATCTTACTGCCGCAGTTACAGCAGTGACAGCAGTAAGATCTTTTTACTGCGGCAGTTACAGCAGTTACAGCAGTTACAGTTTTAATATGTTCTTATTTTCAAAAATTATCACAAAAATCATCTTACTGCCGCAGTTACAGCAGTGACAGCAGTGAGATCGTTTTCACTGCGGCAGTAGTAGCAGTTACAGCAGTAAGAAGTACGTAGATGAAAAAAAAACGACAAAAATTATCTTACTGCAGCAGTTATAGCAGTTACAGCAGTAAGATCTTTTACTGCGGCAGTTACAGCAGTTACAGCAGAAATATGTTCGAACATTAAAAAATATATATAAAAAATCATCTTACTGCCGCAGTTACAGCAGTGACAGCAGTAAGATCTTTTTACTGCGGCAGTTACAGCAGTTACAGCAGTTACAGTGGTAATATGTTCTTATTTTCAAAAATTATCACAAAAATCATCTTACTGCCGCAGTTACAGCAGTGACAGCAGTGAGATCGTTTTCACTGCGGCAGTAGTAGCAGTTACAGCAGTAAGATGTACATAGATGAAAAAACAACAACAAAAATTATCTTACTGCCGCAGTTATAGCAGTTACAGCAGTAAGATCTTTTACTGCGGCAGTTACAGCAGTTACAGCAGAAATATGTTCGTACATTAAAAATATATATAAAAAATCATCTTACTGCCGCAGTTACAGCAGTGACAGCAGTAAGATCCTTTTACTGCGGCAGTTACAGCAGTTCCAGCAGTTACAGTAGTAATATGTTCTTATTTTCAAAAATTATCACAAAAATCATCTTACTGCCGCAGTTACAGCAGTGACAGCAGTGAGATCGTTTTCACTGCGGCAGTAGTAGCAGTTACAGCAGTAAGATGTACGTAGATGAAAAAAAAAACGACAAAAATTATCTTACTGCCGCAGTTATAGCAGTTACAGCAGTAAGATCTTTTTACTGCGGCAGTTACAGCAGTTACAGCAGTAATATGTTCGTACATTAAAAAATATATATAAAAAAATCATCTTACTGTCGCAGTCACAGCAGTGACAGCAGTAAGATCTATTTACTGTGGCAGTTACAGCTGTTACAGCAGTTACAGTAGTAATATGTTCTTATTTTCAAAAATTATCACAAAAATCATCTTACTGCCGCAGTTACAGCAGTGACAGCAGTGAGATCGTTTTCACTGCGGCAGTAGTAGCAGTTACAGCAGTAAGATGTACGTAGATGAAAAAAAAACGACAAAAATTATCTTACTGCCGCAGTTATAGCAGTTACAGCAGTAAGATCGTTTTACTGCGGCAGTTACAGCAGTTACAGCAGTAATATGTTCGTACATGAAAAAATATATATATAAAATCATCTTACTGCCGCAGTTACAGCAGTGACAGCAGTAAGATCTTTTTACTGCGGCAGTTACAGCAGTTACAGCAGTTACAGTGGCAATAATTATGTTCTTAATTTCAAAAATTATCACAAAAATCATCTTACTGCCGCAGTTACAGCAGTGACAGCAGTGAGATCATTTTCACTGCGGCAGTAGTAGCAGTTACAGCAGTAAGAAGTACGTAGATGAAAAAAAAACGACAAAAATTATCTTACTGCCGCAGTTATAGCAGTTACAGCAGTAAGATCGTTTTACTGCGGCAGTTACAGCAGTTACAGCAGTAATATGTTCGTACATTAAAAAATATATATAAAAAATCATCTTACTGCCGCAGTTACAGCAGTGACAGCAGTAAGATCTTTTTACTGCGGCAGTTACAGCAGTTACAGTGGTAATATGTTCTTCTTTTCAAAAACTATCACAAAAATCATCTTGTAACTGCCGCAGTTACAGCAATGACAGCAGTGACAGCAGTAAGATCGTTTTACTGCGGCAGTTACAGCAGTAATATGTTCGTACATTAAAATATATATATATAAAATCATCTTACTGCCGCAGTTACAGCAATGACAGCAGTAAGATCTTTTTACTGCGGCAGTTACAGCAGTTACAGCAGTTACAGTGGTAATATGTTCTTAATTTCAAAAATTATCACAAAAATCATCTTACTGCCGCAGTTACAGCAGTTACAGCAGTAATATGTCCGTACAGCAGTAAGATCGTTTTACTGCGGCAGTTACAGCAGTAATATGTTCGTACATCAAAATATATATATAAAAATCATCTTACTGCCGCAGTTACAGCAGTGACAGCAGTAAGATCTTTTTACTGCGGCAGTTACAGCAGTTACAGCAGTTACAGTGGTAATATGTTCTTATTTTCAAAAAATTATCACAAAAATCATCTTACTGCCGCAGTTACAGCAGTGACAGCAGTGAGATCGTTTTCACTGCGGCAGTAGTAGCAGTTACAGCAGTAAGATGTACGTAGATGAAAAAACAACAACAAAAATTATCTTACTGCCGCAGTTATAGCAGTTACAGCAGTAAGATCGTTTTACTGCGGCAGTTACAGCAGTTACAGCAGTAATATGTTCGTACATTAAAAAATACATATATAAAATCATCTTACTGCCGCAGTTACAGCAGAGACAGCAGTGAGATCTTTTTACTGCGGCAGTTACAGCAGTTACAGTAGTAATATGTTCTTATTTTCAAAAATTATCACAAAAATCATCTTACTGCCGCAGTTACAGCAGTGAGATCGTTTTCACTGCGGCAGTAGTAGCAGTTACAGCAGTAAGATATACGTATGAAAAAAAAACGACAAAAATTATCTTACTGCCGCAGTTATAGCAGTTACAGCAGTGAGATCGTTTTATTGCGGCAGTTACAGCAGTTACAGCAGTAATATGTTCGTACATTAAAAAATATATATAAAAAATCATCTTACTGCCGCAGTTACAGCAGTGACAGCAGTAAGATCTTTTTACTGCGGCAGTTACAGCAGTTACAGCAGTTACAGTGGTAATATGTTCTTATTTTCAAAAATTATCACAAAAATCATCTTACTGCCGCAGTTACAGCAGTGACAGCAGTGAGATCGTTTTCACTGCGGCAGTAGTTGCAGTTACAGCAGTAAGATGTACGTAGATGAAAAAACAACAACAAAAATTATCTTACTGCCGCAGTTATAGCAGTTACAGCAGTAAGATCTTTTTACTGCGGCAGTTACAGCAGTTATAGCAGAAATATGTTCGTACATTAAAAAACATTTATAAAAAATCATCTTACTGCCGCAGTTACAGCAGTGACAGCAGTAAGATCCTTTTACTGCGGAAGTTACAGCAGTTACAGCAGTTACAGTAGTAATATGTTCTTATTTTCAAAAATTATCACAAAAAACATCTTACTGCCGCAGTTACAGCAGTGACAGCAGTGAGATCGTTTTTACTGCGGCAGTAGTAGCAGTTACAGCAGTAAGATCGTTTTTACTGCGGCAGTAACAGAAGTGACAGCAGTAAGATCGTTTTTACTGCGGCAGTAACAGCAGTGACAGCAGTAAGATCGTTTTTACTGCGGCAGTAACAGCAGTAACAGCAGTAAGATCGTTTTTACTGCGGCAGTAACAGAAGTGACAGCAGTAAGATCGTTTTTACTGCGGCAGTAACAGCAGTTACAGCAGTAAGATCGTTTTTACTGCGGCAGTAACAGCAGTAACAGCAGTAAGATCGTTTTTACTGCGGCAGTAACAGCAGTGACAGCAGTAAGATCGTTTTACTGCGGCAGTTACAGCAGTTACAGCAGTTACAGTAGTAATATGTTCTTATTTTCAAAAATTATCACAAAAATCATTTTACTGCCGCAGTTACAGCAGTGACAGCAGTGACATCGTTTTCACTGCGGCAGTAGTAGCAGTTACAGCAGTAAGATGTACGTAGATGAAAAAAAAACGACAAAAATTATCTTACTGCCGCAGTTATAGCAGTTTCAGCAGTAAGATCTTTTTACTGCGGCAGTTACAGCTGTTACAGCAGTAATATGTTCGTACATTAAAAAATATATATAAAAAATCATCTTACTGCCGCAGTTACAGCAGTGACAGCAGTAAGATCCTTTTACTGCGGCAGTTACAGCAGTTACAGCAGTAATATGTTCGTACATTAAAAAATATATATAAAAAATCATCTAACTGCCGCAGTTACAGCAGTGACAGCAGTAAGATCCTTTTACTGCGGCAGTTACAGCACTTACAGCAGTTACAGTAGTAATATGTTCTTATTTTCAAAAATTATCACAAAAATCATCTTACTGCTGCAGTTACAGCAGTGACAGCAGTGAGATCGTTTTCACTGCGGCAGTTGTAGCAGTTACAGCAGTAAGATGTACGTAGACGAAAAAAAAACGACAAAAATTATCTTACTGCCGCAGTTATAGCAGTTACAGCAGTAAGATCGTTTTTCTGCGGCAGCTACAGCAGTTACAGCAGTAATATGTTCGTACATTAAAAAATATATATAAAAAATCATCTTACTGCCGCAGTTACAGCAGTGACAGCAGTAAGATCTTTTTACTGCGGCAGTTACAGCAGTTACAGTGGTAATATGTTCTTCTTTTCAAAAATTATCACAAAAATCATCTTACTGCCGCAGTTACAGCAGTGACAGCAGTGAGATCGTTTTCACTTCGGCAGAAGTAGACGTTACAGCAGTAAGAAGTACGTAGATGAAAAAAAACGCCAAAAATTATCTTACTGCCGCAGTTATAGCAGTTACAGCAGTAAGATCGTTTTACTGCGGCAGTTACAGCAGTTACAGCAGTAATATGTTCGTACATTAACACATATATATAAAAAATCATCTTACTGCCGCAGTTACAGCAGTGACAGCAGTAAGATCTTTTTACTACGGCAGTTACAGCAGTTACAGCAGTTACAGTGGTAATTTGTTCTAATTTTCAAAAATTATAACAAAAATCATCTTACTGCCGCAGTTACAGCAGTGACAGCAGTGAGATCGTTTTCACTGCGGCAGTAGTAGCAGTTAGAGCAGTAAGATGTACGTAGATGAAAAAACAACAACAAAAATTATCTTACTGCCGCATTTATAGCAGTTACAGCAGTAAGATAGTTTTACTGCGGCAGTTACAGCAGTTACAGCAGTAATATGTTCGTACATTAAAATATATATATATAAATCATCTTACTGCCGCAGTTACAGCAGTGACAGCAGTAAGATCCTTTTACTGCGGCAGTTACAGCAGTTACAGCAGTTACAGTAGTAATATGTTCTTATTTTCAAAAATTATCACAAAAATCATCTTACTGCCGCAGTTACAGCAGTGACAGCAGTGAGATCGTTTTCACTGCGGCAGTAGTAGCAGTTACAGCAGTAAGATGTACGTAGATGAAAAACAAACCGACAAAAATCATCTTACTGTCGCAGTTATAGCAGTTACAGCAGTAAGATCGTTTCACTGCGGCAGTTACAGCAGTTACAGTAGTAAGATCAGTACGATGTTCATAGATTATAAAACAATAACACCAAAATCATCTTATTGCCGCAGTTACAGCAGTGACAGCAGTAAGATCTTTTAACTGCGGCAGTTACAGCAGTGACAGCAGTAAGATCGTTTTAACTGCGGCAGTTACAGCAGTGACAGCAGTAAGATCGTTTTTACTGCGGCAGTAACAGCAGTGTCAGCAGTAAGATCGTTTTTACATCGGCAGTAACAGCAGTTACAGCAGTAAGAGCATAGCGATGTTCTTAGATTATAAAACACAATACCAAAATCATCTTACTGCCACAGTTACAGTAAGATCAGTTCGATGTTTTTAGATTAAAAAACGACAACACCTAATTTATTTCACTGCGGCAGTTACAGCAGTGACAGCAGTAAGGTCGTTTTTACAGCGGCAGTAACAGCAATGACAGCAGTAAGATAATTTTTACTGCGGCAGTAACAGCAGTGACAGCAGTAAAATCGTATTTCATTTCATTTCGCGCGGGTTTAATTTTCGCGTATTTCGCATTACGGCAAGATCGGGAAATTCAACCCCAGCGAAATTAAACTCTTTAACAGTGTTTCTTATAGGAAAACACAGTTGCGCTGAGTTGTTATTTACTTCTGTTGCGCGAAAATTCGTTCCTGCGAAATTAAATGATACTACAGTATTTTATTCATGTATTTTATGTAGAAATAATGACGTTTAAGAACCAGCGAGTTGGAATTAAATTCGTTCTATTAACACGAATGCTCACAGAGGTACCATAGAACTTTCCACAGTCGATGCTTATTTGTACAGTGAGCATTATTCTTTACCAACATTGATAAAGTGTAGTTTTAGTTGAGTCTGCAGATCTGGTCAAACCTGAAGTTGATGAGCGTTAGAAGAAGTAAACAATAAATAGGATGTTGATGTATTTATTATTTTCACTTAAGCTTTATACTGCTAATATTTTTTGTTTGTGTTAGAACGATTTTCTCTGAAACTATTTCAGAATCTCGAGAAGCACTATTTGTATTAAAATTAATATATGAAATTCTCGTTATGCCACTGTTCTGAAATTTTATCACAATTATTTTTTTTACTTTAAAGGATGGTTTTGCATTGCTTGCAGTATATTCTAGCAGATCGCCCTTACGTAGTAATGATAGTGCATGTATTGTCTACCTTACTGTACCGAAACCAGATCCGTTATATTGCGTTTGTATGTATTAGCAGACATCGGGGTCAGGGGTATCCCCGGAAATCTTTTAAAAGTTAAACTCAATTTGGATTGAAACTGCGGCGAGTCCAATCTTTCACTATTATTTTGACGAATTAGCACTAAACATTAAAGACCAGAATATACTTATTCAGGTATGAGTTGCTTTGATATATTGTTCACGAATTTCAGAGTTCTCATGCTAACGGTTTATTTTTTGTTTTAGTATATGCTTGGTAATAAGAACATGAATTAGACTAAATAAATTGAGCTTTCAAACATTAGTACATCCTTAGCTAAATACATGTCTTCACTAAAATCTAGGATACAATAAGTATTCCCCCAAATTTATTTTTTAAATTTTATCCAGTTTTCGCCTTTAAATTTGCAATGTTTGCGACCCCTTAAAATAGACAGGTAACTTTGAAAACCCCCGAACACGACCAATATGAAAATATTGCAGGCTCGGTTTGACTGAGACTGTTTAAGACTTTTTGGCAACAAAAACATAAATACCACATTGTAATCAGTGCTCCAGTTTGGATTTTAAAACGACAGGAAATAGACAGATCTAAAAAAAACAGGACAGTCTTTGCGCAACAAGCTCAAAATTAGGCGCTGTATTGCAAATCTTTGAGAAAGAGCATGGTATATAAATGTTCATCTGAATGAGTAATTGCAAATAAAAGATAAAATGTAATGCAATGAAGATATGAAAAGTCATCAAACCAACTAGTTTGAAACGCTCGCAGCTCGGGTTTTAACAATCAAAATTCTGAGGTTGATTAGCTGATCACAACTTGTTACGGATTGAAATGATTTTTCAACATGTTTGACTTACGAAGTACTTGTTAATATATGACACGAAAAACTGAGGTAACATGACGCCTTTTTATCATATTAATTGATATAAGACAAAAACAAAAAACAAACTCATTATTGATACTACCCTGACACTCTGAACGTGTAATCATAAAGTGTATTCGTTAATCTCTGAAGTTCGTAGCTAATTATACGTATCGATGACTGTCTTTTAGCGTACCGCCGACTACGCTTATGATTTTAGATTTTAAAAAATGGGTCCATGCTGATCTCCTATATTAAATAAGTGTCATCTCACGTTCGCTAAACCGGTTATTTCTGAGAACATTCACCAAATTGCACTGAATATCGCACACAAATTGCAAAATCCCTGACCTCCCTAAGTTTACTTTAAACAATGGTCATCTCACATTCGCTTAACTTCTGTTAACTTCTAAGAACATTCACAACGTTTGGAATGGAAATCACAAAAAGCAAGATCTCTCTTTAAAAGTCAATATTTTTACAATTAAGCAAAGTTCTGAGCATTTGCTTCGTCCTAGATGCATATTTAAAACCTCTTGTCATATCCTATAAGCCTCCACTATTTCACGACCATATGTTTATTGATTTATACCACATGTTAGAAAAAAATTTAATGTGAACGCATGGGTAGACGTTTTCATCAATTTTCAAAGTGAACGCACCCACATTATTTTATATAACATGGCATACACCTATATTGACATCATTAAAACAAACAAAATATACCAACAAGAAAATGTGCAAGAACCTGTAACATATTACATGTTGAAGTTCTAAATAAATAGCAATACCAACATTCAAACGAAATTGATGACAATCAGAATAGTAATTATAATCCGTTTGAGTCCCTGTGAGGCTGCTGCTGCAAAATGGTAAGATTTATCACCGGCTTTAATGCATTACTTAAAAAAACGGAAATATATATAAGTAAATGTTCGTGAAGTTGGCCGCCTAGCAGCCAAGCAGCGTGAAGTTGGCCGCCAAGCAGCCAAGCAGCCAAGCAGCGTGAAGTTGGCCGCCAAGCAGCCAAGCAGCCAAGCAGCGTGAAGTTGGCCGCCAAGCAGCTAAGCAGCCAAGCAGCGTGAAGTTGGCGCCAAGCAGCCAAGCAGCCAGGCAGCGTGAAGTTGGCCGCCGAACAGCCTAGCTGATACTTTGGCTGCTGTGAAACTTTTGCTGCTGAGCTGCTGTGGCGGCTGGAAAAAAGTTCGATGCTGTGGCGGCTGGGATACTTTGGCTGCTGGGAAAAGTTAGCTGCTGGAATACTTTAGCTGCTGAGCTGCTGTGGCGGCTGGGAAAAGTTGGCTGCTGGGCTGCTGTGGCGGCTGGGAAAAGTTGGATGCTGGAATATTTTGGCTGCTGAGCTGCTGTGACGGCTGGGAAAAGTTGGCTGCTGGGCTGCTGTGGCGGCTGGGATACTTTGGCTGCTGGGAAAAGTTGGCTGCTGGAATACTTTCGCTGCTGCGCTGCTGTGGCGGCTGAGAAAAGTTGGCTGCTGGGCTGCTGTGGCGGCTGGGATACTTTGGCTGCTGGGAAAAGTTGGCTGCTGGAATACTTTGGCTGCTGAGCTGCTGTGGCGGCTGGGAAAAGTTGGCTGCTAGGCTGCTGTGGCGGCTGGGAAAAGTTGGCTGCTGGAATACTTTGGCTGCTGAGCTGCTGTGGCGGCTGGGAAAAGTTGGCTGCTGGGCTGTTGTGGCGGCTGTGATACTTTGGCTGCTGGGAAAAGTTGGCTGCTGGAATACTTTGGCTGCTGCGCTGCTGTGGCGGCTGAGAAAAGTTGGCTGCTGGGCTGCTGTGGCGGCTGGGATTCTTTGGCTGCTGGGAAAAGTTGGCTGCTGGAATACTTTGGATGCTGAGCTGCTGTGGCGGCTGGGAAAAGTTGGCTGCTGGGCTGCTGTGGCGGCTGGGAAAAGTTGGCTGCTGGAATACTTTGGCTGCTGAGCTGCTGTGGCGGCTGAGAAAAGTTGGCTGCTGGGCTGCTGTGGCGGCTGGGATACTTTGGCTGCTGGGAAAAGTTGGCTGCTGGAATTCTTTCGCTGCTGAGCTGCTGTGGCGGCTGGGAACAGTTGGCTGCTGCGCTGCTGTGGCGGCTGGGAAAACTTGGCTGCTGGAATACTTTGGCTGCTGAGCTGCTGTGGCGGCTGGGAAAAGTTGGCTGCTGGGCTGTTGTGGCGGCTGTGATACTTTGGCTGCTGGGAAAAGTTGGCTGCTGGAATACTTTGGCTGCTGAGCTGCTGTGACGGCTGGGAAAAGTTGGCTGCTGGGCTGCTGTGGCGGCTGGGATACTTTGGCTGCTGGGAAAAGTTAGCGGCTGGGAAAAGTTGGCTGCTGGGCTGCTGTGGCGGCTGGGATACTTTGGCTGCTGGGAAAAGTTGGTTGCTGGAATACTTTGGCTGCTGAGCTGCTGTGGCGGCTGGGAAAAGTTGGCTGCTGGGCGGCTGTGGCGGCTGGGAAAAGATGGCTGCTGGAATACTTTGGCTGCTGAGCTGCTGTGGGGGCTGGGAAAAGTTGGCTGCTGGGCTGTTGTGGCGGCTGTGATACTTTGGCTGCTGGGAAAAGTTGGCTGCTGGAATACTTTGGCTGCTGAGCTGCTGTGACGGCTGGGAAAAGTTGGCTGCTGGGCTGCTGTGGCGGCTGGTATACTTTGGCTGCTGGGAAAAGTTGGCTGCTGGAATTGTTTGGCCGCTGCGCTGCAGTGGCGGCTGAGAAAAGTTGGCTGCTGGGCTGCTGTGGCGGCTGCGATACTTTGGCGGCTGGGAAAAGTTGGCGGCTGGGAAAAGTTGGCTGCTGGGCTGCTGTGGCGGCTGGGATACTTTGGCTGCTGGGAAAAGTTGGCTGCTGGAATAGTTTGGCTGCTGCGCTGCTGTGGCGGCTAGGAAAAGTTGGCTGCTGGGCTGCTGTGGCGGCAGGGATACTTTGGCTGCTGGAATACTTTGGCTGCTGAGCTGCTGTGACGGCTGGGAAATGTTGGCTTCTGGGCTATTGTGGCGGCTGGGATACTTTGGCTGCTGGGAATAGTTGGCTGCTGGAATACTTTGGCTGCTGCGCTGCTGTGGCGGCTGAGAAAAGTTGGCTGCTGGGCTGCTGTGGCGGCTGGGATACTTTGGCTGCTGGGAAAAGTTGGCTGCTGGAATAGTTTGGCTGCTGCGCTGCTGTGGCGGCTAGGAAAAGTTGGCTGCTGTGCTGCTGTGGTGGCTGGGATACTTTGGCTGCTGGAATACTTTGGCTGCTGAGCTGCTGTGACGGCTGGGAAATGTTGGCTGCTGGGCTGTTGTGGCGGCTTGGATACTTTGGCTGCTGGGAGTAGTTGGCTGCTGGAATACTTTGGCTGCTGAGCTGCTGTGGCGGCTGGGAAATGTTGACTACTGGGCCGCTGTTGCGGCTGGAATGCTTTGGCTGCTAGCAAAAGTTGGCTGCTGGAATAGTTTGGCTGCTGCGCTACTGTGGCGGCTGAGAAAAGTTGGCTGCTGGGCTGCTGTGGCGGCTGGGATACTTTGGCTGCTGGGAAAAGTTGGCTGCTGGAATACTTTGGCTGCTGAGCTGCTTTGGCGGCTAGAAAAAGTTGGCTGCTGGGCTGCTGTGGCGGCTGGGATACTTTGGCTGCTGGGAAAAGTTGGCTGCTGGTATAGTTTGGCTGCTGCGCTGCTGTGGCGGCTGAGAAAAGTTGGCTGCTGGGCTGCTGTGGCGGCTTGGATACTTTGGCTGCTGGGAAAAGTTGGCTGCTGGAATACTTTGGCTGCTGAGCTGCTGTGGCGGCTAGAAAAAGTTGGCTGCTGGGCTGCTGTGGCGGCTGGGATACTTTGGCTGCTGGGAAAAGTTGGCTGCTGGGCTGCTGTGGCGGCTGGGATACTTTGGCTGCTGGGAAAAGCTGGCTGCTGGAATACTTTGGCTGCTGAGCTGCTATGGCGGCTGGGTAAATTTGGCTGCTGGGCTGCTGTGGCGGCTGGGATACTTTGGCTGCTAGGAAAAGTTGGCTGCTGGCATAGTTTGGCTGCTGCGCTGCTGTGGCGGCTAGGAAAAGTTGGCTGCTGGGCTGCTGTGGCGGCTGGGATACTTTGGCTGCTGGGAAAAGTTGGCTGCTGGGCTGCTGTGGCGGCTGGGATACTTTGGCTGCTGGGAAAAGCTGGCTGCTGGAATACTTTGGCTGCTGAGCAGCTATGGCGGCTGGGTAAATTTGGCTGCTGGGCTGCTGTGGCGGCTGGGATACTTTGGCTGCTAGGAAAAGTTGGCTGCTGGCATAGTTTGGCTGCTGCGCTGCTGTGGCGGCTAGGAAAAGTTGGCTGCTGGGCTGCTGTGGCGGCTGGGATACTTTGGCTGCTGGGAAAAGTTGGCTGCTGGAAAACTTTGGCTGCTGAGGTGCTGTGGCGGCTGGGATACTTTAGCGGCTGGGCTGCTGTCGCTTAATTGAAGTTAAATAATGCTTTTAAAAATTTCTCACGTCAGACTTCTATTGGGTAGCCTAGTATCCTAGCAGTAAAGCACCCTAGCAGCCGGAAAGCGAGAAGTTTAAGACTTAACGTAGGTAATGTTATAACGTTATTTTATATTATCATAACATTAAATTAACGCATTTCTTTCGATATTTCATGTTCTAGTACATATTTTAGAAAATTAAGTTAATTGAAATTAAAAAAAAATGAAATACACGTTCAAAAAAACAACAAGAAATTTAATTAAACGAATTATTACGTCAGTTTCATTCAGAAGGAAGACTTTGATTCGGCAGCCTAACAGCGGAGTAGACTGGCAGCCTAGCAGCCTAGAAGCCTAGCTGTTTGGCAGCGAAAAGTTTAAAACTTCACGTAGGTGATGTTATAATATATTTGTCAGTCTACCATCCTAGAAGCAGATGGTTCAGACTTAAAATCATCATGCCATCATTTAAAAAAAGTACTTTACCGATATTTCATGCTCTTTTATTTTTCAGAAATAAAATGCGAGATTTGAAAATAAAATAGTACAAGCCATGTTGACATTCGCGATACAAACAAAAGAACATAGTAAAATGAGCGAAAGCAATTTACGGGCTATAGCGAACGCATATGAAATGTGTCTGTTGGAGTTGGAAGAGCAACAGATCAGTTCCAGGAGAATGTAGAAAAAATAATGGGTGTATTTGATTTGTCGATGTCAGATTAGAACTATTTGAAAAAGAAAAATGTTATAATAGAATCGAAAAACACCTAAAAGTGAAAGAAAAATATTAAATCAACGATATTTGACTTTAACTCGATTTCATAAAAATGCATTCATTTCACAACTACGAGAAGACAAAAGCGTCAATACAAGTTAGAATAGTAAAGAAAAATAGTTTAACCTTAAAAATCCCTTAAATTCTATTTTCAATCAAACACAAAAAAGAATCATCGCAAAACAAATACAGTTTAAATACCCAAATGATTAAGAAGATACTGACAACAATATGTAAGGTCCTTTTATTTCTCATAAACTAATTTCTTTTCTTTTTAAATTCTTTTCTCGCATTATAACAACTTTGGTCAAACCATATTGCCTGTATATTTACTTGTTTGTTATTGTGAGTATATGTATTATTGGAGTTGTAAATTTTTGTACAACCAAAGACTTTTATCCCGTTTTCATTGATGAGGTTATTAAATAATGTCACCGTATTATTTATGTTTTGATAGCTAACCGTATTTGCGAAGGCGTCCAGCTTAATACTTTTGTATAATAACCCCGCCCTAAACGAATTTATGCGCGAGTCATCCCATTTAATTCATTGCTCGGGACTACTTTCGGCATCACGTGGTCTTGTAGGCGTTGGTTTTCTTCCAATAGGAATGGTTAATGCGGAGTGATCTGAAAATTCGTCCAGTTCTTCGACCTTGAAGTATGTCACAAAAAAAAGTCGTCGTAAGATAGTAACAAATAATCTACTGTGCTTGAGCCCTTACTGCTTACTTAGAATTCATACAGGCCGTTATGGCTCCAATAACATTCCAAGAAATGAACGATACTGTTTATACTGTGGCAATCAAGACGTAGAAGATGTGTATCATTTTATTTGCATATGTCCGTGTTAATCATCGGTAAGGCAGAAGTTTCTTCATTCTAGATTCTATGTTAGACCATTTGTTTTTAAATTCAATTCATTAATGGGAACGCATGACACGGGCGTTTTAAACAATATTGCAAATTAAAAAGTTCTTTAGAAATTAGACCATTACTGTGTAATAATGTGTTAGTCACTCTCCGTATTTATACAACATATATACATTTTCTCTCAAATTTTCCTTGCGTGAAATAGTGTACTTGTAACTCTCAAAACTCTTGGACCACGTTGCAGTTGTAATTGTGTATAATGTTCTAGATTATGTACTCTGCACTTGTCTTGCATAAAATATATTGTCATTGTCATTGCTAATAAACAAGTTATAGTCGAAATTTCGTATTCTTCAATTTTACCATTGCACCATTCTTTAGTCAACTGATACATAGAGGTATTAAGGTGGTCTTTGTGTCGTAAAAATGATATTATTGCTCATTATTAATGTTTATACATTTCATTTTTTCAACAACCATATCTTTGGCAATACTAATAAATACTGTAGAATCTCGAAAATAAGCGCATAATCGAAAATACGCGCTTACTGAAAATAAGCCCATATGTCTTACAGAAAACTAATACCTAAAAATAAGCGCATATCCGTCCCTTGAGTTAAAATCTATCCCAAAAATAAGCGCATACCCAAAAGTATTATAGTTTTCAATGTTTGTTTGGTAATATTTATGTTGCTTGAAGTAATATTTTTTTGCATACGCAGTGTGTCATAAAATAACTAATGGACGAAACTCCAAATAAAAATCTCCAAACAACTCGGAAATCTTACAGAAAAGAAACAAAGTGATGATCAATTGTTGTAAATTTGTAAATAAACTTGCCTTTCCAAACACGTCTTTCCTCTTCAAAGAGGGTAATAGTGTTTTGGTAATGTTTGATGAATGCGTGTCTATAAAAGTGTTGTTTTTTTTCAAAAATCAGCGTATATTCCGTCAATCTAAGCTATAAGCGCATATCAAATATAAGCGCATATTCAGCTATAAGCGCAGCGTATACGCTTATTTTTGTGATTCTACAGTATATAAGAATAAAGGCTTCAAAAGACACCTGGAAATAAATTCTGACTTACACTGAACGCGAAACAAATTTTAACAATGAGGAAGTAAGCGCATGATGAAACTTTTCCCAGCCGCTACAGCAGCCCAGCAGCCAACTTTTCCCAGCAGCCAAAGTATCCCAGCTCAGCAGCCAAAGTATTCCAGCAGCCAACTTTTCCCAGCAGCCAAAGTATCCCAGCCGCCAAAACAGCCCAGCAGCCAACTTTTCCCAGCCGTCACAGCAGCTCAGCAGCCAAAGTATTCCAGCAGCCAACTTTTCCCAGCAGCCAAAGTATCTCAGCCGCCACAGCAGCCCAGCAGCCAACTTTTCCCAGCCGTCACAGCAGCTCAGCAGCCACAGTATTCCAGCAGCCAACTTTTCCCAGCCGCCACAGCAGCCCAGCAGCCAACTTTTCCTAGCCGCCACAACAGCTCAGCAGCCAAAGTATTCCAGCAGCCAACTTTTCCCAGCAGCCAAAGTATCCCAGCCGCCACAGCAGCCCAGCAGCCAACTTTTCTCAGCCGCCACAAAAGCGCAGCAGCCAAAGTATTCCAGCAGCCAACTTTTCCCAGCAGCCAAAGTATCCCAGTCGCCACAGCAGCTCAACAGCCAACTTTTCCCAGCCGTCACAGCAGCTCAGCAGCCAAAGTATTCCAGCAGCCAACTTTTCCCAGCAGCCAACGTTTCACAGCCGCCACAACAGCTCAGCAGCCAAAGTATTCCAGCAGCCAACTTTTCCCAGCCGCCACAGCAGCCCACCAGCCAACTTTTCCTAGCCGCCACAGCAGCGCAGCAGCCAAACCATTCCAGCAGCCAACTTTTCCCAGCAGCCAAAGTATCCAAGCCGCCACAGCAGCCCAGCAGCCAACTTTTCCTAGCCGCCACAGCAGCGCATCAGCCAAACTATTCCAGCAGCCAACTTTTCCCAGCAGCCAAAGAATCCCAGCCGCCACAGCAGCTCAGCAGCCAAACTATTCCAGCAGCCAACTTTTCCCAGCAGCCAAAGTATTCCAGCCGCCACAGCAGCCCAGCAGCCAACTTTTCCCACCCGTCACAGCAGCCCAGCAGCCAAAGTTTTCCAGCAGCCAACATTTTCCAGCCGCCACAGCAGCCCAGCAGCCAACTTTTCCTAGCCGCCACAGCAGCGCAGCAGCCAAAGTATTCCAGCAGCCAACTTTTCCCAGCAGCCAAAGTATCCCAGCCGCCACAACAGCCCAGCAGTCAACTTTTCCCAGCCCTCACAGCAGCTCAGCAGCCAAAGTATTCCAGCAGCCAACTTTTCCCAGCAGCCAAAGCATCCCAGCCGCCACAGCAGCCCAGCAGCCAACTTTTCCTAGCCGCCACAGCAGCGTATCAGCAAAACTATTCCAGCAGCCAACTTTTCCCAGCAGCCAAAGAATCCCAGCCGCCACAGCAGCCCAGCAGCCAACTTTTTTCAGCCACCACAGCAGCGCAGCTGCCAAACTATTCTAGCAGCCAACTTTTCCCAGCAGCCAAAGTATCCCAGCCGCCACAGCAGCCCAGCATCCAACTTTTCCCAGCCGTCACAGCAGCGCAGCAGCCAAAGTATTCCAGCAGCCAACTTTTCCCAGCAGCCAAAGTATCACAGCCGCCACAACAGCTCAGCCGCCACAGCAGCCCAGCAGCCAACTTTTCCCAGCCGCCACAGCAGCCCAGCAGCCAACTTTTCCTAGCCGCCACAGCAGCCCAGCAGCCAACTTTTCCCAGCCGTCACAGCAGCTCAGCAGCCGAAGTATTCCAGCAGCCAACTTTTCCCAGCAGCCAAAGTATCACAGCCGCCACAACAGCTCAGCAGCAAAAGTATTCCAGCAGCCAACTTTTCCGAGCCGCCACAGCAGCTCAGCAGCCAACTTTTCCCAGCCGCCACAGCAGCTCAGAAGCCAAAGTATTCCAGCAGCCAACTTTTCCCAGCAGCCAAAGTATCCCAGCCGCCACAGCAGCCCAGCAGCGAACTTTTTTCCAGCCGCCACAGCAGCTCAACAGTCAAAGGTTCACAGCAGCCAAAGTATCTGCTAGGCTGTTGGGCGGCCAACTTTACGCTGCCTGGCTGCTTGGCTGCTTGGCGGCCAACTTCACGCTGCTCGGCTGCTTGGCGGCCAACTTCACGCTGCTTGGCTGCTTGGCGGCCAACTTCACGCTGCTTGGCTGCTTGGCGGCCAACTTCACGCTGCTTGGCTGCTTGGCTGCTTGGCGGCCAACTTCACGCTGCTTGGCTGCTTGGCGGCCAACTTCACGAACATTATAAGTAAACCTATTTTGTATGGCATCATATAAAATTTTATTTTATTTCAAAGCGGCTTAAACTTTTAACTTCAGTGCCATGTTTTATTTTGGTTAAAGGTTATGCTAATGACGACTAGCTTTTTGTAAACTTGTGTTTACAGACAGCATTTCCCGCCAAAGACGGATATTCGTGAGTCTCTAAGAAAAACATAAACGGTTTCTTGCTTTTGACGAACAAATCAAGATAACTTAACGAATCTATTTCATATATGGCATCATCCTGAATAGTTGTTTGATTCAAATAAAGGATCTGATCAACTTATGTGCAACTAAAAATTTTGCTATAAAGGTTTGCATCACGTGACTTTCTAAATAAAGACGCATAATATTATTTCTATACGCTGTAGAAAATACAACATACGTATGTTTACATAATTTAACATGTCATTATAGATCAGCTCAATTTCTGATTTGTCATAACTACAATGTTCAAATATTGTTTCATCAACATTTAATTGAATTTTCTTGCAAGCAGGGAGAACGAAATAGCATTCGCAAGCTTTAGACGGGCGGTTTTGTCTAAAGTGACAACGTCCTGTGCCGCTGTTGGCCGGTATTGCCCTTCAAAGATCAAGTTTGGTCCATTATAATATGTCGGTCATCAGGGTGACCGACAATTAAATTAAGTATACAAGTAACACGATTATCAACATTGAAGTCTTTTCCGGTAAACATCTTCTCTATATATCAAGCAATCAAACATCAGCCTCTACACTATCATTTTGCATCCGTAAACAGGTGGCATAGTCTAAATTATGCGTTCCGTCTGGTACGTGATATCACTGTTAACCGGTGTTCGGGCTAAAGATCTCAATTTGGTCGATTAAAATATGTCGGTCATCAGGATGACCGACAATTAGCTGATTGGCCGATATAGCTAAAGAAAAAATAAAACTCCTTCTAAAAATAGAAATTGTGTATTTCTGCGGCTGTTGGAACCAAAAATCATTATCCAAAACATTTTGAATGAGAAAAAAATTACTTTTAAAATAATGCCTATAAACAGGTTAGCCACAAGTAAATTTAGTCAATAGGCAAGGGTAGTAGTCTTCAAAGTGAAATTTGAGGTAGAAACCTACGGTCATGGTGGTATTTCATTTATGTTTTTATGTAGATTTATATTCAAACTTCATCAGAAGACCATGCCCGATATTGTCTAAGAATAAATAAATCAAGGAGACTCCCAAGACTCTATATAGGGAAACGCAATAGTGTACGCTGACCTCTACGCACTAGATAACCTAGACCATGGAAACTCTTAATTAGCTGCTTTTTAACAAGTTTTAGCTTTCCAAAAAGCTAGTCGTTTATAAGCAAAAAAAGAGAATAAGTAGGTATGTATTTGTGCTTGTATTTACTTTTGGACCAATGGAAGTCAATGATATGGCCAGTTTTCTGTTGATCAATGTTACACAGATTGTATCTGACAAACTATTAGTAAATTTTGTTGATATTTCAAGTTTCAAGTTTATTTTCATTTCTCTGTATGAACAAAACTTAAACAAGGGAACATATATACACTCTATAAATGCTTATGACTGGCACAACTTCCAATTTGTTGTAAAAAATCTTGACGGTTTTCGAACAATGGCATTAAATCTTTTGCAAAATGTGTTTCCGATAGAGAACTTATTTACCTACGTTTTCGTATATAATATTTAAATAAAGGCTTATTTCTATGACATTTAAAACGACGTCAAACATTAAAAAGTCGACATTTTACGCTAAATTATTTGAGCGCGATCTAAACGTAAGCTAAATTTTATCGAAAACGGTGTGTTAGAAGTTTTTCATTCTTTCACAAAATTCTGTTGGACGTATATGAAATCGAATTAAAAAATAAAAACGATAGGTCATCGGTCTAGATTTTGTGTAATCTTTCGTTGAAAATACACATTACGTCGCTAAAAATAACGTTTTTTTTCCGCGACGTTCAGAAATTCCAACTTAATGTTGTTTCATGTAAAATTATTGAGTTAGTCATGTATACTCCTCAAAATCATTTGATGTCCATTAAAAACTGTTGTTTATTTTAAAAAAAACGTATTGATAATCTTTTTAATGTTTCTTAGTGACATGTTTTATAAGCAAGTCATAAAGCTTATAAAATTTACAATCATATTAGATCTAAACATATTTTAGTCCGCACTTTTCTATAAAATCATTCAATTACGATGGTCCTTTTTGAAGTGTATTTATGGATTTTAAATTTACTCGATTACAATTTAAATAAAACTATTAATCTGACGGTGGTTTAATCAAAATTATTGTTGAACGTTATGATAATTTATGAATTCCAGATTTTTAATTTTGAATTTAAATATTTAAATACTCCTTAACTTGTTAAATTTGATTTTTGTTTGATGCGAATACCGGTAAAATTCATTTGCCTTTAACGGTTGTTGGTTCTTCCAGTCGACATTTTGAAACCTCTTAAACAAACAAAAAAGACAAATGGTGTGGGGGACTAGGAGCTTTATTCAGAACTATGTTCCAATACTTAAAATTATTAAAACATAAATGTGGCATCATTATATTCCACACAGGTTAAAATAAGCGTATTTCGCGCTAGCGTAAATGCGCGAATTTAAACCCGAGCAAAAATATATATAATATATATCTGAAAAGCAATATACCACTGCGCGAATTTATGCCCGATATATTCTTTGCAACTTTAGCGCGAGTATTTGTCCCCGCGAAATAATACCACGGTAAAGACGAATACAAAACAGTCATGTATCTAAATTCAAAAGTGCATTTAAGCGCGCAAGAATTACATTATCCTACAAAATATTAATGAGCGGATAGAGAATTATACCCAGCCGCTAGGCCGCTAACTTCACACATCTCCACAAAATCATATCAAATAATATCAGATGATACACAAATTTGGGTGGGCGGAAAGAGAAGCGTCCGACTATTGCGAATCAAGCGCGCACTGCTGCTAACAAAAGGGCAACTTGACATGCTTGAGCCAAAACTTAGAGAATCCCTGGGAACAAGTCATGTGATCTTGAAATTAAGATGCACTGCTTGAATGCTTATCTAAACGAAATTCAGGAACTTAATTCTATATTAAAAATGATTGCCGATTTATACAAATCTTGATGCTAAACAAAAGCCCCTTTTCATTCAAGATTCATTTAACTACCATAAAACATTCTAATTATTTATTTTTCTGCTTAAATAAAAATCCGTTAATATTAAATATAATTTTGGATTAATTAAACTAAAATATTTACAATGTTTAATAAGTATTGAAACATTTACGTAACTTTAACATTGTGGCATTCATAACTTGCAAATAAATACGTTCAACAGTCAGAACAATTAAAAGAATAGGTTCGCCGTTTTATGGGAGAAAAAGCGCAACTTCGAACTATTCTTTTGTCTGACGCCAGAGCACTTAATATAATTATGATTATAACGAGCATCTAAAGCTGAGTTTTCTTTTTTTAAAATAAACACTGAAATGTACTCAAATCGATAAACAAGCCTTAAGGTTCCGCTACAATGCTCCTTGCATGTTTATCGATAAAAAAAAAACATGTCAAAATCTCAAAAACGGTAAAATACCGTTCAATGAAACTTTGCACAAATGAATATTACTAATTTACTTTTATTTTGCATATGGTAAGACACGTTAGATCAGTCAAGAGAAATATCGAGATCTAAATATTCCATTAACTTCTATTAACATAAATTCGTAAAAAATAAACAAAACATCTTTTTAAACGCCCACATGAGTAATTTGATACTGAAAGCAATATCTTGTGTCCTCGTGACTTCCAATTTCCTGGTCGCGTAAACGGGTGACAAAAATTGATTTCTCATTTCGTACTATTTGATGTGACGAAACTGCCAGTCATAATCAGAAATTTAAAGTTGTGGAGCATTTAGATGTTTTGCCTTCGTAATAAATAACGTTCGAACTAAAATGAGTTTTGCAACATAATTAAAATGTCATTATACAGTGCATACTGAAAAGTGAATGCGACAAGTTTTTCTTCAAAATTTGCATGCAATCAAATCAACCCATGACGCTACTCACCCTTCATACCAATATAATGGCGGATTCCGCGGAGGACAAAGAGGTACATATCTTTGATAATCGCTTCATAGGCCCCACCCCCCTCAAAAAAGTACAATAAAATAATAAAAAATCATTTGATGGATGGACGATTTAATGAACCACTCTGCTAGCGTTTTGATGTTACAAAGGTGGCACGAAGATTAGTCCCTAATTCACGAAATATTAATAAATTATCTATATGTTTTATAGCCTGTGGTCAAGCCTGCTAATGAAGTTTAATGAAACTTAATTTTTATGAAACTTTTCCGTGTGGATGCATTTGAACATGCTGCGGCTTTTCATCATGTCTTTTTTTCAACAATACTGTATGAAGAACATTATAAAGGACAGTAGATTAGTCAGTGTACAGATAAATAGTATCATGTCCGCTCGCTACAGGCATGCCTTTCTAATGTAAATAAATAGATTCTGTGCTTCTGCTGGTCCCCATCTTCTTATTTAGACAGAATAGAGAATTAAGTTGTGTTATTGATTTAACATGGTCTGAGCGATAGTTTTTTGTGAGCGCTTAAATTTGAAATTTTAAATTTAAAATTCATAAGTTAATGTACATCAGAATTAATTGTCTTTAGGAAAGTGTTTGGAAAATACGTTCAGATCTAAATTAAATAGAATCGTATTTTTAATACGCTATGTTGCTCGTTAATGAAACAAAGTTTTATAGAAATATTTCAAAATGAACCACAACGTGATTAAAAAAAACATCAGTTTTTAGTGAACCTAAAATTATTTTGAGGCGTAAATATGCCGTTGACGACTGACTCAATAGTTGGAATTTCTGAACGTCGCGGAAAAAAAACGTTATTTCTAACGACGTACTGCGTTTTTTAAAGAAAAAATATAGAAAATCTAGACCGATGACCTATCGTTTTTATTTTTTAATTCGATTTCATATTCGTCCAACAAAATTTTGTGAAAGAATGAAAAACTTCTACCACACGGTTTTCGAGAAAAATTAGCTTACGTTTAGATCGCGCTGTAGTCTTTTAGCGTAAAATGTCAACTTTTCAATGTTTGACGTCGTTTGAAATGTCCGTGATATAAACCTTTATTTGAATTTGATACACGAAAACATAGGCAAATTGTTTCTGTATCGGAAACACTTTTTGTAAAAGATTTAACGCCAGTGTTTGCAAAGTTATTCACGTTAGAGTGAAACGCTTGCGTTTAAAGACAGCTACCGCCAGGTGGCGCGTCTGATTCGAAAGCGCGCGACGTCATTCTTAAAATATAACAGATGCACATATAGAATGGTTACCAAGTTTCCATTTTAAACAATCGTTTGATTTTTTTCTTAAAGTAGATGAAAAGGTCACTTTGAAAACCACCGAAGACGAAAACTGTGAAAATATTGCAGGCCCCATTTCATTGAGCCTGTTAAAGACTTTAAAGCATTTGAAAAACATAAAATACCGCATCGTAATTTGTGCTCCAACTTGGATATCAAACGGATAGGGCAATAGATAGATCTAAAAACATGGCAGTGTGCGCAACAAGCTCAAAACTAGGCACTTTTATGCAAATCTTTGAGAAAGAGCATAATATATAAACGTCCCTCTGAATGAGAAATTGAGAAAAAAAGATAAACTGTAATGTTCATAATTAACTAATGAAGAAATGGGTAGTCATCAAACCAACTAACATACACTGAAATTGACATCATTAAAACAAACAAACAAAAACAGGAAAATGTGCGAGAACCAGCAATATTACATGTTGAAGATCAGCATTCTAACGACATCGTTGAAGATCATAATAGTAAATATAATAATTTGAATCCCTGTCAGGCTGCTCAACCTAGGACAGTGACAAAATTTTGTTTTTCTAAAAAAAAGACGCATAACATTATTTCTACACCCTGTAGAAAATACAACACACGTATGTTTATATAATTTAACATGTCGTTATAGATCAGCTCAATTTCTGATTTGATGTTACTACAACGTCCAAATATTGTTTCATCAACATACAGAAGAATTTTTCTTGCAAATATGGGGAACGGGATAGCATTCTCAAGCTCTAGAGCTTTGTCTAAAGTGAACACGTCCGGTGCCGCTGTTAACCGGTGTTACCCTTCAAAGTTCAAGTTTGGTTCATTATAATATGTCGGTCATCAGGATGACCGACAATAAATTAAGTATACAAGAAACATGATTATCTTCATAAATGTCTTTTCCGGTAAACGTCTTCTCTATATATCAAGCAATCAAACATCAGCCTCTACACTTTCCTTTTGCATGCGTCTTAGAAACAGGTGGCATTGTCTAAATTATCAGTTCTGGACCGTGAGTCACTGTTAACCGGTGTTCAGGCTAAAGATCTCAAGTTTGGTCGATTATCATATGTCGGTCAGGATGATCGACAATAATCCAGTGATATTAAAGGATTGAAAAGGGGTATTCCCACACTGATTTCCTTTATGAATTAAAGAATCGATTAAGAAAGCGAGAACCACGAACTACCGTTCAAACGGCTTAACTTGGTTTTCTTCGCTGTTTTCATAGTAAATTTCTACCGTATATCCGGCCGCCCGTCGGTCTTTTTAGACACAAAATGTGCCAAAAACTGTGCAATGGCATGAAACTTGTTTCATAGTTTTGCAAGATTAAAAAGTATAAAGTTGCATTGTTAATTAACACATAATCTCAGTTCAGAATAATTAACGTAGAATATTTTACATTTAGGAAGCATTTACATTTAATGAACAGCCTAATTTTCACAATTTCCCACCACTAAAGGCTCAGGTGCTCTTTCGTTATTTAAATCGCAATTAAAATGATATCATTTACTTAAACGATATAACGTTACCATCAGATACACCCTGCCACGGTTAATAATATTTCTTAACAAAATCCCTCGCCAACCCGCACAACCATCCCCAGATTAAAGTGAAACAATATGCGTACGCCCTGAAAGTCTGCGTACTCAGTCTGGCCACGCCCTTTGGAATAATCAGTAAACTAGCTTATCTAGTGCTGTGACAAATGCAATATTCCAGAATCTAGTCTCTGAGGATACAATGCGTTATCTGTAAAAGTAAATGTTGAAATAATATGCTTCGTTCTAAAAATTAAATAAAAATGTAATCTTATCGATAATACGTATTCGTACAATTCCCTGGAAGTAAACGCATGCACTCTTAATGACTTAATGTTCAGTCAGTTTACTTCATCACTTGTTTCTATAGAGTGGCATGGTTTGCAAAGACTATAATGTGCCGAGTCTAAGTACCTGAACCCCTCGATTAAGTGTAACGTTAATCCAACCTAGACCTTTCACAAACATGATCATAAAAATTTATACATGAACTAATGTACAAAAAAAGACATTTTACAAAGTAACCAATCGATGAAGATCACTAATATTCGGAGAAAAATAAAGATAATTACTTGTTCCAATACATGATTGGCAATTCCAGATTATCAACCCCGTCATGGTTTATTCCGGATTACTTTCGGCTATCGCCAGAACATTACTTTAAGTCCAAAAATAGTCATAATAATGTTCCGCACTAAAAGTAAACCTTAAAATCGGTCCTACTTTTTCAACTGTACCATATTCCATCAAAGAATTTCCACTACTGCCTGACATTTAAAATAGAGCTTGCGAAAATATATTCATTCAGGTATTAAGATTCGTGCGTTTCCATTGCGTTTCATGTTTTTAAACTTGGCTTACCCCACCCGGTACAAAAAACACGAGTAAATGAATAAATCATATAATTAAAAATCGTTTAATTCAATCACAATTACAAAAATTGGGCAGTTCCGTGTCACCCCAATATGGTTTATTCCGGATCACTGACAGCTATCGTCTGAGAAAAATAATCCCGAATATTTTCCGGTCACTAAACGATAAAAAAATATTCAAGGTTAACTTGGTCCTTTTTTAGTAATTTTACCATTGTCCTCCAAAAATAGTCACGTGCATTCGGAATAAAGGTACAACTTAATTACTAATCGATAACATGTGATTAAATGGATAAAATACGTTTAATTCAATAAAAGTTACCTAAATTAAAAGTTCCATATCACACATACTTGGTTTATTCCAGAAACTTACTTTCTGAGTCCAAAAAATTAGTTCAAAAAATGTCTGGTCATAAACAGTTAACTATTAGTTTGCACGGTAAAATTGATGCTATTTTAGCAACTGTACCGTAATTCTCAAAATAGTAAAAAAGTCACTTTTATTCGGAATAGAAGTAAATAATATTTACTAAAGACTGCGCGTGCGTAAATATGGCAACTGCGTTTCATTCATTGAAAATTCAAAAAATAAGATAGTGTGGTGTATTGGTGTATTCCGGATCACTTCCGCCTATCACATGCACATAACTTTCACAGTCCAAAAAATTTAGCCCGGAAAATTTCTGGTCACTTAAAGTTAACCAAGCATTTTTTCAGTAAAAACTGTTCTACTTTAACAATTGTACCATATTCGCTCAAAATGGTTAAAAAAGACAGTAAACAGCATTCGGAATAAAAGTATGATTCAGTTACTATACAATTAATTGTAAGTAAAAAAAGGTGAAATATGCATATCAGGAATCGCCACATTCAGAAAAAACAGCCTCCCCACACAGTCAAGAAGAAGAGAGGGGGAGAGAGCATGGTTTATAAAATAATCAGTTTCAAAAAAGACACCACTAACAATAAACAAAAATGAGAACCCGAGGGGTTACCGCCTTGGAACGGTCAGTGGCAAATCAAATTGCCACTGGGGGTTTAAACCAGGTTCTAGGGTGCACCAACCTCACACTTGCCCCAACAGGTTCTCATATCACAAAACAAGTACAAGTTGTCTTGGTGAAAAGACTCCAACCCACTTATCTGCTTAACAATGTTGCATGCAAAAGCACACAAACATATAAAACATAAGAAGCTAAGAGCATTGCAAAGCCGAAAGGGGTACTCAATGATCTTACCGAGACCAGAGCTCCTGGAGTAAAATCAGCAAGAACACGATGACAGGGATAAAAGAAACAAATCGAGTTTCTAGGTTCTTTTAAGAAAAGATTTCCCCAATAACCTTCATAAACTCTTAAACCCCTGCCACCGTCGTGCAACCAAAGAGGTAAGCATAATGATCAACTGTAGAAGGGTTAATCACCAGGCCTGCAGAGCGCTGTAAAATATCATGTTGGTAACCTTTCTTTTTAAATTTACAGATGGTTTTTACGAATAACCGGGAGAAATTAACACTGCCTTTAATCTTTTTAAGTTTATAAATTAAATCTCCATAAAAAACTGGTTGTGAAATACCTTATTGCAAAAGTGATTTTAAACTGCATTTGTATTTATGAATTAAATCTGGGTATCGGCGATAAAACTTGCAAAAGGTTTTCCTTAATTTGTGATACCGATAACCTTGTTTTAAGAGTTTTTCTGTAATGCAAAGATTACGTTCATTGAAATCATTAACATTGTTGCAAGCTCTTGAAAAGCGAACCAGCTGTGAGATATAAACCCCATAAGATGTTGCACGGGGAACATCGCCGTCTAAAAACGGAAAATTTACTATATTAAAATTAAAATCATCTCTTTTATCATAAATTTTAGTAGTGACATAACCATTTTCAATGGACAGATTTAGATCGAGAAAGTTTGCTTGCTTTTCTGAAGTGTTCGCTTTGTTAAGTTGTAGTTCTTTGGGATAAATCTTATTAACCAGTAATGGAAAATGGTTATTGTCTATATTTAATAAATCATCAAGGTACCTCGAGGTGTTGTTAAAAGCTGTAATTATATCATCTTGATTTTCAGTAGAAAGAGATAACATAAAGTCTCTTTCATAACAGTATAAAAACAGATCAGCAACAAGGGGTGCACAATTAGTACCCATTGGGATGCCTATTACTTGTTTATAAATAGAGGTACCGAATCTAACATAAATATTATCCAGTAAGAAAGTTAGCGACTCTATAAGGTCTTGACAAGTCCATAATGTATAATTATCATAAGAACCATCTGTAAAAAATGCCCTATGTTCATTACAAGCGATGAAGGTTTTATTTTCTCTAGCAAACGTTTTTTCAATGAGACTGGTTAGTTTGTCTCTTATTAAATTATGAGGGAGCGAAGTGTATAATGTTGAGAACTCATAAGTAGACAAACAGAACGCCCGAAAATTATTTGATTTAAGCTTTTTCAAAACGTCATTTGAATTTTTAATCGACCAAAATAAATTTTTGCCAGAAGTTTCAAAAACCTTATCACAATACCTAATTACGTGTTCTTTTATAGCTGTAAGACAAGATGTTAAGAGCACGGATAATTTAGTAGCAGTGCAAGAACTAGAGTTAGCAATAAATCTTGCTTTATACGGTGTTTTATGCATTTTAGGTAACCAATACATAGTAGGTACTTGTTTCGGCTCAATACTGATTCTAAATTTTGTAATTTGTAGAGTGTGTGCAGTAACAATATCACTCTCAGATGAAGAAGTCAGTATATAAGCATTAGTGCTGTTCAGTTCTTCAGTTTGAATATTAATATAGTGTATTCGTCACACTATAATTACATTATTAGAAGCCTTATCAGCAGGTGTTAAAACAAATCTGTTATGAAAGTCTTGAATTCCTTTTTTCAAATGACGAAAGTTAAAACGAGGTCGAGGTGGTAATAAAGCAATGTTTCTTTCATAAAATGATATACGGGTGTCAACTATTTTGAATATGTGCTTTTTCCAGTTAGAAAGTGCATTAGGCTCGGCATGTTCTCTTTTGCACCATTTATTGCAAAATAAGTTCAAAGACTCAGCAATTTCTGCACGGCATGCATTAAAGTCAATTTTGGATGATATTCTATATTTGGGACCTTTAGAAATTAAATTACGAATTCTAGAGTCTTTGATTAAATTAAGATCACCGGTAACAATATGACCGGCAGGCTTATAGCAATATTTAGAAGTTAAACACTCTCAAGATTTTGGTGTATTTTCAATGATCTGTAAATCCGATGTAATTTTATTGTAATTAAAAATTATATTTCTAGTTGGTTTGTTGTATTTATAACAAACCATAGGCGATTCAGTATTCTTAAAATAAATAGGAACAGCCGATTGAACTCTTTTATCTTTAAATATACTAGGAAGGTCAATAAAATCTATTCCTTTATTTAAAAAAGAAATTTTAAGGAAATGTCTTTGATGGTCCGAATCATATTCAACAGCACATAAAATTCTAGAAGTTCCGGATCAGTTATTAAAGTTTATTACAAATAAGATGATTTAACTGCTGTCACTGTTGTTACTGTGGCAGTAAGATGATCTTAGTGCTGTAACTGCTGTCACCGCAGCAGTAAGATGGCTTTACTGCTGTTACTGCGGCAGAAAGAGGATTTTTGTTGATTTAGAATATCTTACTGGCAGTAAGATGATCTTAATGCTGTCACTGCTGTTACTGCCGCAGTAAAAACGATTTTACTGCTGTCACTGCTGTGACTGCCGCAGAAAAACTATCTTACTGCTGTAACTGCTGTTACTGCTGTGGTAAAAACAAACTTACTGCTGTCACTGCTGTAAGTGAGGCAGTAAGATGATTTTGATCCTGTTTTTTATTATCTAAGAACATCATACTGCTGTCACTGCTGTTACTGCCGCAGTCAAAACGGCCTTACTGCTGTCACTGCCCTTACTGCCACAGTAAAAACGATCTTACTGCTGTCACTGCTGTAACTGCTGCAGTTAAGACGATCTTACTGCTGTCACTACTGTTACTGCTGCAGTAAGACGATTTTGGTGTTGTTTTTCATAATCTAAAAAAAGGCAATATATGCATATCAGGAATCGCCACACTAAAAAAACACAGCCTCTCCACGCAGCGAGAAAGAAGAGAGGAAGAAAGAGAGAGCGCATTTTTATATAAGTATGTCAATTCAAATAGGAAGCCACAAACAAATAACGAAGAAGAGAACCTTTGGGGATACCTCCTTGGAACGGTCAGTGGCAAAACAAATTGCCACTGGGGGTTTAAACCAGGTTCTAGGGTGCACCAACCTCACACTTGCCCCCAACGGGTTCTCGTATCACAAAACAAGTACAAGTTGTCTTGGTGAAATAACCCATCCATCGGCTCAACAATGTTGCATGCAATAGCACATAAACATATAAAACATAAGAAGCTAAAAGCATTGCAAAGCCAAAGGGCGGGTACTCCGAAGAGTAAGATCTAAGAGTTTGCACGTTGAAATTGATGTTTTTTAAGCAATGTACCATAATTTTCAAAATAGTAAAAAAAACAGTAACTTTTATTGCGAATAAAGGTAAAAGAAATGCGCGTGCGAAAATATGGAAACTGCGCTTCATTCATTAAAAATTCAAAATATTAGGCAGTTCCGGATCACCCCAACATGGAGTGTTCCGGATCACTTCCTTCTATCGCCTGAACATAACTTCCCGCGTCCAAAAAATTAAGTCCGGAAACTTTCTGGTCACTTAAAGTTAACCAAGAATTTTTAAAATAAAAATGGTACTATTTTTACAATTTTACCATATTCCTTCAAAATGGTAAAAAGACAGTAAACAGCATTCGGAATAAAATTACGATTCAGTTACTATACAATTAATTGGAAGAAAATGTAGAAATCAAGTTTAATTCAATAAGACATAAAATTCGGGTAGTTCCGGATCACTCATCAAAATTTATTGCAAATAAGATGATCTTACTGCTGTAACTGCTGTGACTGCGGCAGTTAAACCTATCTTACTGCTGCTGTTATTGCGGTAGTAAGATGATTTTGGTGTTGTTTTATATAATCTAAGAACATCGTACTGATCTTACTGCTGTAACTGCTGTTACTGCCGCGGAATAAAAAAATCTTACTGCTGTTACTGTCGCAGTTAAAACGACATTACTGCTGTCACTGCTGTTACTGCCGCAGAAAAACGATCTTACTGCTGTAACTGCTGTTACTGCCGCAGTAAAAACGATCTTACTGTTGTAACTGCTGTTACTGTCGCAGTCATAAACGGCCTTACTGCTGTCACTGCCCTTACTGCCACAGTAAAAACGATCTTAATGCTGCCAATGCTGTTAAAACTGCAGTAAAGACGACCTTACTTCTGTCACTGCTGCTATTGCGGCAGTAAGATGATTTTGGTGTTGTTTTTCATAATCTAAGACTTTGCAATGTAAAATTGACGCTGTTTAACCAACTCTACCGTAATTCTCAAAATATTTTAAAAACAGTCACTTTTTTGGAAATAAAGGTAAAAGATATGCGCGTGCGTAAATATGGAAACTGCGTTTCATTCATTGAAAATTCAAAAAATTAGGTAGTTCAGGTTCACCCAAACATGGGTTATTCAGGATCACTTCCGGCTATCGCCTGAACATTACTTCCCGAGTCCAAAAAATCAGTCCGGAAAGTTTCTGGTCACTAAAAGATAACCAAGAACTTCTGTACTTCTTAACAATTGTACCATATTCCTTCAAAATGCTAAAAAAGACAGTACACAGCATTCCGAATAAAAATACGATTCAGTTACTATACAATTAATTGTAAGTAAATGTAGAAATCAAGTTAAATTCAACAAGATATAAAATTCTGGTAGTTCCGGATCACTCATCAAAGTTTATTGCTAATAAGATGATCTTACTGCTTTAACTGCTGTGACTGCGACAGTAAAAACTATCTTACTGCTGTCACTGCTGTAACTGCGGCAGTAAGATGATTTTGATGTTGTTTTTTATAATCTAAGAACATCGTACTGATCTTACTGCTGTAACTGCTGTTACTGCCGCAGTATAAACGATCTTACTGCAGTAACTGCTGTTACTGCCACAGTAAAAACGATCTTACTGCTGTCACTGCCGTTACTGCCACAGAAAAAACGATCTTACTGCTGCCACTGCTGTTACTGCTGCAGTAAAGGCTATCATCTTACTGCTGTCACTTCTGTAACTGCTATAAGATGATTTTGGTGTTGTTTTTAATCTAAGAAGTTGAACGGTAAAATTGATGCTATTTAAGCAACTGTACCGTAATTCTCAAAATAGTAAAAAAACAGTCTTATTCGGAATTAAGGTAAAAGAAATGCGCGTGCGTAAATATGGAAACTGCGTTTCATTTATTAAAAATTCAAAAAATTAGGTAGTCCTGGATCACCCCAACATGGGTATTCCGGATCATTTCCGGCTATCGCCTGAACATTACTTCCCGGGTCCAAAAATTTAGTCCGGAAAGTTTCTGGTCACTAAAAGTTAACCAAGAATTTTTAAAATAAAAATGGTTCTACTTTAACAATTGTTCCATACTCCTTCAAAATTGTAAAAAAGACAGTAAACTGCATTCCGAAACAAAAATACGATTCAGTTACTATACAATCAATTGTAAGTAAATGTAGAAATCAAATTTAATTCAACAAAACATAAAATTCTGGCAGTTCCGGATCACTCGTCAAAGTTTATTGCAAATAAGATGATCTTACTGCTGTCACTGCTGTGACTGCGGCAGTAAAAACTATCTTACTGCTGTCACTGCTGTAACTGCGGCAGAAAGATGATTTTGGTATTGTGTTTTATAATCTAAAAACATCGTACTGATCTTACTGCTGTCACTGCTGTTACTGCCGCAGAAAAACGATCTCACTGCTGTCACTGCTGTAACTGCGGCAGTAAGATGATTTTTGTTACATTTTTTTAAATATAAGAACATATTACTGTTGTAACTGCTGTTACTGCCGCAGTAAAACGATTTTACTGCTGTAACTGCTATAACTGCGGCAGAAAGATGTTTTTGTCGTTTTTTTTAACTCTACGTACATCTTACTGCTGTAACTGCTACTACTGCCGCAGCGAAAACGATCTCACTGCTGTCACTGCTGTAACTGCGGCAGTAAGATGATTTTTTATATATTTTTTTAATGTACGAACATATTACTGCTGTAACAGCTGTAACTGCCGCAGTAAAAAGATCTTACTGCTGAAACTGCTATAACTGCGGCAGTAAGATAATTTTTGTCGTTTTTTTTCATCTACGTACATCTTACTGCTGTAACTGCTACTACTGTCGCAGTGAAAACGATGTCACTGCTGTCACTGCTGTACTGCGGCAGTAAGATGATTTTTGTGATAATTTTTGAAAATAAGAACATATTACTACTGTAACTGCTGTAACTGCTGTAACTGCCGCAGTAAAACGATCTTACTGCTGTCACTGCTGTAACTGCCGCAGTAAAAACGATCTTACTGCTGTTACTGCTGTTACTGCCGCAGTAAAAACGATCTTACTGTTGTAACTGCTGTTACTGCCGCAGTAAAACGATTTTACTGCTGTAACTGCTATAACTGCGGCAGAAAGATGTTTTTGTCGTTTTTTTTAACTCTACGTACATCTTACTGCTGTAACTGCTACTACTGCCGCAGCGAAAACGATCTCACTGCTGTCACTGCTGTAACTGCGGCAGTAAGATGATTTTTTATATATTTTTTTAATGTACGAACATATTACTGCTGTAACAGCTGTAACTGCCGCAGTAAAAAGATCTTACTGCTGAAACTGCTATAACTGCGGCAGTAAGATAATTTTTGTTGTTGTTTTTTCATCTACGTACATCTTACTGCTGTAACTGCTACTACTGCCGCAGTGAAAACGATCTCACTGCTGTCACTGCTGTAACTGCGGCAGTAAGATGATTTTTGTGATAATTTTTTGAAAATAAGAACATATTACCACTGTAACTGCTGTAACTGCTGTAACTGCCGCAGTAAAAAGATCTTACTGCTGTCACTGCTGTAACTGCGGCAGTAAGATGATTTTTATATATATATTTTGATGTACGAACATATTACTGCTGTAACTGCCGCAGTAAAACGATCATACTGCTGTACGGACATATTACTGCTGTAACTGCTGTAACTGCGGCAGTAAGATGATTTTTGTGATAATTTTTGAAATTAAGAAGATATTACCACTGTAACTGCTGTAACTGCTGTAACTGCCGCAGTCAAAAGATCTTACTGCTGTCATTGCTGTAACTGCGGCAGTAAGATGATTTTATATATATATTTTTTAATGTACGAACATATTACTGCTGTAACTGCCACAGTAAAAGGATCTTACTGCTGTCACTGCTGTCATTGCTGTAACTGCGGCAGTTACAAGATGATTTTTGTGATAATTTTTGAAAAGAAGAACATATTACCACTGTAACTGCTGTAACTGCCGCAGTAAAAAGATCTTACTCTGTCACTGCTGTAACTGCGGCAGTAAGATGATTTTTGTGATAATTTTTGAAATTAAGAACATATTACCACTGTAACTGCTGTAACTGCTGTAACTGCCGCAGTAAAAAGATCTTACTGCTGTCACTGCTGTAACTGCGGCAGTAAGATGATTTTATATATTTTTTTTCATGTACGAACATATTACTGCTGTAACTGCTGTAACTGCCGCAATAAAACGATCTTACTGCTGTAACTGCTATAACTGCGGCAGTAAGATAATTTTTGTCGTTTTTTTTTTTCATCTACGTACATCTTACTGCTGTAACTGCTACTACTGCCGCAGTGAAAACGATCTCACTGCTGTCACTGCTGTAACTGCGGCAGTAAGATGATTTTTGTGATAATTTTTGAAAATAAGAACATATTACTACTGTAACTGCTGTAACAGCTGTATCTGCCACAGAAAATAGATCTTACTGCTGTCACTGCTGTGACTGCGGCAGTAAGATGATTTTTTATATATATTTTTTAATGTACGAACATATTACTGCTGTAACTGCTGTAACTGCCGCAGTAAAAAGATCTTACTGCTGTAACTGCTATAACTGCGGCAGTAAGAAAATTTTTGTCGTTTTTTTTTTTCATCTACGTACATCTTAATGCTGTAACTGCTACTACTGCCGCAGTGAAAACGATCTCACTGCTGTCACTGCTGTAACTGCGGCAGTAAGATGATTTTTGTGATAATTTTTGAAAATAAGAACATATTACTACTGTAACTGCTGGAACTGCTGTAACTGCCGCAGTAAAAGGATCTTACTGCTGTCACTGCTGTAACTGCGGCAGTAAGATGATTTTTTATATATATTTTTAATGTACGAACATATTTCTGCTGTAACTGCTGTAACTGCCGCAGTAAAAGATCTTACTGCTGTAACTGCTATAACTGCGGCAGTAAGACAATTTTTGTTGTTGTTTTTTCATCTATGTACATCTTACTGCTGTAACTGCTACTACTGCCGCAGTGAAAACGATCTCACTGCTGTCACTGCTGTAACTGCGGCAGTAAGATGATTTTTGTGATAATTTTTGAAAATAAGAACATATTACCACTGTAACTGCTGTAACTGCTGTAACTGCCGCAGTAAAAAGATCTTACTGCTGTCACTGCTGTAACTGCGGCAGTAAGATGATTTTTTATATATATTTTTTAATGTACGAACATATTACTGCTGTAACTGCTGTAACTGCCGCAATAAAACGATCTCAGTGCTGTAACTGCTATAACTGCGGCAGTAAGATAATTTTTGTCGTTTTTTTTCATCTACGTACATCTTACTGCTGTAACTGCTACTACTGCCGCAGTGAAAACGATCTCACTGCTGTAACTGCGGCAGTAAGATGATTTTTGTGATAATTTTTGAAAATAAGAACATATTACTACTGTAACTGCTGTAACTGCTGTAACTGCCGCAGTAAAAAGACCTCACTGCTGTAACTGCTGTAACTGCCGCAGTAAAACGATCTTACTGCTGTAACTGCTATAACTGCGGCAGTAAGATAATTTTTGTCGTTTTTTTTTTTCATCTACGTACATCTTACTGCTGTAACTGCTACAACTGCCGCAGTGAAAACGATCTCACTGCTGTCACTGCTGTAACTGCAGCAGTAAGATGATTTTTGTGATAATTTTTGAAAATAAGAACATATTACTACTGTAACTGCTGTAACTGCCGCAGTAAAAGGATCTTACTGCTGTCACTGCTGTAACTGCGGCAGTAAGATGATTTTTTATATATATTTTTTAATGAACGAACATATTACTGCTGTAACTGCTGTAACTGCCGCAGTAAAAGGATCTTACTGCTGTCACTGCTGTAACTGCGGCAGTAAGATGATTTTTTATATATATTTTTTAATGTACGAACATATTACTGTTGTAACAGCTGTAACTGCCGCAGTAAAAAGATCTTACTGCTGAAACTGCTATAACTGCGGCAGTAAGATAATTTTTGTCGTTTTTTTTTCATCTACGTACATCTTACTGCTGTAACTGCTACTACTGCCGCAGTGAAAACGATGTCACTGCTGTCACTGCTGTAACTGCGGCAGTAAGATGATTTTTGTGATAATTTTTGAAAATAAGAACATATTACTACTGTAACTGCTGTAACTGCTGTAACTGCCGCAGTAAAACGATCTTACTGCTGTCACTGCTGTTACTGCCGCAGTAAAAACGATCTTACTGCTGTTCCTGCTGTTACTGCCGCAGTAAAAACGATCTTACTGCTTTAACTGCTGTTACTGCCGCAGTAAAAACGATCTTACTGCTGTAACTGCTGTTACTGCCGCAGTAAAAACGATCTTACTGCTGTTAATGCTGTTACTGCCGCAGTAAAAACGATCTTACTGCTGTCACTGCTGTTACTGCCGCAGTAAAAACGATCTTACTGCTGTCACTTCTGTTACTGCCGCAGTAAAAACGATCTTACTGCTGTAACTGCTGTTACTGCCGCAGTAAAAACGATCTCACTGCTGTCACTGCTGTAACTGCGGCAGTAGGATGATTTTTGTGATAATTTTTGAAAATAAGAACATATTACTACTGTAACTGCTGTAACTGCTCTAACTTCCGCAGTAAAAGGATCTTACTGCTGTCACTGCTGTAACTGCGGCAGTAAGATGATTTTTTATAAATGTTTTTTAATGTACGAACATATTTCTGCTATAACTGCTGTAACTGCCGCAGAAAAAAGATCTTACTGCTGTAACTGCTATAACTGCGGCAGTAAGATAATTTTTGTTTTTGTTTTTTCATCTACGTACATCTTACTGCTGTAACTGCAACTACTGCCGCAGTGAAAACGACCTCACTGCTGTCACTGCTGTAACTGCGGCAGTAAGATGATTTTTGTGATAATTTTTGAAAATAAGAACATATTACCACTGTAACTGCTGTAACTGCTGTAACTGCCGCAGTAAAAAGATCTTACTGCTGTCACTGCTGTAACTGCGGCAGTAAGATGATTTTTTATATATATTTTTTAATGTACGAACATATTACTGCTGTAACTGCTGTAACTGCCGCAATAAAACGATCTCACTGCTGTAACTGCTATAACTGCGGCAGTAAGATAATTTTTGTCGTTTTTTTTTCATCTACGTACATCTTACTGCTGTAACTTCTACTACTGCCGCAGTGAAAACGATCTCACTGCTGTAACTGCGGCAGTAAGATGATTTTTGTGATAATTTTTGAAAATAAGAACATATTACTACTGTAACTGCTGTAACTGCTGTAACTGCCGCAGTAAAAAGACCTCACTGCTGTCTCTGCTGTAACTGCGGCAGTAAGATGATTTTTTATATATATATTTTAATGTACGAACATATTACTGCTGTAACTGCTGTAACTGCCGCAGTAAAACGATCTTACTGCTGTAACTGCTATAACTGCGGCAGTAAGATAATTTTTGTTGTTGTTTTTTCATATACGTACATCTTACTGCTGTAACTGCTACTACTGCCGCAGTGAAAACGATCTCACTGCTGTCACTGCTGTAACTGCGGCAGTAAGATGATTTTTGTGATAATTTTTTGAAAATAAGAACATATTACCACTGTAACTGCTGTAACTGCCGCAGTAAAAAGATCTTACTGCTGTCACTGCTGTAACTGCGGCAGTAAGATGATTTTTATATATATATTTTGATGTACGAACATATTACTGCTGTAACTGCCGCAGTAAAACGATCATACTGCTGTACGGACATATTACTGCTGTAACTGCTGTAACTGCGGCAGTAAGATGATTTTTGTGATAATTTTTGAAATTAAGAAGATATTACCACTGTAACTGCTGTAACTGCTGTAACTGCCGCAGTCAAAAGATCTTACTGCTGTCATTGCTGTAACTGCGGCAGTAAGATGATTTTATATATATATTTTTTAATGTACGAACATATTACTGCTGTAACTGCCGCAGTAAAACGATCTTACTGCTGTCACTGCTGTCATTGCTGTAACTGCGGCAGTTACAAGATGATTTTTGTGATAATTTTTGAAAAGAAGAACATATTACCACTGTAACTGCTGTAACTGCCGCAGTAAAAAGATCTTACTGCTGTCACTGCTGTAACTGCGGCAGTAAGATGATTTTTGTGATAATTTTTGAAATTAAGAACATATTACCACTGTAACTGCTGTAACTGCTGTAACTGCCGCAGTAAAAAGATCTTACTGCTGTCACTGCTGTAACTGCGGCAGTAAGATGATTTTATATATATTTTTTCATGTACGAACATATTACTGCTGTAACTGCTGTAACTGCCGCAATAAAACGATCTTACTGCTGTAACTGCTATAACTGCGGCAGTAAGATAATTTTTGTCGTTTTTTTTTCATCTACGTACATCTTACTGCTGTAACTGCTACTACTGCCGCAGTGAAAACGATCTCACTGCTGTCACTGCTGTAACTGCGGCAGTAAGATGATTTTTGTGATAATTTTTGAAAATAAGAACATATTACTACTGTAACTGCTGTAACAGCTGTATCTGCCACAGAAAATAGATCTTACTGCTGTCACTGCTGTGACTGCGGCAGTAAGATGATTTTTTATATATATTTTTTAATGTACGAACATATTACTGCTGTAACTGCTGTAACTGCCGCAGTAAAAAGATCTTACTGCTGTAACTGCTATAACTGCGGCAGTAAGATAATTTTTGTCGTTTTTTTTTTCATCTACGTACATCTTAATGCTTTAACTGCTACTACTGCCGCAGTGAAAACGATCTCACTGCTGTCACTGCTGTAACTGCGGCAGTAAGATGATTTTTGTGATAATTTTTGAAAATAAGAACATATTACTACTGTAACTGCTGGAACTGCTGTAACTGCCGCAGTAAAAGGATCTTACTGCTGTCACTGCTGTAACTGCGGCAGTAAGATGATTTTTTATATATATTTTTAATGTACGAACATATTTCTGCTGTAACTGCTGTAACTGCCGCAGTAAAAGATCTTACTGCTGTAACTGCTATAACTGCGGCAGTAAGATAATTTTTGTTGTTGTTTTTTCATCTATGTACATCTTACTGCTGTAACTGCTACTACTGCCGCAGTGAAAACGATCTCACTGCTGTCACTGCTGTAACTGCGGCAGTAAGATGATTTTTGTGATAATTTTTGAAAATAAGAACATATTACCACTGTAACTGCTGTAACTGCTGTAACTGCCGCAGTAAAAAGATCTTACTGCTGTCACTGCTGTAACTGCGGCAGTAAGATGATTTTTTATATATATTTTTTAATGTACGAACATATTTCTGCTGTAACTGCTGTAACTGCCGCAGTAAAAGATCTTACTGCTGTAACTGCTATAACTGCTGCAGTAAGATAATTTTTGTCGTTTTTTTTTCATCTACGTACTTCTTACTGCTGTAACTGCTACTACTGCCGCAGTGAAAACGATCTCACTGCTGTCACTGCTGGTACTGCGGCAGTAAGATGATTTTTGTGATAATTTTTGAAAATAAGAACATATTACCACTGTAACTGCTGTAACTGCTGTAACTGCCGCAGTAAAAAGATCTTACTGCTGTCACTGCTGTAACTGCGGCAGTAAGATGATTTTTTATATATATTTTTTAATGTACGAACATATTACTGCTGTAACTGCTGGAACTGCCGCAGTAAAACGATCTTACTGCTGTAACTGCTATAACTGCGGCAGTAAGATAATTTTTGTCGTTTTTTTTTCATCTACGTACATCTTACTGCTGTAACTGCTACTACTGCCGCAGTTATAACAATCTCACTGCTGTCACTGCTGTAACTGCGGCAGTAAGATGATTTTTGTGATAATTTTTGAAAATAAGAACATATTACCACTGTAACTGCTGTAACTGCCGCAGTTAAAAGATCTTACTGCTGTCACTGCTGTAACTGCGGCAGTAAGATGATTTTTGTGATAATTTTTGAAAATAAGAACATATTACTACTGTAACTGCTGTAACTGCTGTAACTGCCGCAGTAAAACGATCTTACTGCTGTCACTGCTGTTACTGCCGCAGTAAAAACGATCTTACTGCTGTAACTGCTGTTACTGCCGCAGTAAAAACGATCTTACTGCTGTAATTGCTGTTACTGCCGCAGTATAAACGATCTTACTGCTGTTACTGCTGTTACTGCCGCAGTAAAAACGATCTTACTGCTGTCACTGCTGTTACTGTCGCAGTAAAAACGATCTTACTGCTGTCACTTCTGTTACTGCCGCAGTAAAAACGATCTTACTGCTGTAACTGCTGTTACTGCCGCAGTAAAAACGATCTTACTGCTGTCACTGCTGTTACTGCCGCAGTAAAAACGATCTTACTGCTGTCACTGCTGTTACTGCCGCAGTAAAAACGATCTTACTGCTGCCACTGCTGTCACTGCGGCAGTTATATCATCTCACTGCTGTCACTGCTGTAACTGCTCACTGCTAACTTCACGTTCCCTCGTTCCCATTATATTCATACGATTTATCCTCTAAAAATATATAAAAGAAATCTCGTTGTCATATATTATAATTGTATTAATTATCTATTGGGCTATTTATCAGTTTTGACAGTACTTCACATGCAACAAACATCCTTGAGTGATCCTTGTAATATGTACCTTCTATCCCCTCACCAAATCCCTAAGCGGACAAAACTCCTTTGCTATGTATGATTTTTTGTTGTTAAGAATCTCAAAAAAATTGTGTTAATGCCATATACGAATAAAGAATTTTTATTGCCTTTACTTTCACACAGTTGTATTCTATTTCTGTCCGATTCTTTCAAGAATTAAAAAATCGCAGCTTTTAAACCGAATATTTTCACTTTTAAACAGTGGGTACATACGTCATTTTCGCTAACTAAGTCCTATATATTCTGCGAAGGCTTGAAATGCGTCATCCAGTGAACTCCTCCCCCCTGTCAGAATAATAACAAAATACGCCACTGTCCCTGTTAACAATAAAACACTAAAAATAACAAAGCAAGTTTTGTCTAAAGAGTCACTAACATCCTTCCATTGGACTGTTTTCTCTTGCTCCTTGACATTTTCCGTATAGTTTTTCTCTATTTCTTTTTCCTCTAGATAATTCTTTCTTTGCTCTATTGCATTTTCTGCTAAATAATTTCTATGATGAAGAGAACTGAAATGTTTCTCTGGCAAATACATTCCATTTGGTTGTATCGGCATTCTAGAACGTGAAAATGAAACTGAATTTTCGTTAAAATAGGTTTCAGACTTTTTCGTGGAATTCTTATTTTTGAAATTCCGTCCTCTTTCATTCCCTCGCCGGCATTTACATTTCCAGAAATTGGCTAGTCTTAACCAAACTCCTTTAACTGGGTCTGATTCATCGTCTCTGTGGAAGATCCGAAGGTTAAAAACTGTCACGAGAATTATCAGAATGCTCATTATCAACACACCAAGAAGGTAGTAACTGAAAACTGCCATCGGCTCGGAGGTTTTTGGAAGATTATCACCAACAAGGGTCAGAAACACAGCGATTGACAACAGCATCGTTATGCTGTACGACATTTTCTCTCCGCTGTCTGCAGGTATAAAGAAAATAATTATATTCAAAAAGCCCATGCAGATGATGGGTATGACAAAGTTTACCATAATAAAACTAGGTTGACGCTCGATAGCCAATACAACCATGATATTATTGAGGTACAAAGTTTCATTTCGGAAAACAGTTATGTTTGTTTCCTTGAGTGTCCAAGCGCCATTGCCGATGTAGAACTGAAGCGAGATTGTGTCTTGATCTGCTTTGAACAATATTTCCTGTGGAAGATAGGTCCAAGACATTAAACTATAATAACAAATATGTCTATCAAATGGGTAATACGTCACATCCGGCCTGCATGCTGCAGTAAATAAATCCGCCGGGTTGTAATATGCATCTCCAGATGCAAGTATCCGGACTTGCTGCCATGGTTTACCCCCAATTACATCCATTTCATTCATAGTATTTACAATTACTAGCGGTGGTGTCCAAACTTGGCCATTTTCAAACAAGGTCCAATATATCCCGCCATAATCTGCAGGATTCCACTTCAAGAATTCGTCCACCCAGTGCATGGTGACCGATGCACTTATAGTTATTTCTCCTTTTACTTCGTTGAACTCGACTAAAGACATCATATCGAGCTTCACCCCGACAATAATTGGCTTAGACTGATCAAGGACTGGTCGAATATTTCTGTTGTATTTGAACAGACTGTCGTTTTGGAGCTTGTCTACATACTCGGCTGTGGAACCCTGAACCGGAAGTATGTGCGCCAGCAATGTAATCATTGTCGTGACAATCCATGCCGAAAACATTGTTTTATCCATATTTACCGTAATCGCCGTATGAATTGGGACAGTTAAAATTATTAAAATTATTCGTGTTCCAATATTAAAATTTCTTCAAGAGAAACATTGATCGAGACTTTCTGAACACCAGTATATCTCCGCTGTCTCTGAAAACAAGAAGGAAATGTGTTGATTAGCATGGGTAGTAGTAAATTGTCGCACATTAAAACTCGACAATATCATTTTGCGCATCTCTAAATCTCACTTCTAATACCATGGGGTACCGTTGTTAAGCATGGTACTTTGTCAAAGGATATTGATGTATTCAGAATAGAAATTATTGAAAGTGCATGTATAGTTCCGCGCCACAAATAAAAACAAAAAAAGCAGATCAGTACAGTTGTATGTAATTTAAATATATTTATATATTTATATTTCAAGAACATAGCGGCATAGATAGCAGAGAAAAATACTCGATACACAATTGGATTTTATAACAAAAACACATTGAGATATGGAACTACGCTATGAAGAATATGCTAGGACTTTTAATTTCTGTATAAAACTTAGAACTGATTTTTTTGGTTTAATATTGAAATCGAAAGTACGAAAACTGGAACTTCTTCAAACTGGACAGCATTTCCAACACTACGAAAATGCACTGATGAATTTTTTTCTCATATGTTAGTGTTGTTGAACTCATGAAATAATTTAATACATAATTCAATTAACAATACATGATCTTGCTAGTTTAACTCCCATGTGCTCAGATCTCACTTAGACCATCGATTACCATTACATTTCGCTTGATAGTCAATAAGGTACATGTGTTTTGTATGTTGGTGTACATTGTTAGGTAGTGGTTGACTGGGGTTAAGTCCCCAAGGCAACTTCTAATTCTTTGCTCATATGAGAACCTATCGTGGAAGTGTGAGGTACACCAAACATAGAACCAGCTTAAAACACGAGTGTCCGAATGCGGGTTCTTTCAGTTCGGAAATACATCTCGCTTGCCGTTGTTGTTTCTATTTTTCATGAAACTGATCACATGCTCTTTTCCCCTCTACTTGTTGTCTGTAAGGGGGTTGGGGCTGTATTTTCTAAAGGTAGATATTCAAGATATGCGAGGTCCACTGTATATATATTCTTCATAATTAAATATGTCATTTGTAATTCACTTATCAAGCGGAAAAAGTTGGATATTTATTTTGTATTTTGTTTCTTGTAAATTAGATAAAAAATTTGTTTCTACCTTTTTAAAGATGTTAATTGTGAAGATTCTGCAAACGGTTTTTATTTTATGCCAAAATTATTTGGACAAATCAGATTGACAGAAAATTTTTCTTTTTCAAAAAATAACTGACATAAATAAAAACGGAAAATTGTGAGCCACCAAACATGACAAATATGAAATATTGCAGGCGTTTTAAATGTTTTGGTTTTTAAATTTCCATATCCAGTGAAATTTATGTCCTTCAACCGAAGCAAAGGAGACAATACAACTTAAATACGTCAAGAGAAATATCACTAATTCTTATTGCCAAAACAACATTCCATTTGGTATTAGAGCTACCTCTGTATATGTTGCATGAAATGTGCACAATTTCATTTATTAACAACATTTTACACAGTTATTTTTTAGTTTTAGATGTGAATTTCATTTAACCAAAGAGATGAACAAGTGTGAATAAAATTGGTATAAGGAACAGTAATAATAGCAAATCTTCATAACGTACTCACCCTAAAAATAAATATCCTCTACGAGCAGTGTCTATCTTCTGCACACTAAATTAGTAAATGTTTATGAAGCAGCAGTTAAATGTCAGCCAAGCGAATACATTGACAATACCGGTAAATCGATTATTGAAAATCTCCGTTTTTCATGACAATTAAATCTAAAAGTGCTTTATGTTACCTACATTTTAAACTCATTTACTGGACCGTGACTGCTGACTTAATTAAAACTCGTCTTCATCAGGGTCAAAATAAAAAATTACCCTGCCATTGATTCATTATATAGGTTCAGTTACTTTCCTTTTAATTTGAGTACCCGCTCGGCTAAAGATTCCCAAATTTCGCAAAGCAAAATATATTGAAGTATGTTTTAGCTTAGTGTGATATGCTTATAGATTCTTATAACAAATCATCTGAGCCGAATTTGTCTAGGAAATTATTTACAAACCCTTCTCATCCGAATTCGGCTACGAGAAAGATAACGCAGTCTGTCAGTTTCGCGTCAATAGTTATCTGCTAATAGATTCTTAGAACAATTCATCTTAGCCGAATTCGGTTACAGAGAAATATTTACAAAGCCTGCTTAACCGAATTCGGCTACTAGACAGATATCAAAGTAAATTTCGGCGCGAGAGTCAAATGCTTAGAAAATTTAATCTACGCCGGATTCGGTGTAAAGAAATATTGATTAAATAAAATTCACATACAAATATTCAAGCGGCTACAGAAATCCTTATAAATGTTACATGTATCATTAGTTGATAAATAAACTTCTCCCCGACTCAAAAAATAAAAGAATGCAACGAGTTATGCTGTAGCTAGAAATAGTTTTGCTCCCCCGCCACCATCACTTCGGGAATTTTTAAAACAAGTATTTTCTGAAACCATATGATGTTTAAGTAAGCAAACGGGAGTTATGATGATTTCTATTATGTTACCCGTGAAATTATTAAAAAAAACCTTAAATGGATTGTGAACTCTCAATGCTAATTTAATTCAGCTATAATCAATCACAAAAACTTTCATTTTTGTAAAAGATGAAATTATTCTCTGTACCCTGGTGTAGATTTCAAGTCATACTGTTCTCTCTATCATAGCATATAAAATAAAACAATACAAGAAACATAGGTTTGCTTGTACCGTTAGCCAAATTAACCAAACAAGAAAATACTTAACAGATATTTTTTTTCTAAACATTTAAATGTTCAAGAAAATAGTAACTGAAACAAGCAAAAAATACGACGTTCATGGTTTAATTGCATGTATTTTTTTAAATAAATAATTAAACATCGTTCACTCTTTTAGTTAAAGAAACGCGCATGCATACTTACAAACGATATCATTTGCTCATACATTAAAGTTAAATAGCAACCGTTTATTTCATACACTTAAAAGAAATATTAAACATCAAATATTCTTCATACAACTAAAGACACGCTTAGTCTTGATAAATAACACAAGTAAACGTTACAGAAAAGAAATTGTGTGAAAATCCACATGGCGATAAAAATGTATAATATGAAACAAGCTATCTTTAACTGTCACGCTATTCCCGAAATTGATTTCAAAATGCAAAAATACAAGTACCGGTATATTGACATTTAATTTGTATTGATGAATTGATATAAAAACACTAAATTAAACATGCTACTTAGTTATCAATTTACTTATTTTTAGAAACAATGTTTTGCACTTCTATTTCAAATAAAATACGATTCGAAATGTTTCATTTATTCATAATGTCTAACGTTAGTTTCAATATAAAGTCTGAAAAAACTCTGAATGAACACAGGGATTCCACGTTGTCGTCACAATATCTTACACGGACTTAACCTGAAATAAAAGGAAGAGACCGATAACAAGGTGAGACATTGAAACTGGTACAACAAATCAAATACATAAACAAAATATTGTTGTCAAGCTACATGTAACTAATAAATCAACAATTATAAGGAATCTTTGAGATGATGAGGCTTCGAAGTCAAAAAAGGGGATAGAGAATGGACTCAACAAACTTCCAGGCCTGGCGATGAAAATTTAAGGAATATTCCAACTAATCTTTATCATTTCATCAGAGAATTCAAAGGCACCGGAAACATGGTTTAGAATAAATAAAAGAAAAACAAAATCTCGAAATCGAGACTTCTCCAAATACAGGTAACATTTTCAAATCTTATATTGAATCTAAAAAATGTAAAGCAGATCCATAAAGTTGCTATGTCATTGTTTTCAAATAATAATGTAAGTTTTTAAGTATTTTGAGGATCGTTTTCAGTTTCTTTTACATCACGTTGATAAAACATGTTAAATATAAACGCAATCACGGCCAATGTAATGATGAATGTGGTGTTAACAGACCATATCAAACGTAAGATAACAGGCTCAAAATTGATCACCTGCCGAGCACAGGGTGCAATATCCATTTATCTTTATTAACTATCAGATATATGTGATGGAATAATTTCCTGGCTAATAATATTATGTAAGCGGTATTTAAACAGGAAAACCAGGCGCAGTTTTTTAATATTAAACATTAAATATTAAACGCTTCCTATACATGGTAGATTATTCTAGTGGTCTACAGCGAAATCAATACTAATGCGCTCAAATGGCAATAATAGAAACGATTATAGGTTTGCTGGTTCGAAACATAAATTTATACCTTTCTTTTAATTTTTATTCAAACATGAAAATCTCTGTAAAGACAAAATGCAGTTCAATTTGCAAAAACAATCGTAATTAAAGGCCCAATTAACTTGTCAAATAGCATATTTTTATTAACCTAAACATTTTAGATTTCACCTGTATGCATAATAACACAAAAAATAAACCTTACAATAAGAAAAGGGTATTATCTTATTGATTTGCAGCATGTTTTGCGGATCGTTTATCTTGTTTACAAAACAAACCGCGAATCTTTCCGAGCTGATTTTCGGCAACTCTCGGCAGGCGACGGTCGCTAATTATGCAGAAGTGCATAAATTGATGACGTATTCCCCACTAAAAGCCGTTACCGGGATGGGTCGTATAACATTTACATCTTTCTTTGATTACCTTGTAATGATCTTTCTATTTTGCGCCTCGTCTTTTTCTTTCCATGTTTGCATGATTTTGTGTTTACAACTTTTATGAGAATGACGTCACCGCGTTCTGCGTTCTTACGGCCCACGTACGGAAAAAACCGTTAACTTTTCGCCGAGTGATTGTAAACATTGGTTAGTAATTTTGTGGGCTACAAAAATACTGTGACGTTTTAATGCGGACCGGGTCTCAATGATTGGGGATTGTTTGAAAAGGGTCAACGTGGTTAATTAAAATGAAAAAAAAACAACGTTTTGACAAGTTTATTGGGCCTTTAATGTATCTTCATTTCGCAAATGTTAAGATAGGATAAAAGAAAGAAAATTACTAGACCTAACATTCCCTAAAACTATATTTAAATACATTTACAAGAAAAACTAAACAACACAAAATATTATTTTAAATGCCAAGATGAATATAAAGATCCTGACAACAATATGTTGTGTCTATTTAAAAGAACTTTCAACTCTGAAGAGAGAAAAAAACGTTGGACACCAATTTAATAGACCTGGCCCCGTGATTATAAAACTTTTTTCATGCTCAACTCAATTCTGTGCTCAAACTTAAAATGTCTAAAACATTAACAGTCTTCATAAATAAGGAATAACTTCTGTTCAACAGTTGTTGTTGAGAGCAATTTTGTCATATATTCAGTTTAAAATATTTTATTTTATATAATGAACAGAAACGAAGCCATCAAATTTTCATGCTCAAATTGAGTCGAGCATGAAAAAAGTTTTATAATCACGGGGCCAGGACGTGACAAGGAAATTAAAGGTCAATCACACTTTTACAAATATCTGAAGGTATATTCTTTACATATGTTAGTGAGCAGGACACAATATAATGTTGTCAGTATCATATTACTATAATGAGCATTTAAAATACTGTTTTGAGTTATTTAGTTACATGTATATTGGTGAAGATATGTAAAACGAATTTTAGTTAATTTTGAGATCTTGTTATTTTTCTTTACTGTTTGACGTGTCTCATCATAGGCAAAATAAAGACACATTTTTATTAGCATTGTTTTTGCAAAGTTTACTTCAACGGCGTATTGCCGTAACTGAGATTTCCATATCTTATTTTTTACCAACGACAGTGCAGTGACGAATGTAGACGGCCATTTCCTATGGCAAAAAAAAAAAAACAGATAGAAGATATGTATGAGATCTCAAGATGCATAAATCGAACCCGTGTCGAATTAAAGTTAAGCGAATGCTAGCTTAACACGTAAACCATTGCGCTATCGAGATGATGTGATATAAAGTTTTTTTTTATTCTATTAATAATTGTAAACATTGACCGAACAGCGAAGATGATTATGTTATTATTATGTTATTAGAAATGGCAATACAATGGGCAACTTTGCATGATTAAACCTTTGTTATTCCAAATCAGAACGCATGCACATTAGATAATTAAATCAATCTGTTTTCATGTACTAACATTTTAATAGTTTAATACTTGTATGATTTTTTTCTCCCAATTTGTCCAACCGACATTGATAGATATAAGTTAAAAGTCATGATTGTTAATCATAATGCACCATCTGTAAGAAAACACATAAATATTAGTGACCGCAAGGAGGCGCTTGTCACCCGCCACAGACCGACTAAAAATATAATTTAAAAAAGTGAATGTTTATAAATACCTTTGTTGTTAATGTCTTTGAAATCTATGAGATATTGCCTTTTACCCATCTTACGTCAAAACAGTTTTTAACTCCAGCATAACATTGATGAGGAGAGATGTATGCAGTATGATGGACAGAAGAGGTCCGATTCCCGCACACAGATAAATAAAAAAGATGAAGGTGTAAATCACACTGTTGTCAACATAAAAAATCACACCGTAGTTTTTCCAACCTGTTGTCACAGAGTCTATAATATAGTATCTTTCATTTAAAATTGTGTTTAAAAACTACGCTGCGTCAATATTGAAAATCTCTTTACTGTACTATTTTCACTCTACTTGCACGAGTTTTGGCAGCCACGAGGTACCGTCATCGGCTTAAGTTGCTCAACCCATCACTTTGACAACAATTTCATTAATATGTTAAATTATTTAACAACAACAACATCACTATTTTTCAATTTTCAGAGGTAAGCATAACATAACATAACATAGACGGACCAACCACCTATGATGCAAAGCGCTGTAGAATATCATGTGAATAGCCTTTCTTTTATAAATTTACGGATGGTGTTTACGAATATTGTGGTGAAAATAAAATCGGCTAAATCTTTTAACGTGGAGAAACTAATATCGTCCATTATTTCCGGCTGTAATTATGTAGTTGATTATTTGAATTTTAGAAAAAGCACATAATTGTAATATAAACTATTGAAAATACTCTTCAGTTCGGTAAATAGACATTTCTGTATTGAATTCAGTTAAGCTAGTTATAAGATTTTCTAATGGATTAAATTACAGCCTTCCTCCATTAATACCCTTACATTTCAATGCTCGATTAGTTGGTTTAGGTTCTTGAAGGCCAGTCACAAACCTCTAAACGCTGTGTGTGGGTACTACTGTATTACAGGTTTTCTTAAGCTCTACTAAACCATTATGTAAGGTTAAGTAATCAATTGAGCGTTCGTCAGTCTGTCCGTCGTTCCCATTGTATTCATACGATTTATCCTTTAAAATATATAAAAGAAATCTCGTTGTCATATATTATAATTGTATTAATTATCTACTGGGCTTTATATCAGCTTTGACAGCACTTCACATGCAACAAACATCCTTGTGTGATCCTTGTAATTTGTACCTTTTATCTCCTCACCAACCCACTAAGTGGACAAAACTCCGTTGCTATGTATGAAGATTTGTAAAAAGTAAAATCCTTAAATATTTTCACAGAAACTCCCAAAATCTGCATTTAGTATCTGTTGAGTTTTTTTTGTTTAGAATCTCCAAAAAATTGTATTAATGCCATATACGAATAAAGAATTCGTATTGCCTTTACTTTCACACAGTTGTATTCTATTTCTGATAGATTTTTCAAGAATTAAAAAATCGCAGCTTTTAAACTGAATATTTCTACTTTTAAACAGTGGGTATACGTCATTTTCGCTAACTAAGTCCTATATATTCTGCGAAGGTTTGAAATGCGTCATCCAGTGAACTCCTTCCCCCTGTCAGAATAATAACAAAATACGCCACTGTCCCTGTTAACAATAAAACACTAAAAATAACAAAGCAAGTTTTGTCTAAAGAGTCACTAACATCCTTCCATTGGACTGTTTTCTGTTGCTCATTGACATTTTCCGTATAGTTTTTCTCTGTTTCTTTTTCCTCTAGATAATTCTTTCTTTGCTCTATTACATTTTCTGCTAAATAATTTCTATGATGAAGAGAACTGAAATGTTTCTCTGGCAAATACATTCCATTTGGTTGTATCGGCATTCTAGAACGTGAAAATGAAACTAAATTTTCGTTAAAATAGGTTTCAGACTTTTTCGCGGAATTCTTATTTTTGAAATTCCGTCCTCTTTCATTCCCATGCCGGCATTTACATCTCCAAAAATTGGCTAGTCTCAACCAAACCCCTTTAACTGGGTCTGATTCATCGTCTCTGTGGAAAATCCGAAGGTTAAACACTGTCACCAAAATTATCAGAATGCTCATTATCAACACGCCAAGAAGGTAGTAACTGAAGACTGCCATCGGCTCGGAGGTCTTTGGAAGATTGTCTCCGACAAGCGTTAGAAACACAGCGATTGACAACAGCATCGTTATGCTGTACGATATTTTCTCTCCGCTGTCTGCAGGTATAAAGAAAATAATTATATTCAAAAAGCCCATGCAGATGATGGGTATGACAAAGTTTACCATAATGAAACTAGGTTTACGCTCGATAGCCAATACAACCATGATATTATTGAGGTACAAAGTTTCATTTCGGAAAACAGTTATGTTTGTTTCCTTGAGTGTCCAAGCGCCGCTGTCAATGTAATACTGAAGCGAGATTGTGTCTTGATCTGCTTTGAAAAATATTTCCTGTGGAAGATAGGTCCAAGACATTATACTATAATAACAAATATGTCTATCAAATGGGTAATACGTCACATCCGGCCTGCATGCTGCCGTAAATAAATCCGCCGGACTGTAATATGCATCTCCAGATGCAAGTATCCGGACTTGCTGCCATGGTTTACCCCCAATCACATCCATTTCATTCTTGGTATTTACAATTACTAGCGGTGGTGTCCAAACTTGGCCATTTTCAAACAAAGTCCAATATATCCCGCCATAATCTGCAGGATTCCACTTCAAGAATTCGTCCACCCAGTGCATGGTAACCGCTGCACTTATAGTTATTTCTCCTTTTACTTCGTCGAACTCGACTAAAGACATCATATCGAGCTTCACCCCGACAGTAATTGGCTTATTCTGGTCCACGACTGGTCGAATGTTTCTGTTGTATTTGAACAGACTGTCGTTTTGGAGCTTGTCTACATACTCGGCTGTGGAACCCTGAACCGGAAGTATTAGCGCCAGCAATGCAACCATTGTCGTGACAACCCATGCCGAAAAAATTGTTTTATCCATATTTACCGTAATCCCCCTGAGTATTGGGACAGCTAAATTATTAAAAATATTCGTGTACCAATATTAATATTTCTTCAAGAAACACTGATCGAGACTTGCTGAATACCAATATGTTTCTATCTCTGAAAACAAAAAGAAAATGTTTAGGTTAGCTTGGGTACATTTGTTAAGCATGGTTCTTTGTTAAAGGATATTGATGTATTGAGATTTATCGTAGGAACTATTGTAATAAGTGAATGTACAGGTCCGCGCCAAAATTGAAGAAAGCAAATCAGTACATATGTGTGTAATTTAAATATATATTTCATCATCTAACATTCTCCGAAATAGCTGCATTGCAAGCAATGAAAAGTACTAGATTACAATTGCTTTCATTACAAAACTTAAGATCACTTAAATGGAACTTATAATTTCAGTTTCAAGAACCAGGCTATGCAAAATATGCTAGAACTTTTAATTTCTGCATAAGGCTTCTGATTTTTGATTTTAATATTAAAATCGAACGAAAACTCGAACTCCTTGAAACTTGACAGCATCTATAACACTACGAAAATGCGCTGATGAGTTTTTTTTTCTCTTAAAAATTATTGTTTTGAACTCGGGTAACAATTTAATACAGAATTCAATAGACAAATTCATGTTCTTTCTAATTTAACTCCCATGTGGCCTGATCTCATTTAGACCATCGATTACTATACATTTCGCTTAATAGTCGATAAATTGCATTGTTTTATAGTCAATAAGTTGCACGTGTTTTATAGTCAATAAGTTGCACGTGTTTAATAGTCAATAAGTTGCACGTGTTTTATAGTCAATAAGTTGCACGTGTTTAATAGTCAATAAGTTGCATTGTTTTATAGTCAATAATTTGCACGTGTTTTATAGTTGCATTGTCAATAAGTTGCACGTGTTTTATAGTCAGTAAGTTGCAAGTGTTTTTTAGTCAATAAGTTGCACGTGTGTTATAGTCAATAAGTTGCACGTGTTTTATAGTCAATAAGTTGCACGTGTTTTATAGTCAATAATTTGCACGTGTTTTATAGTCAATAAGTTGCATTGAGTTATAGTCAATAATTTGCACGTGTTTTATAGTCAATAAGTTGCATTGTCAATAAATTGCACGTGTTTAATAGTCAATAAGTTGCATTGTTTTATAGTCAATAATTTGCAAGTGTTTTATAGTCAATAAGTTGCATTGTCAATAAGTTGCACATGTTTTATAGTCAATAAGTTGCACGTGTTTTTAGTCAATAAGTTGCACGTGTTTTATAGTCAATAAGTTGCACGTGTTTTATAGTCAATAAGTTTCACGTATTTTATAGTAAATAAAATGCACGTGTTTTATAGTCAATAAGTTCCACGTGTTTTATAGTCAATTAGTTGCACGTGTTTTAAAGTCAATAAGTTGCACGTGTTTTATAGTCAATAAGTTGCACGTGTTTAATATTCAATAAGTTGCATTGTTTTATAGTTTATAAGTTGCACGTGTTTTATAGTCAATAAGTTACATTGTCAATAACTTGCACGTGTTTTATAGTCAATAAGTTGCATTGTCAATAAATTGCACGTGTTTTATAGTCAATAAGTTGCACGTGTTTTTTAGTCAATAAGTTGCACGTGTTTTATAGTCAATTATTTGCACGTGTTTTATAGTCAATAAGTTGCACGTGTTTTATAGTCAATGATTTGCATTGTTTTATAGTCAATATGTTGTACGTGTTTTATAGTCAATAAGTTGCACGTGTTTTATAGTCAATGAGTTGCATTGTGTTATAGTCAATATGTTTCACGTGTATAAAGTCAATAAGTTGCATTGTTTTATAGTCAATAAGTTGCATTGTTTTATAGTCAATAAGATCCTTTGTTTTAGAGTCAATAAGTTGCTTGAGTTTTTTATGTTGGTGTAAATTGTTTTGGGTTGGAGTTCATTTACCAAGGCAACTTTTACTTTCTTGGTAAAATGAGAATCTATCCCGAAAGTGTGAGGTAGATGCAACATAGAACTTGGTTTTAAAACACGAGTGGCGAAATGCCGTTCAAGTTCAGCAACATCTCTTATTTTCGTTGTTTTTTTATGAAACTGATCATGTGCTCTTATTACCTCTCTACTGAGTGATGGGTGGTGTGTTTTCTGTTTGAGGAAATGTATGCTTGTTTCGCTGTATTTACATTCATCCTATGAACATAGGTAAAACTGTTATTTACTTATTGATTGGAGAATGTTGGATTTTCGTATTTTGTTTCTTGGTTATTCCTTTAAATTTGTTTCTATTTTTTCCTCATATTGAAGATGGTGCGTGTGAAGATGCTGCAAAACAGTAAATAGATGAACACGGAAAATTGTGAGCAACCGAATACAACAAATATGAAATATTGCAGGCGTTTAAATTGGTTGTATTTTAATTTTCCATATCTTGTAAAATATGTTCTGCAACCGACGCAAAAGGATAAAATACAAATTTTATCAAATACCGAGAAAAAAATCTTTTTGTCAAATCACAATTATTCCAATTGGTATTTCTAATGTATTTATTGCATGAAATGTCCGCATTACATTTCAGGTACGACAATTTTTTTTACAGATTTTAAATGTTAGATGTCAATTTTATTAAACTAAAGAGAAGAACAAGTATAAATATAAATAAGTAGGAGGAACAGTAACTATAGTAAATCTTCATAACGTACTCACCTTAAACAATTATATATCCTCTATAAACAGATTCTATCTTCTGCCCTCTAAATTAGTTAATATTCATAAACCAGCAATTAAATATCAGCCTGGCCAATGTACTGACAATACCGGTAAATCGATTATTGAAAATCTCCGTTTTTCATGACAATTAAATCTAAAAGTGCTTTATGTTACCTACATTTTAAACTCCTTTACTGAACCGTGACCGCAGACTTGATTTTGAACTCTTCTTCATCATGGTCAAAATAAAAATTTGCTGTGCCAACACTCGCTGTAGGTTAGAAACTATATATATGTGTGTAAAGTTCAAAAAAAGACTTCACATGCGTTAATGCTGTTTAATAAGTCAAACACATATAACAAACGCGTTTCGCCTTCTCGGTTCTTCAGTGTGAGTGACTGGTTGTCTTGACGTCGATATATATATATATAATCTGAAGCGAGTATTGATGATTTACGAAAATATGGGTCTTCATGCACACTGGTAAAATGATATTGCCTCTACTGGCGAGGGAACACGTTCCGTCACAGTGACAGCGCCTAGCTGTGCAATTCGGAAAACGCTACCGACTGAGATAGCCGGGACAACTCCAAAAAGGGTTGATCGGATAACCCTCATAAACGTTAGCATCACTGCATGACATCTGTAACGGATGAGTTTACTGATAACAGTACTGACTATATGTACGGGTGACTTTCTACGGCCGCCACACAGTGCACAATTAGTGGTACTGTGAATTTCATATGGTATTTTATCGCCCGCCACACTGCAAAAATAGCGCTACTGTGAATTTCAAAATGTATTGTTTCAACTTGCAAATATGTATTTTCCCCTATCGCTTTTTAATACTCGTACCGTATAAGATGGTTTTAATTTTCTATCAACAGGGCACGATGTAAAAAGGTGAAATATGCATATCAGGAATCGCCACATTCAGAAACAAACAGCCTCCCCACACAGTCAAGAAGAAGAGAGGGAGAGAGCATGGTTAATAAAATGATCGGTTTCAAAAGAGACACCACTAACAATTAACAAAAATGAGAACCCGAGGGGTAACCGCCTTGGAACGGTCAGTGGCAAATCAAATTGCCACTGGGGGTTTAAACCAGGTTCTAGGGTGCATCAACCTCACACTTGCCCCAACAGGTTCTCATATCACTAAACAAATACAAGTTGTCTTGGTGAAACAACTCCAACCCACTTATTGGCTCAACAATGTTGCATGCAAAAGCACACAAACATATAAAACATAAGCATCTAATAGCATTGAAAAAGTTTAAAATGGAAAGGTACAGCCTATTCAGTTTATACTGTATAAATTATACACGCTTTTCATGTACAAATGTACTAAAAACAGAACATTGATCTATCATGCACTATGCATGTTTTCATGAGACCAGTCTAATTTTTAAACCGCACAGGTGTAGAAACGCAGTAAATTTATATTTTTTAACATCACTTTCCACCAATTGTCAACTAATCGTAATGCTCATTTCCATTCCTGCTTAGTTTTCCATGCTCGTGTTTAAAATGATCGCCAGATCGTGTAATTTAAAAAGTCGCCAGACCTTGTAATTTAAAAAGTAACTGATTGTACCATATACACTTCTCAAAATTTCTAAACCGACACTTATTAAAAATAGAATAACTTGAAAACCGTTTCACCTACAAATACGAAAATTTGTATGGTAGTCAAGTACAAGTTACAGAATCATATTTTGCCAATACCGAAACCAGTTTTAACAATGTGCGGTGAATCGGAACGGAAGTGGCTATTTCGATAAAATGAGCACGAAATTCCCGTGCATAAGCTAAACATGTTTTTGTCTTCGTTTCATTTGTTATTGATGTTAAGACATACGAAAAACACAAAACATGGCGAGAATGTTGCTTGAAGAACGCGGTATTGCAGTTGGAATAATAATAATAATAATAATAATAATAATAATAATCTCTTTATTTTAAGAATGTAACTCATTTAGACAAAATCTATGACAACAAAATTAATACAAACAAATACAATATTTGCAAGTATAAAAAGTTAGTCAAATGAAGAAATTGCTTATTTTCAATGAGGCCTTCTAAAATGGATAAACGAAAAACATACACTCACCGGCATTTCTAATTACACACTTTTTATAGACGAAAATAACTATCAAAACATGGTGTTTATGGTAATTGGTTATAACGGGAGTTGTACCTGGAGTTGATGTCTAATCGTAGCACGTTACACGAAAATCCCCATTCGAGTTCATTCATGCGAGGTGAAAATTTGAAATCAGCATTTTCCTCGTGCACACATGTACAAAATGTTAGGCAAGTTTGAATTTAGCCAAAATCATTAGAATTCTAGCCAGAGATAAAAAGGCCGGTATAAAAACTCACAAAAAATGGCGCGTATGACTTTGGTAGAGAGAGCGCGTGCCGTTGGAATGCTCCAAGCTGGCACGTCAGTAAGACAGGTAAGTTACAAGTCTTTACCTTCATTTTACTGCCCTTAAATTGTTTTAATTAGAATAACTACGGCATAACGTTGATATTACGATGATTGAATACCATGTTGAGTGTACGAAAATGACGTAACGCGATGCACGTGACGTCATATTCGGCGACGGTCATTTACGCTACAAATGCTTTCACAGAACTATTTTAATGTGCAATTAGTTTAAGAATGTCAGTGCTATAATAATTCGCTGTTAAAACTTAATCCAATTACTTTTTTCAGATTTTAGAAAAAGTCAAATATTACATAAAATTTGCGCTAAAATCAAATGTTACTCCTACACTTCTATTAAGATTCCTAAAATACTGCAACAAAATGGATTGAAAAACCAATACAACAACTCAATATATTAAAACAATGTTTTTTAGGTAGCACGGGTGTTTAACCGTCAACCCCGGACAATTGCGTTGCTGCAGCAGAAGTTTCTGGCAACCGGAAGTGTAGCTGACCGGCATCGACTACCTCGTCGAAGAGTGACCACTCTGCAACAAGACAGGCATATTATTTTATCTCACCTCCGCGTACGTCGTCAGATGGCCTCGGAAACCGCCCGGAATACCATTGGCATATTTCAACGCCCAATTAGTGACCGGACGGTGCGCAGGCGTTTGCGTGAGAGGGGGTTACGTTGTAGGAGACCGAAAGTGGGGATTGTATTGACACACAGACACCGTGCCTTGCGACTGCGTTGGGCCAGGAGACACTTACGAATGACACGAGCTGACTGGGGACACGTTATCTTTGCTGATGAGTCACGTTTCAAAGTGTCCGGTAATGATGGACGTCAACGCATCTACCGCCGCATCGGCGAGAGGTTTGCGGAATGTTGCGTGAATCAACGTAATTGGTATGGCAACGGTTCAGTGATGGTATGGGCTGGTATCTCACTGCACACGAAAACTGACCTCGTCATCGTCAATGGTAACCTGAATGCAGCCCAATTCCAGAACCAGGTACTCAGGCCACACCTCATTCCCCACATGCAAGCAAACCGTCCTATGACTTTGGCGCATGATAATGCACCCTGTCACACTGCCCGCACAACCCGCCAAATACTGCGTAACAACAATGTGCAAGTTATGGACTGGCCACCGTGAAGCCCGGACCTCAACCCCATCGAGCACGTGTGGGATGAGCTTGGACGGCAGGTGCGGTCATTGAGGCAGCAACAAAATGTGCAAGAACTATCAAACGACCTTCTGCAGGTGTGGAATGCAATTCCGCAGCGATTTCTTTTTAATTTCATCAATTCTATGCGTGCACGATGTCTGGCTGTCATCAGGTCGAACGGGGGACATACCAAATATTGAAGTGTGATTTTTATTGTTGATAGTGATGAAATAAAACGGTATCAAGTGTCATACTTCTTTTTTTATTTCTGAAAAGAAAAATTATGGCATTGACGGCAAAGGTTTTCTCTTTCGAATGGTATATGATAATTTAAAGGAGGTTTCTTATTTTTCTGGAAAATTGGTAAAATATGGGGTGTGTAATTAGAACTGCCGGTAAGTGTATATTACAACATATAAAACATCAATACTTAAAGACAGACACAATTAATCATATACACTATACATGCTATAGGCAAATTTCGATTACAAATATGCATTGTGTAAAATTATGTGAAAAACTATATACAAATACAAAAGTAAAACAATTTAAAGAGGTTGTATTTCAAACAAGTAAGTTTTTAAATGTTTTTTGAATAAATATATGGAAGAGACAGATCTAATTTCATAAGGGATATCATTCCATACGCTCATACCTGTATAGCTGAAACATTTTTTAATTAAGTTAGTTTTACCTTTTAAGTGTTCAATATCAGTTCTTGAAGAAGATCGCAAGTTATACCGAGGGTTATTTTAGATACTTTTACAAGGTTAGTGATGTATTTTGGAACCAAATTATGTATAGATTTGTAGACCAATAGTGCAGTGTGATATTTACATCTTGATTCAAAAGAAAGCCATTTTAGGATATGAAAAAGATCTTTCGTAGGTGTGCGAACAGGTTTTTTTAAGAATTATTCTTGCTGCTCTTTTTTGAATTTTGTATATTCTATTTAAGTCGCGACGGTTACCGTTACTCCAAACAATACAACCATATTCAAAAGTAGATGCAATATATGCATTATAGAAGAGTTGTTTCATTTCCATTGTTAGAAAGAAATATAGACGCCTAGTAATTTTTGTGAATTTTTTCTTTACATTCTGAAGCAATTTATTCCCAACAGATAATTTGAGTTCATGGTTATTATTGATCCTTTGCTTTGAATCAATGATCATACATGTTGTTTTGATCGGGTTTATGATCATGTTATTTATTGAACACCATTTTTGCGTTTCGTTTTAACTTAACTGTAGTTTCATTTGTACTACTTCTAGTTTGCAATCAGATGCGTGTATAGTTGCGTCATCAGCATACATATCGACCCCAGATGTAATTTTTAGCGGTAAATCATTTACGTATAATAAAAATAAAAGGGGGCCTATGATTGAGCCCTGGGGTACACCAGAAATAATATGACGAGTTTGTGATTTAATTAACTGTTTTCTGTTTGAGAGGTATGATTTGAAAAAAAGTTATAGCGTTATTTGAGAAGTGATATAATTTTAATTTATAAAGAAGGATGTCATGGTCAACTAGATCAAAAGTTTTTTTAAAATCTAAAAATATTGTTCCAATCATTTTCCCTGAATCAATTTCCTTTAACCAAGAATCTATTATTTTCACCAAAGCAGTTTGGCAGGAGTGTTGTTTTCTAAACCCCGACTGATACTCATAAATTATATTCGTTTGTTGAAAAAATAAATATAACTGATTTGCAATATGTCTTTGAAAAATCTTGGATAGAGTTGGCAAGATAGAAATAGGTCTATAATTATTCGCATCTTCCTAACTTCCCCCTTTATGTATAGGAATAACATTAGCAAGTTTTAGTTGATCTGGAAAAATACCTTGCACAATACTGCTGTTTATAATTGAAGCTATGGGTACAGATATATAATCTTTACATAATTTGACGATATATGGCCCTAAGTAGTCCAAGCCTGTCAATTTATTAATATCTAGTTTTTCAATTATTTTACTTACTTCAAAGGGAGTTATAAGTTAAATGTTAAAACATTTGTGTTTCAGTTTTTCATTTAAATAAACATTAAGGTATTGAAAATGTTCTTTCTTAATTTCGTTTTTAGCTCGACTATTCGAAGAATATGTCGAGCTATTGTACTCACTTTGGGCGTCGGCGTCGGCGTCGGCGTCCCGCTTTGGTTAAAGTTTACGTGCAACCTACCTATATCTTAAAAACTACTATAGCTACAGCTTTTAAACTTGGCACACTTGTTCATCATCATGTCCCGAGTGTGTTTGCCAAGAACCATAACTCTAACTTTCATTTTGATCAAATTATGGCCCTTTTTTGACTTAAAATTTCAGGTTAAAGTTTGCGTGCAAGCTACTGTACAAACTCATAACTTCAATACTACCTATACTACAGCTTTAAAACTTGGCACACTTGTTCATCATCATGTCCCGTGTGTGTATGCCAAGAACCATAACTCTAACTTTCATTTTGATCAAATTATGGCCCTTTTTCGACTTAGAATTTCAGGTTAAAGTTTGCGAGCAAGCTACTGTACAGACTCATAACTTCAATACTACTTATACTACAGCTTTGAAACATTCAACACTTCTTCATCATCATAATTCAAGTTTGTCTGCCAAGAACCATAACTCTAATTTTCATTTTGTACAAATTATGGCCCTTTTTCGACTTAGAATTTCAGGTTAAAGTTTGCGTGCAAGCTAGTTACTTTCATACTTCTTTTACTATAGCTTTGAAACTTAAGACACTTGTTTACCATCATGACCCTGACTATTTATGCCAAGATCCATAACTCTTTCTTTCATGATAATCAAATTATGGCCCTTTTTCGACTTAGAATTTCAGTTAAAAGTTTGCGTGCAAGCTACTGTACAAACCCATAACTTCCATGCTACTTTTACTACAGCTTTGAAACTTTCAACACTTGTTCATCATCATAATTCAAGTTTGTATGCCAAGAACCATAACTCTAATTTCCATTTTGTTTTTTAAATTATGGCCCTTTTTTGACTTAGAATTTCAGGTTAAAGTTTGCGTGCAAGGTAGTTACTTAAATACTTCTTGTACTATAGCTTTGAAACTTAACACAGTTGTTTACCATCATGACCCTGACTATGTGTGCCAAGAACCATAACTCTTTCTTTAATTTTTTTATCAAATTATGGCCCTTTTTGTACTTAGAATATCAGGTTAAAGTTTGCCTGCAAGATAGTTACTTTCATACTTCTCGTACTATAGCTTTGAAACTTAAGACAATTGTTTACCATCATGACCCTGACTATGTATGCCAAGAACCATAACTCTTTCTTTCATTTTTAATCAAATTATGCCCCTTTTTTGACTTAGAATTTCAGGTTAAAGTTTGCGTGCAAGCTAGTTACTTTCGTACTTCTTGTACTATAGCTTTGAAACTTATCCATCATCATGACCCTGACTATGTATGCCAAGAACCATAACTCTTTGATTTTTTTCAAATTACTGCCCTTTTTAGACTTAAAAATTAAGGTTTAAAACTTTGTATACCTTTATTTTATCTTACATCATGTTTATTTTCAAAGGCCCATAACTCATCCTTGCTTTTTTATATTTGATTTTTGCCCTTTTCACTTGAAAGTAGAATTAAGACTTATAAATAATTGTTAAAGGTTCAATGTTAGTGTTTTTCATATGTAATGCTATAGAAAATGTTTACAACAGATGTACTTAACATACTTTGGTTGAAAGTGTTGAGTAATTGTGGGGTGGGTGGGGGCATATACTATACTATACTATACTATACTATACTATACTATACTATACTATACTATACTATACTATACTATACTATACCATACCATACCATACCATACCATACCATACCATACCATACCATACCATACCATACCATACCATACCATACCATACCATACCATACCATACTATTACTATATTATTACTATACTATACTATACTATTACTATACTATTACTATACTATTACTATACTATTACTATTACTATACTATTATTACTATACTATTACTATACTATTACTATACTATACTATACTATACTATACTATACTATACTATACTATACTATACTATACTATACTATACTATACTATACTATACTATACTATACTATACTATACTATTACTATACTATTACTATACTATACTATACTATACTATACTATTACTATACTATTACTATACTATTACTATACTATACTATACTATACTATACTATTACTATTACTATACTATTACTATTCTATGCTATGCTATGCTATGCTATGCTATCCTATGCTATACTATACTATACTATACTATACTATACTATACTATACTATACTATACTATACTATACTATACTATACTATACTATACTATACTATACTATACTATACTATACTATACTATACTATACTATACTATACTATACTATACTATACTATACTATACTATACTATACTATACTATACTATACTATACTATACTATACTATACTATACTATACTATACTATACTATACTATACTATACTATACTATACTATACTATACTATACTATACTATACTATACTATACTATACTATACTATACTATACTATACTATACTATACTATACTATACTATACTATACTATACTATACTATACTATACTATACTATACTATACTATACTATACTATACTATACTATACTATACTATACTATACTATACTATACTATACTATACTATACTATACTATACTATACTATACTATACTATACTATACTATACTATACTATACTATACTATACTATACTATACTATACTATACTATACTATACTATACTATACTATACTATACTATACTATACTATACTATACTATACTATACTATACTATACTATACTATACTATACTATACTATACTATACTATACTATACTATACTATACTATACTATACTATACTATACTATACTATACTATACTATACTATACTATACTATACTATACTATACTATACTATACTATACTATACTATACTATACTATACTATACTATACTATTACTATTACTACACCAGCAACACCAACACCACCACCAACAACATCAACACCACCACCAACAGCAACATCAACAACAACACCAACAACCAACACCACCACTACCACCACCATCAACAACACCAACAATGACAACACCAGCAACCAGCATACCATACTGTACTACACCACGCCACACCACTATAGGTGGGCAGGGATAGTAAGTTGATGGGTGTGGGATCAGTGGTTTATGGGCTGGGTTGTGTAAACCCTAAAAAAATCTACAAGAATAAATTAAGTGTAATTTATTGATTTCCTAACTTGGATTAAGAAACTTTTGTTCATGTGTGTTTGTTGGAGGCGTCATAAACTCCTGAATCATTCCCCAGTTTAAATGAAGCCCAGTTACAATGTGCTTAATAATTCTGACTTTTCGAATAGTCGAGCTTGCAGTCGTTTCCGACTGGCTCTTGTTTGTTAAACATTTAGAAATACTTACGAAATGATCATTTAGTGCATTTAGAATGTTTTGATTCCCTGTTATGATGTCATCATCTATACGCAACATAGATGGTAAGTAGTGGCGGGAATAAGACGAATCGCCATTATTTAAACAACAATTTATACTTTCCCAAAGGAATTTAGGATCTTTGCGATCTTGAACGGCTTTGTTAATGTATGATTTTTTGTTAATTTTAATAAACGAGTTACATTTATTTCGCCAGATGTTGTAGTTTGTCCAGTCTTTGCAGCTCTTGTACCTATCACGCCTTTTTTCTGGCTTGCTTAATTTCATCGTTATACCAACCAGGTTGGCGCAATCGCTTTACACGTTTTGATTTAAGTGGTGCATGTTTTGACAAAACATTATTGAAGATATCATACAAACAATTTAAAGAGGCATTTGGGTCAATAAACTATTCTATATTTCCTAAATTGGATAGATTTAGGTCTGCGAGGAAGTCTGACTCGTTAAAATTTGTAAACGATCGGTAAGTTATAGTTTTATGTTTTTCTACATTTTTAATATCATTTTTATATATCATTGTGAATAAGACTGGAAAGTGGTCACTTAAACCAACCTGCGGTACTAAAACCTCAGGTATAAGATCGGGAGACGTAGCTTAAATATGATCAATAATAGTTGAAGAAGATTTAGTTACCCTAGTAGGGGTACTTATTAATTGAGATAGCCCGAAATCACAAATAAGTTGTTCCTATTTCTTGTTACTAAAAATATTTGGTGGCGTAAAATTAATGTTTAAATCGCCGAGTATAAATAATTCATGGCTAAATGATTCAGCTTTTGACAGCTGCCTTTCATAAATATCTATCCAGGTCTGAGGGGAATTAGGTGGTCTGTATACAAAATTAGTTAAGAATGGTTCACTATTAGGAAATTTGATTTCTAGCCATACACTTTCGAGATTTTCGTCTTCAATATCAAAGCGTCTCACATATGGTATAGTTTCATTGATATACACAAGAATTCCTCCACCAGATTTTAAGATTCTGTCTTTCCTTTCAAAGGTAAAACCGTTAATATGCAAATCCGAATTTAAGATATTTTCTGTTAAAAAAGTTTCTCATAGGCCAAAAATATCGACAGAACTTACGTCATTAAGTAAAATTTTAACTTCATCTAACTTAGGCAATAAATGTTGCACGTTAAAACTACCAATGTGTATACCTTTTTTATGGATAGAAAAGTTAAATGCGCAATCTGTTGTCGACCAAGGTAAGACTGGTTGCGAATATGGTAGACCAGGAGAGTCAATTTCTTTTTCAACATGAGTGGCATTAAGTTTCGTACTATTTTTAGTGTTGAAAATAGTTTTATTAGATATTTTAAATTTTTTATCATTTTCGACAACTGAATTGTCACTAAATTACATTGGTTACACAATGGTAATATTCCTCTTGTTTTAATGTCAACGTTGCTTGCTTCTTGAGTACTAGTTTCCAGTGTGTCAGAGTTATTATTTAAATGTTTGTCATGTAACAGAGAATTTTGACTGGTCTGTTTGCCAATGCTTGATACTTCATAAAGATTACATTTGCAAAGAAAATTACATTGACATAGTGTTGCTAGCTGGGTAAATTTGTTATTACAAACCAGTTGTTGGGAGTGTGTGTCATTGAATTCCTACCAACGCTGAGCACGGTAACAGTTTTGTGCAATATGATTGTTTCTTCCACAATATGAACATGTATTACTGCTTCGTCTTGGCCATTTCCGTCGTTCACTTCTCATACGCCAAGTATGATCATGGAAATCCATGGATTCTTGCGGCACTGCATCTCTACTGAATTGATCTTGTTTGTGCTTGATGATCACTTTTCCTTTGTTAATCCGTGACACAAGTGTTCTGGTCCCTCTTTCGTTAAGATGGATGCCATCTTTATTATAGTAATGGCTCGCCGTTGTTTCATCTCCGTATATAAATGCACTGATGACATTTATATTGGTAGCAGCTGTGATTTTACATACTTCTGCTATGTATCTGGAATGATCGAAGCTGGTACCTCTGTAAGGCAGGTATGTCAATTATCAATTGTTCAGTCGCATTGTTATCATTAAAAAGCAGTCAAATTAAGTTTTATTTACTGTCTTTATTTGTACCTTTGATTCAGGTTGCTAGGAGATTCCACAGGCACCATTCTACCATCCAACAACTGATTGATAAATACCGACGGACCGGAAGTGTGATGGATATTCGGCGGCGTCCGCGGCGTAGAGTTACCTCTAGAAGGCAAGACCGGTATAGCGTAATTTTAACACGGCCGTAATAATAACACGTTTTCTAAGGTTTTGATGGTCTCATTTAAAACTTAATTGTTTTATTACGGGAAAGTAAATTTGCACGAAAATTCGTCTATGACAACATTAAATATTGATTAAATGTTTACAAACTTCTATTGCATTCGAAATAATTGTTCCTATGAAATATCTGGTTGTCAAATTCGGGAATATCCGCGATTTTGCGTTCAAAAATGGGCTTCGTAAAAAAACCTACCACGCATTGTTTGAGAAATAAATTCATAAAACAAAACGCGGAAAACTATAAAAACAAATCATTCTTCATAGTAATTCAGTGCTGATGCAATATCATTCCTTTTAAACATATGTTTAAAGCTTAAAAATTGTCACATATTTTTCCGTAATGGCGTCATTTCCGTCCGTTCGGTATAATAACTGGAAGTTACATCGTTTAGACTTATTTAACATTCATTTACACTAAAAGGTCTTTTGGTTAAACAAATTTAAGTATAGGTATCAAAATATTACTACTAAATAAGATAAAAATAGGTGTCTGATGCCACTCAACAGTTTTCATAACGGTCATTTACACCTGCGGACATCGGAAGAAAATTCACTTCCGGGATTTTATTGTTTGTTTTCTTATTTTGCTTTCTTATTTTTAATCTGCTAATTTTACTCTGCTTAACTATAACAAGAACATTTAAATCAGAGATATGTTGATTTAAAACTATAAAATGTCAATCTTTTTAATAATAACAATTTACACAAAAAATGTTAAAGGTGGATAAACATGAATTTTCATAAATCATGAATTCATCAGAAACATGTTCAAATCTAGAAAAATCAAGAAAGATTGCAAGAATATTGCAACTGTACTTGTTGTTAAAATAAAACAAAAAATATCTGATAAAAAAGTTTAAAACTGTTATCTCGGTTGTTCATATATGTAAATATTTAATCGTCAGTAGTGTTGACCATGAGCAATGCAAGTTACAAGTTTATATTCAATGATGTTTTCGATAATGGGGCTGATATAAGATTTCTAGAATTGGGGATTGTTTGCAGTAGTTTAGGCTGGTTACATGATAATTTCCAACTTTCGAACAAAATCCGCATTAAAATTAAATATTGCTACCCACAATAGGGATTACAGTCAAATAGGCCACAAGTCATATAGGCCACAAGTCAAATAGGCCACAAAAAAAGTCAAATGGGCCACACTTAATTTTGAAAAAAGTCAAATAGGCCACAAAAATAGGCCACATATTTATTTTATTTATATAGACTTTATTATCATTGTGTATGTATGTTCTAAGTCAGTTTATAATGTTTTATATGATATTCTATAAAATATTTTTTAACAAGTTGCTTCATTCATTGGGGATTTTGTACAAAGCAACATGTGCCTAGTACACGTTTCCAATGTCATCAATCAGAACAACAATTAACATTATTTATGTGTCAATATGCTCTTTTGATGTCTTAAGTCACCCCAAATCACTTGGTCTACACTAGCACAGAATGTAATATCAATGCAGTTGCAACATAAGCTGTGGATTTTGCATGGTCTGACGTCATGGCTTTTTTGGTCAATTTTATATATAAAAGATTCAGTCATGTTCCCAATGGCAAAACATATGTTTTCCTAATTAGTGAAAAAAAGTCCCAATTGAATCCATACAAAAATTTCTGACTAAAAACCTGTGTGTGTCATGTATTAATAAAATATTAAAGCTGGTTAATTAATTCAGCATTATTTGGTTCTTTAATCCAGAAATTATTGATAATATTAAATATGTATATTTAAAACTTTGTTTTACCCATTATTGATGCAAAAAATTCCCAATTTCTGTCAAAACGACAAAAACTTTTTCGATTCCAAGGGTATGGGTCATATTTCCTAAACAGTGAAAAATGCCCTGGACATGTAACTTGGATTAGAAATAAATTATTTTTTTTATTTAATTTGACACCTTTGATCGCATAAGCACCTCTGACTGTTACTGCAAGTGTTGTAAATTGTGATTCTTAAATTTCTTATATAACAATGTGACAGACTGTCAAAACTGCTGATTTAATCAACACCTTGGGTAATGACAGTGACTGTGTAGAGAACAGATTAAGACTATTACACAAATTAATTTACTTTTTGATGGCAGTCAAGTTTGTCAGCTGATGTCTTTATTTGTTCTAGAGTTTCAGGATGACAAGCAGATTTTGAAAAGTCAATTAAAAAATGATACTGTAACATGAAAAATTTTTTGTAAATATAAAAACAAAACTAACTGTGTACTGTAAATTGTCACATACACTAGACTTACAGGTACTACCTGAAAGTGATGACTGTGACAGGCAAATTTATATTGAATGTCAATTGATGAATTTTGATTATTAAATAAACTCTCAAAATATGCAAGGTCATATGAACTTACTACAGAGATCAATTTCATTCAAGGAAATGTAACAGAGTAATCATAAAGGAAAATGCTTTAATTACATAATAATACTTTTATTAATATGTTAAATAATTATTCAAAATATTAGTAGTAATCATAAAGAAAAAATGCTTTTATTACATAATAATTCTTTTATTAATATTTTGAATAATTATTTAAAATATTAAGAAAAGTATTATTATGTAGTAATAGCATTTTTCCTTTATGATTACTCAGTTACAGAAACCCAGAATTGAAAACTTCAAAATAAAACTTATATTCAAATAATTATAATTATCTTGACAAAAGTGATATTATTTATGATATTAATATTTGTATTACATTTTTACAATAATTTCTAGTTAACACCAGCATCTTTTGGAAAATCACAATATCACATTAGGTGACAACATTTACATTAAGTTATTGCAACCTCTAACAAATTGTGATAGATTAATAATTTTGCAGGTTATAGCCTCTTTCACGGATATGATTTGCACCCGAGACACAATCAATATGTTAATTTTATTTAGCATAAGCTCCAATATTTTATCCTTAATTGTTAATCATTTTTACCCACTGTAAATCTTACTCTGACTTAATTGTGGATTGTTTTAACACCATTTATACATTGAAAAACACATTCTTAACATTCACTAACATCTAAACATTTCTTAATTACATCAACTAAAAAAATCTATAAAAAAACCTGTTTTTCTTATGTAAAAAATATTTGTGGCCTATTTGACTTTTTTGTGGCCTATTTGACTTTTTTTGTGGCCTATTTGACTTTTTTGTGGCCTATTTGACTTGGAAAATAAAATGTGTGGCCTATTTGACTTTTTTCTGTGGCCCATTTGACTTTTTTGTGGCCTATTTAACTTGTGGCCTATATGACTTGTGGCCTATTTGACTCGATACCCACAATAGGGTCAGAGCAACCTGCTGAACCTCTTCAGGATCCACCACTGAGACACAATAGGGTGTACATGTCTTTACAAAATCCCCTGGCACTTTAACAAACCAAGTTTTAACATTTAGCAATGATATGCTTGCTGATATTCATCCTTTTGGGAGTGGGTGAGAACTATTGTCATTAGAGACATTTAAGAAGTATTTCTGAATTCTAGGAATCCAACTCATAACTTCATGACTGCCATGCCATGGCAAGGATTTTTTCACCACCATTGTGTTACCATAATTATGTAAAATTGCACTGAACAGAGCATGTACAACATTTAATGGTTATACATTAAACTATAGTTTATGGTAAACCACAGAAGTGTGCTTGGAAATATGATTTTAAAATTTATCCTCAGGGATTCATCTAGCTGCTGAATCTCTAGGGTTTTTTGTTGTTTTATTTTTCATTTTTATAGGGACCCGGATTTGGATTCTGTCAATCAATGGCCAACACAAACCTAATTCCGGGGAAAAAATGATACTTCAGTTAATATTGTAGTGGTCAAAATAGGCATTTGGGAAATTGTAAATTAGAGTCAAAGGGCCATCTCCCAGGTCAAATGGAACATCTGATTCTAAATAGAAAATAATTTTTTGGTCCCAGAAGTCATTCACATGTTTAACCCTTTCCTGTATAGATTCACCTTTATTGCTAGGGCGAACACTTTAGATCAGATCAGCCGGCACATCCGTGCCATCTGATCAGGATCTAAACTGTTCGCTTATTGATTCATTAGGTTATTTCTGACCAAAATGCGACCAGTGCAGATCCTGATCAGACGGCACGGATCTGATCTACACTGGTCGCACACGCGTAAAAATGCGTATATATCCAGGAAAGGGTTAAGTTAATATATTTGCTTTTCCACTAGCCTAACTGCATGGACAGTATCAGCAAATCAGTGATAAAATAAGTAATTTTTCATTTTAACTTTATTCTGATTAATTTTAGAGGATCAAGTGTGAACAGTTTCTTTTTAAATTCTGTTGCCTATCACTGAATGCAGTTAATAACCCAACAATACTGCTTTGTGAGAGTATTTTTGCAATCATTTTCAGTGATTCCTATGATGGGTGTCTTCTTCATATTTAAGTCAGTTATCTACAAATGCATAGAATCACATTAAAACCACCAGAATTTTATGAATACTATACCTCTTCAACAAACAGTGTAATGAGCCAGTGTCATAGGCAGGATTTCCATAATGGAGCTTGTTAAATGGGCAGTCTTATGGTAGTTACATGATAATTTCTTACTTTAAGTCCTAATTCTTTGGGAAAATTAATTATAAAATATTGCTGCCAACAAGAGGGTTGGTGCAACCCCACTGAACCCCCTCTGGATCTGCCCTTGAATGTGCCACATAAAAATCTAGACTTGATGCCAAATATGTTTAATTTAAAATATCAATACATTTTATATTCAAAACTGTATCCTACATCAACATATATTAAATAGAGACTGAACCATATTAAATAAGAAGAGTGGTCTAGGGGTAAAGTGTTTTACTCAAGATCCTGCGGGTTTAATGCTACCATCCAGGGGCGTAGCTAGCCCTCTTTTCATGTGGATTCATAATTGGGCTGCCCGGAGGGGGGGGACACGCCCCACACCCCTATTTTTTTATATCAATGGTGCAATCTGGTGCATTTTGGGCGTTCAGAGGTGAATCATGTGGATTCAGTCGCGTACACGCGTATAGGCAGCTACGCGCCTGCCATCAATGAGATATGTCTGCAGTTTCCCCAATCCACATTGGGCGCAAGTATTGGTTTGCAACCCAGGAAGCAATCATCGAGCATAATCAACGTTAAAAAATAAGTTTAAACTAAACCATAATATTATTATACTTTGGTAAAAATAATCTACATTTGATTTTAAGCATATGTTTAAAGTTTCAAATCATTATTTAGAAAACTGTTAAAGAAGACACTTGACAGCTTCAACATAAAAATTTTATAATGGACTCAGCAATATAAAAATTGTGTCATGATCACCTAGAATACATGTTTGAAGTTTCAAGTAAATGTCTTTAATACTGTAGAAGAAACCCCCTTTCTACAAATAATGAACTGGGCAAAATGCAAAATATTTTTAATGTCACCAACATGTTTACACTTGATGTAGAACATAGGTTGAACCTTTATTTCCATGGGATTTGGCTGTTTTCCAATGGCCAAACAGTGTAGCCCATGTGTATCAAACACCTGAGTCAGTTAAAATGCAAAATGCACTTTAACTTAAATTCCACTGAAACCATTATTTACAACTATTGAATTACAGTACACATTGCATAGATTAACTCTGTAAGTGGAAAATATCTTCATCAACGATGCAAATTTCAGTTTTCATAACATCATTAGTACACAATGTTAATTAACCCCGACAGACTTAATAATTATCACTGATTGTTCAACCCTTCACTTCATGGGATGAAGCTGATATCCCATGAGCAAACAGTGTAGATCCAGATCATCTCACACAACTGTGCCATCTGAGCATGATCTACAATGTTCACTTTTCATTCATGAGATTATTTCTTACCAAGAAGCAAACAGTGTAGATCCTGGTCAGAATTGGCACATTTGATCTAGATCTACAATGTTTGCACATGTGATATGGAATTTACAAGGTTTTAGATTGTGATAAAATGGAATAAGAAGGAACATCTTAACAGATCCTGGCAAAAACATTAACCATTTCTTATGGGTGCTATAACTGTAAGTGCTGAGATCTGAGATAAGATCATTCCTAATCACTAAGATTTCTAAACTATTGAGAGAACAGGACACCATTGCTAGGGGAATGCTGTGTGGCCACTGATTAATGTATTTGGCTGACAATCACAGGTTTCTTACTGCTCAGGGTATAAGTCCTCCTGAAGTCAGAATCTTTTGTTACAAGAGCTATCAGCTTTAGGTAATTCTTCCTTGGTCTATAATGCTGGAGGAATCTTGATTCTTCTTTAACCAGAATAACCTGGAATTCCACACCAAGATTTTCACTTGTAGGAGGCATGACAGATCCAATGTCATTAATCTTAGTATGGAAACCAAGCTCAGACCTCAGGTTGCGCACTGGGCTGAAGGTTATAAAGCTGAGTTTTGGAAACCAGTCTCAAATCTCAAGCATCTGATTGGCTATAATGGCGACTGGTCGCTCAGTTTTATAACCTTGGGAAATGGTTAATTTTGAGATTTTACCAGTCAGATTGCTGAGATCTGAGACTAGTCTTCCATGCTCTAAAAGCAATTAAATCAATGGGATGGCAATTCCTCATCAGCTTAGCTTAGGTGGGACTATACACTTTTGTACATCTTCCAAACAATTTGGAAAAAACTGTTGTTTTATCATTTAATCCCCTTTTTAGTGCTTAGCACAGATACATTTGTCACAATTATGTCCAGTATAGACCCTAGTCATCCTGTATATTTGTAGAGTCTAATCAGTTTACACTAATCAATATTCAGTTAAAAATTTTCAGTAAAATGCTACTATGAACAATAATTATTTAATGTACTTGGTTTGGACTGATAATTCAATTTGTATTGAATTGCACCAGTTTTTTTTCATTTGCATTTGCATTCTACTTATTAGAATGAGAAATGTGCAGAATGATGTAAAATTTAAGGCATTAGACGGAACATTTCAGTAACTTTTTGTTAGTTGTGTTGTGTACATTGATATTAATCATACTTGACACATTCTAGGATGTTATACTCATTGAAATAGCTTGATTCATATTTTATAATTGCACCTCTTTTCTCAATAATTAATTGCCTTCCTAAATGTATCTCAGGCTTTTTCTATTAATTAATTATCTTAAAAGTTAAGGTCATTTTTCATTGAACTAAAGTCATAAGCCTGATTTCATAAAAATATCAAATTTTTTCATGACCAATTCATTATACCCAAATGTGTAAAATATATATTGAACAATTACCACCTACCTCCAAAAAATGTATCATTTTATTTTTAATTGTTTTTTATATGTTATGGTTACATTTCCTCCCATTTACCTATTTTAAATTTTAAGTGTAAATCCTGGTCAGCTGGCACACCTGTGAATTTTCATTGTATACATGTTCTTTCCTTAAACCAACATTTTAAACAATCTGTAAACCATCAGATGTAGTTTTACTTAAATTTAAAAAAAATACTCTATTGTCCAAGAAAGCTTTAATTAAACCAAACTTTTTGTGCAAGTTGATATAATAATATTATAGCAAATAACTATAGGTGCCCTTTCCAATTGTTATTTCTTTATCTCTGCAGATACCTGATAAGTATCAGAATACACAGGTGCAGTATGGTCCTTATCAGTGCCCTGCTGTGTTTATTTGTCACAGCAAGTATCCAAATACTGGTAATTCACCTGAGTGGTGTAAAAATTTTGAAAATGTACTGACAGATTTAATCCACAAACTATTTTCTTTCTTTTAGGAGATTATGCTCATAAGACTTTAGTGTGAAATTCAATAAAAAAATCTACACTATAAGAAAAGGTAATTTAAACATTTTTATCACTGAGAATTTGTTGTTTAATGTACCAATTTCTATAACTGCTTAATATGTTTTATCTATTCAAACTGGGAAATAAATTTTATCAAGCAATGTAAATCTGCTATTGCAATGTATTTCTCCCAACAATATAGAGTGTTTGAATGGGCTATTTTTAATGAAACAACAGTTACTGCCATTTTTTGAAGTCTAGATAATCATTACATTAATGCATCTTAGTTTTTTTAATTAAAATATGGCTCTATACAGGAATTTATGAATAAAGAATTCTGGAAATAAAGTGCCCAACTTAAATGTCCAAAACTATAAAGTGAATTGAACAAATCATTGCTGAGGAATTTAAGCATTAATGTCAATGGTAAATGTAACTGATAACTAGACAGTCACACAAGAAAAGTTTTACAAATCTCATATTGTTTTTTTTTTCTATTTATGAGTAACTATTACTGGTCTAATGTATTTGTTATAAGTAGGGATAAAACAAGGATCGATTATAATCCAAAATCGATCGTTTCTAGGAGAGATTTTCGATAATTGAGTACGAAGTTTAATAATCAATCATTGGTTTGCTGTTTTTTAAGAGGATCACAAGGGAGATCACTGTATCAGAGCAAAAACAGTGTTGGATGTAATTATGACAGTGTTGTTTTGGTTTTAAATAAGCTTTTGATTATCCTCCCACTTAGTTATTCAAGAAAAAGCCTCCTGTACCTGCAGCCTACACCCTATGCTCATATCAGATATAGTTACAAACTAGATGTTTTTTGTGAAAAACGCATGTCTCCCCCCTGCGCCGCCCCCCCCCCCTGTGACCTTGACCTTTGACCTACTGATCCCATAGGGTTCTTCTACTCAATAAGGGCTATTACCCTATTTAGTTTGAATGCTCTGGGCCAAGCGGTACTCCAGTAATTGACCGGATACGGTTTTTACTCTTCGGGGCCCCTGTGACCTTGACCTTTGACCTACTGACCCCAAAATCAATAGGAGTCCTCTACTCAATAAGGACATCCATCGTATGAAGTTTGAATGGTCTGGGTAAAATAGAACTCCTATTATTGAGTGGAAACGGTTTTCTCTCTTCATGCCCCTGTGACCTTGACCTTTGACCTTCTGACCCCAAAATCAATAGGGTTCTTCTAATCAAAAAGGGCTATCAACCTATGAATTTTGAAGGCTGTGGGTCAAACGGTACTCCAGTTATTGAGCGGAAACGGTTTTCACTCTTCAGGCCCCTGTGACCTTGACCTTTGACCTACTGACCCCAACATCAATAGGGTTCTTCTACTCTATAATGGCTATCAACCTATGAAGTTTGAAGTCCCTGGGTCAAAGGGTACTCAAGTTATGGAGCAGAAACGGTTTTCACTCTTCGGGCCCCTGTGACCTTGACCTTTGACCTACTGACATCAAAATCAATAGGGTTCTTCTACTCAATAAGGGCTGTCATCCTATGAAGTTTGAAGGCTCTGGGTCAAAGGATACTCGAATTATTGAGCGGAAACGGTTTTCACTCTTCGGGCCCCTGTGACCTTGACCTTTGACCTACTGACCCCAAAATAAGTGGGGTTCTTCTACTTAATAAGGGCTATCACCCTATGAAGTTTGAAGGCTCTGGGTTAAAGGGTACTCAAATTATTGAGCGGAAACGGTTTTCACTCTTCGGGTCACTGTGACCTTGACCTTTGACCTACTGACCCCAAAATCAATAGGGTTCTTTTACTCAATAAGGGCTGTCATCCTATGAAGTTTGAAGGCTCTGGGTCAAAAGGTACTTGAGTAATTGAGCGGAAACGGTTTTCACTCTTTGGGTCACTGTGGCCTTGGCCTTTGACCTACTGACCCCAAAATCAATAGGGTTCTTCTACTCAATAAGGGCTATCACCCTATGAAGTTTGAAGGCTCTGGGTCAAAGGGTACTTGAGTTATTGAGCTGAAACGAAGTGTGACAGACAGACTGACGGACAGGGCAAAAACAATGTCTCCCCCAAAGGGGGGGAGACATAATAACAGTAGAAGTGTGGTTTCCGTAAGTGCTTATTCATACCAGAAAATACATCGATATCTTTTTATGATTATACAGAAGTTCTATACAGGGCCCTCATTTTACGATTGGTAGGGACCGAATCTTGACCCTATTCCCCTCCCCAATTAATTTTTTTTCCTTATTTCTATAACAATATAATAATTACAAATTATGAGTAGTTTTGTTGGTAGAATATTAATAAAGAATTCTTATAAATAAAATTCTTCATTAAATGTGTACACTCTACAATGTTATTGTAAATGCTTCTTTTATATAATCCACAATTGATGGAAAAGGGTTGTTCTATTATTTCTGATGATGATTTTTGAACATTTTAGAAACCCTAGTTATAAGACCTTTTGGGTTTCAATAATAGGGGCTATCTCATGACTGTCTACTTATCCATAACCAGTTATACTGTACTAGTGTGATTGGATCAAGATTGATGAAGATTCAGTAAAGGCTTTTCAAGTTAGTGGATAGTGCATAAATATGATCAAAATTCAGTAAACAAATGCCATAACTCCAAAGCCTCATAAGCAATTTGGCTGGCTATTGAACTTGCCCTGGAAATCATGGCCATAAATGACCAAGTTTGTTGAAGATTACACAAGTACTAAAGATTACGGTACTTAAGTTAAGGAGCAGACATCTTTGGCTCTCCTCTGTTCCTAACAGATGTTAAGGTATCGCACCTTTCAACATTGCTTTGCCATAGACAAAAAAGAAAAACATAAAAATCTCTCAAACCGCACAATGCAGAACTTCCATCAAACTTGATACAAACCAATGTTATAAATATATGTTTAATTTACATATGCTATGAAAAGTTAAAACAGTAAAGCAAAATAGTTAGACCCCAAAAAACTCTAAAAATTCTATTTGCAATTTATCACAAAAACAAAGCAACACTTAACATCAATCTAAATGTCTTGAAGAGTAATGAGTTACTGACAACGATACCTAAGGTCCTTTGGTCTAATAAATGTATACAATGTGAGTTATTTGTAAAAGTGTGTTTGATCTTCAATTTCCTGGTTGCAAAAATGGATGACATAATATGTTGATTTCTCTCTTCACAATTGAAAGTTGCTTTCCAAGGACCTATGATATTTCATCAGTATCATTTCACGAATGTTAACATTTAAATTGTTGTTTGTGTTGCTTCCTTTTTGTGATAAATTGCAAATAAAATTCAGAGATTTGTTAGGTCTAACTATCTTTCTCAACTGTTCTAACTGTTTTTTACATATGAAAATTAATCATACACTTATAGCATTTATATGTGCAAAATTTGATGGTACTGCATTGTGCTGTTTGAGAGATTTTTATATTTTTCTTTTCTGTTTATGGCAAAGCAAAGGCGAAACGCGAAATACCTTAACATAATTAAATCAGTTTTTTTCAGATGAGCACATAAACAGAACTTACTTATTTAATTTTGTACTGGTTTAATGAAAATAAGACAGACAGTTATTTTTCAGAACCAGCTTTGTTTTCAGTTTACTAAGATTTCACAATATAAAACCAACATGCTTCCATTTAGATGACATTTAATTGTGCATAGCAGAATACTGTTATCATAGTAAACATTGTATAATATTAATATAAGTAGTTTTTTCTTTACTATAAAACTATGATTATTTTCCAGGTGTATCTGTGAATTCATCACACAAGCTAAAAGTTCTTAAATTTTTAACAGACATTCACACCATGGGGCCTTCCTAGTAGCACAAATCTGGATGGGTTTCAGTCGGGTTGTATTCCCTTAACAGTTTAGACTGTGCATGCATGTATCTATTGTCAATTTTTTCCATTCAAATCTAACTCTGCTGCACGCACACTAGTCCCTGTGAGTAAGCCATCCTGGGTTGGGTATTGGTCTGATTGTAGAGTTTTTCATATCCTGTGACATTAGGTGTTTCGAATGCAGTGCCAAGTCCAGCTCCCCAACAGTAGCAGGTTCAGCAACCAGTCTGTAATAGACAATTAAATAAACTAAATACTATGAAATTCAAATGAAAAATTTCGATAAAATGTGTAAGTCAGGTGACCTATGGTACATACAGTACTGAAAATTATGAAATTGACAATTTTTCCGATTCCGATCCGGTCCGCTTCCGATCCTAATGTCATCTATAACCGATCCGATTCCATTCCCATTGCGGTCCAATTCCATTCGATTGCACTCCAATTTTTTTCACTCCAGACAATGCGCTCCAAACGATCTTTACGCTCAAACCGATTCTTCCGATTCCGATCTTTTCGCTCCCCATTTTCGTTGGTCATTAACTATAACGCCGGGCAATGCCCTCCAAACGATCTTTACACTCAAACGGATTCTTCTGATTCTGATCTTTTCGCTCCCACTTTTCATTGGTCATTACTTATAACGCATCTCGCGCTGAATTTACATTTCTGTGACATTTTTCTTATTTGCAGTTTTGTTTAATTTTATTGTTTAAACATGGTGGTTACTAACAAAGTAAATTGATCATTTAGATCTAATTTAAAAATGACGCCTTTCTAAATTTTAAATCAGTTTAATGTTAGCGTTTATTACATTGCAGTTTTAAAATATTACCGTAAATTACACCCGATTCATGCGGGATTCATGTTAATTTGAGATGAGGAACCCAGCTGGTTTGGCGCAAATCAAGTCAGTAAATGCCTTTGGTGCGTATGCATCAATAAGCAGTTAATAAAACTTTTTAGCCTAAATTTACGCTATAGGAAGTAGCATAACATGCAGAATATGCCGTTGAAGAGCTAAACAATCTTTCAGGATAAATGTACGCTGATTGATGTTTTGAAAGACTTTTTAATAAGAATATTCGTTCCGTTTTGCGTTATTTATGCTGTAACATAGACCTAAAACTTGTGAAACATCGATAATAAACTTCTTTAAATGTGAATATCGTGTTTATTTCTTTGTTTTTCACCGCTTCAATCAAAAGGGAAAATAGTTTAATTCTCTTTTAGTTTCGGACAGCGTTTATAGTTTATATTTCATACTGGACTTAATAAATATTTATGTTCAAATATGTTTATAAGCATTAAATACATTTCAGTTGTGAATCTACTTTATTCTTACTTAATAAAATAATGCTTTTACGCCATAATGTAGCACGGGTGGATGTACATGTTCGTTATTTCTTCCCTTGTGTAAGAAAAAATATTACGTATTTTCGCTTTAAGGGGAATTTTTACAAAAACGGTTCGGAACTAAATTTCAATAATATCACGCGCGTGAATGGCAAACACACCATTTAATATTATATGTTTTCAGTTTTATTTGCACAATTATCGTTAAATAAGTTTTTTATTACTAGTGTTTGATTGCAGAAAACTCAATTAAATATTGTCAAAAAAATATTTGTTTCAAGTCGTGAAAAGAATCGGAAAAAGTGATTCGGATCGCTACTATATATAACTGAAAAATTATAAATAGAAGCGATCCGATCTGATCCAGTCAAAACGCTCCGGTCTTTTCACTCCAAGCGATCCCAACGCTCAAAGCGATTCCGATCCGGTCAAAACTCTCCAGTCTTTTCACTCCAAGAGATCCAAACGTTCAAAGCAATTCCGATCCGGTCAAAAAGCTCCGCTCTTTTCACTCCAAGCGATCCAAACGCTCAAAGCGATTCGCTTCGATTCCATTCTGTTTCCAATTCGATTGCGATTCCATTGCGCTCCTAACGGGATCGGTTTGCGGTCCGCTTCCGATCCGATTGTCAATTTCATGATTTTCAGTACATTTCAAAATTTGTCATTTGTTTGTGGATATTCCATGTCGCGGAAACTGAACATACTTTGATATTCTCCCTGTTTCATACGTGTATGTGATGTTAAAGCTACCTTAATTGCACAACATGTAATTAAATAATAAAAATAAATTGTATTACGATACTCACCGCTTTTGAATGTTCAATCAATCACATCAGAAATAATTATTTAATTCCGTAAATTGCGTTCTGTTGACAGCTATGACGTCATAATCGTCTAAAAGCCTGTTCTTACGTTCCAGACGGATATTTCAGCTCACAGTTGTTAAACCACCGATACCGACATAATTTCTTGCACTGATAAAAAAAAATTCAAAAATGCAAAACACAGATCCAAAAGCCTTTTTGACGAAGCTGAAGATGAACACTGACAAACATAAAATATAGGTATAATTATATATATTGTTGGAAAAATTTACATTATAACATATTTCTTCATTCTTCTTGACTGTGTGGGGAGGCTGTTTTTTCTGTATGGGGCAATTCCTGATATGCATATTTCACCTTTTTGCAATCTTAAAACTACTTAAATAATACCAGTTATAAATGTCAAAACACCTTTTAATGATACGTGTGAGCTTTAACCATAAAAAAAATAATAAAATGATTTAAATTCAATATAACTACCATTGATACCAATTATGTTATAACACTATATAAATCACTGTAACCGATGTACGTACTTTCCTTATTTAGGCAGTTTTTGAACAATAAAAAATAGCTACGCATCTGCAATGTTAAAAGTACATGTATGGTAAATAGCGGGCATGTTGAAGCTTCATTTTGACACCAACAAATCGATTTTTAACGAAAACTTAATGCACCAGTGTGATTATCACGCCGTATTGAAACCTTATGGATATACTATATTTTCCTTATTTTTACTTTTTTTTAACTTAATAAAAGAATAGCTTCTTAAATAGCACTAATAATTAAAGGCGGGCATATTTAAGCTTCAGTTAAACAACAACATATCGAAGTTTGGTACAAAACTGAATGTACTTGTGTGATTCTCGCGCGATATGTAAACCGTGCGAATATCACGGCGCGGGGAAATAACGTTATCACTCATCAACTATATATAGACCGTTTTCACACACATGTTTATTCCAGATATGTTTCAATCGTATTAACACATGCGAGAAGATGATTGAAATCCAATATAGTTACCATTACTACTATTTCGTTTATAAAACTATAACTCCCTGTAACCGATGTTCGTATTTTCCTTATTAAGGCAGTTATTGAACAACAAAAATAGCTACGCACCTGCAATGTTAAAAGTGCATGTATGGTTGATAGCGGGCTTGTTAAAGCTTTATTTTGACACCAACAAATCGATGTTTAACAACAAACTTAATGCAACAGTGTGATTCTCATGCTGTATTAAAACCGTGTGAATATAATATATTTCCTTATTTTTGACTCAATAAAAGAATAGCTACGCACTTGCAATATAATGAGCACTTATACAATAAAAAAGCGGACATGTTTAAGCATCAATTTAAAATCAACATATCGAATTTTGATACGAAACTGCATGCACTAGTGTGATTCTCACGGGGTATGTAAACCGTGTGAATATTACGGCCTAGAGATATAAAGTTATTACTCATCATAAATAGACTTATTCAACATACGTGTATGTTCCAGATATGTTTAAATCCTATTAAAAAATAATAAAAGGCGACTGAAATTCAATATAGTTATCATTGCTACCATTTCTGTAATAACACTTCAACTATCTGTAACCGACGTTCGTATTTTCCTTATTAAGACCGTTTTTTTAACAAAATAGAAAAAGCTTCGCTCCTACAATGTCAAAAGCGCATGCATGGATGATAGCGGGATTGTTGAAGCTTCATTTTGACAACAAACTAAATGCAACAGTGTGATTCTCACGCCGTATTAAACAGTGTGAAAATAATATATTTCGTTATTTTCGGCAGTTTTTCAACTAAATAAAAGAATAGCTACGCACTTGCAATATAATGAGCACTGATAAAATAAAAAGCGGACATGTTTAAGAGTCAATTTGACATCAACATGTCGAATTTTGATACGAAACTGCATGCACTAGTGTGATTCTCACGGGGTATAACCGTGTGAAAATTACGGCCCAGAGAAATAAAGTTATTAATCATCAAATGTATAGGCTTCTTTATACACACTTGTATTCTCGAGATATGTTTAAATCCTATTAAAAATAATAAGAAATGATGCTTGTAATTCAATATAGTTATCATTGCTTCCATTTCTGTAATAACACTTTAACTATCTGTAACCGACGTTCGTATTTTCCTTATTAAGGTCGTTTTTGAACCAATTAGAAATAGCTACGCACCTGAAATGTTAAAAGTGCATATATGGTTGATAGCGGGCTTGTTAAAGCTTCATTTTGACACCAACAAATCGATGTTTAACAACAAACTAAATGCAACAGTGTGATTCTCACGCCGTATTAAAACCGTGTGAAAAAATATATTTCCTTATTTTTTGCAGTTTTTCAACTAAATAAATTAGCTACGCACTTGTAATATAATGAGCACTTATAAAATAAAAAGCGGACATGTTTAAGCTGCAATTTGACTTCAACATATCGAAGTTTGATACGAAACTGAATGCACTAGTCTGATTCTCACGCGGTATGTAAACCGTGTGAATAGTACGGCCCAGAGAAATAAAGTTATTACTCATCAATATAAGCCTCTTCTACACACTTGTATTCTAGAGATATGTTTAAATCCTATTCAAAATAAGAAAAGATGATTTGAATTTAATATAGTTACCACTGCTACCATTTTTGTTATAACACTATATCTCACTGTAACAGCATTACATATTTTCCTAATATATACAGGTTTTTAACAATACAAAAATAGCTACGCACCTGCAATATTTAAAGTACATGTGTGGTTGATAGCGGCCATGTTACAGCTTCATTTTGACACCAACAAATCGATGTTTAACAACAAACTTTATGCCCTAGTGTGATTCTCACGCCGCATATAAACCGTGTGAAAATAATATATTTTTCTTATTTTTATCTGTTTTTCAACTAAATAAAAGAATAGCTACGCACTAGCAATATCAATGGCATTTATACCATTAAAAGCGGACATGTTTAAGCTTTAATTTGACACCAATATATTGAATTTTGATACAAAACTGAATGCACAAGTGTGATTCTCACGCAGTATATCAACCGTGTGAATATTACGGCACCCGCGTAATAATCACACGCGTGGTAATATTACCACGCGTGTGAAAATTACGCGACACCGGTATAGCGTAATTTTAACACGGCCGTAATAATAACACGTTTTCTAAGGTTTTGATGGTCTCATTTAAAACTTAATTGTTTTATTACGGGAAAGTAAATTTGCACGAAAATTCGTCTATGACAACATTAAATATTGATTAAATGTTTACAAAATTCTATTGCATTCGAAATAATTGTTCCTATGAAATATCTGGTTGTCAAATTCGGGAATATCCGCGATTTTGCGTTCAAAAATGGGCTTCGTAAAAAAACCTACCACGCATTGTTTGAGAAATAAATTCATAAAACAAAATGCGGAAAACTATAAAAACAAATCATTCTTCATAGTAAATCAGTGCTGATGCAATATCATTCCTTTTAAACATATGTTTAAAGCTTAAAAATTGTCACATATTTTTCCGTAATGGCGTCATTTCCGTCCGTTCGGTATAATAACTGGAAGTTACATCGTTTAGACTTATTTAACATTCATTTACACTAAAAGGTCTTTTGGTTAAACAAATTAAAGTATAGGTATCAAAATATTACTACTAAATAAGATAAAAATAGGTGTCTGATGCCACTCAACAGTTTTCATAACGGTCATTTACACCTGCGGACATCGAAAGAAAATTCACTTCCGGGATTTTATTGTTTGTTTTCTTATTTTGCTTTCTTATTTTTAATCTGCTAATTTTACTCTGCTTAACTGTAAGAAGAACATTTAAATCAGAGATATGTTGATTTAAAACTATAAAATGTCAATCTTTTTAATAATAACAATTTACACAAAAAATGTTAAAGGTGGATAAACATGAATTTTCATAAATCATGAATTCATCAGAAACATGTTCAAATCTAGAAAAATCAAGAAAGATTGCAAGAATATTGCAATTGTACTTGTTGTTAAAATAAAACAAAAAATATCTGATAAAAAAGTTTTAAACTGTTATCTCGGTTGTTCATATATGTAAATATTTAATCGTCAGCTTTAGCTATAGTGTTGACCATGAGCAATGCAAGTTACAAGTTTATATTCAATGATGTTTTCGATAATGGGGCTGATATAAGATTTCTAGAATTGGGGATTGTTTGCAGTAGTTTAGGCTGGTTACATGATAATTTCCAACTTTCGGACCAAAATCCGCATTAAAATTAAATATTGCTACCCACAATAGGGTCAGAGCAACCTGCTGAACCTCTTCAGGATCCACCGCTGAGACACAATAGGGTGTACATGTTTTTACAAAATCCCCTGGCACTTTAACAAACCAAGTTTTAACATTTAGCAATGATATGCTTGCTGATATTCATCCATTTGGGAGTGGGTGAGAACTATTGTCATTAGAGACATTTAAGAAGTATTTCTGAATTCTAGGGATCCAACTCATAACTTCATGACTGCCATGCCATGCCAAGGATTTTTTCACCACCATTGTGTTACCATAATTATGTAAAATTGCACTGAACAGAGCATGTACAACATTTAATGGTTATACATTAAACTATAGTTTATGGTAAACCACAGAAGTGTGCTTGGAAATATGATTTTAAAATTTATCCTCAGGGATTCATCTAGCTGCTGAATCTCTAGGGTTTTTTTGTTGTTTTTTTTTTCATTTTTATAGGGACCCGGATTTGGATTCTGTCAATCAATGGCCAACACAAACCTAATTCCGGGGAAAAAATGATACTTCAGTTAATATTGTAGTGGTCAAAATAGGCATTTGGGAAATTGTAAGAGTCAAAGGGTCATCTCCCAGGTCAAATGGAACATCTGATTCTAAATAGAAAATAATTTTTTGGTCCCAGAAGTCATTCACATGTTTAACCCTTTCCTGTATAGATACACCTTTATTGCCAGGGCGAACAGTTTAGATCAGATCAGCCGGCACATCCGTGCCATCTGATCAGGATCTAAACTGTTCGCTTATTGATTCATTAGGTTATTTCTGACCAAAATGCGACCAGTGCAGATCCTGATCAGACGGCACGGATGTGCCGGCTGATCTGGATCTACACTGGTCGCACACAGCGTAAAAATGCGTATATATCCAGGAAAGGGTTAAGTTAATATATTTGCTTTTCCACTAGCCTAACTGCATGGACAGTGTCAGCAAATCAGTGATAAAATAAGTAATTTTTCATTTTAACTTTATTCTGATTAATTTTAGAGGATCAAGTGTGAACAGTTTTTTTTAAATTCTGTTGCCTATCACTGAATGCAGTTAATAACCCAACAATACTGCTTTGTGAGAGTATACATAAAAAGATGTGTTGCAATCATTTTCAGTGATTCCTATGATGGGTATCTTCTTAATATTTAAGTCAGTTATCTACAAATGCATAGAATCACATTAAAACCACCAGAATTTTATGAATACTATACCTCTTCAACAAACAGTGTAATGAGCCAGTGTCATAGGCAGGATTTCCATAATGGAGCTTGTTAAATGGGCAGTCTTATGGTAGTTACATGATAATTTCTTACTTTAAGTCCTAAATTCTTTGGGAAAATTAATTATAAAATATTGCTGCCAACAAGAGGGTTGGTGCAACCCCACTGAACCCCCTCTGGATCTGCCCTTGAATGTGCCACATAAAAATCTAGACTTGATGCCAAATATGTTTAATTTAAAATATCAATACATTTTATATTCAAAACTGTATCCTACATCAACATATATTAAACAGAGACTGAACCATATTAAATAAGAAGAGTGGTCTAGGGGTAAAGTGTTTTACTCAAGATCCTGCGGGTTTAATGCTACCATCAATGAGATATGTCTGCAGTTTCCCCAATCCACATTGGGCGCAAGTATTGGTTTGCAACCCAGGAAGCAATCATCGAGCATAATCAACGTTAAAAAATAAGTTTAAACTAAACCATATTAAACTTTGGTAAAAATAATCTACATTTGATTTTAAGCATATGTTGAAAGTTTCAAGTCATTATTTAGAAAACTGTTAAAGAAGACACTTGACAGCTTCAACATAAAAATTTTATAATGGACTCAGCAATATAAAAATTATGTCATGATCACCTAGAATACATGTTTGAAGTTTCAAGTAAATGTCTTTAATACTGTAGAAGAAACCCCCTTTCTACAAATAATGAACTGGGCAAAATGAAAAATATTTTTAATGTCACCAACATGTTTACACTTGATGTAGAACATAGGTTGAACCTTTATTTCCATGGGATTTGGCTGTTTTCCAATGGCCAAACAGTGTAGACCCATGTGTATCAAACACCTGAGTCAGTTAAAATGCAAAATGCACTTTAACTTAAATTCCACTGAAACCATTATTTACAACTATTGAATTACAGTACACATTGCATAGATTAACTCTGTAAGTGGAAAATATCTTCATCAACGATGCAAATTTCAGTTTTCATAACATCATTAGTACACAATGTTAATTAACCCCGACAGACTTAATAATTATCACTGATTGTTCAACCCTTCACTTCATGGGATAAAGCTGATATCCCATGAGCAAACAGTGTAGATCCAGATCATCTCACACAACTGTGCCATCTGAGCATGATCTACAATGTTCACTTTTCATTCATGAGATTATTTCTTACCAAGAAGCAAACAGTGTAGATCCTGGTCAGAATTGGCACATTTGATCTAGATCTACAATGTTTGCACATGTGATATGAAATTTACAAGGTTTTAGATTGTGATAAAATGGAATAAGAAGGAACATCTTAACAGATCCTGGCAAAAACATTAACCATTTCTTATGGGTGCTATAACTGTAAGTGCTGAGATCTGAGATAAGATCATTCCTAATCACTAAGATTTCTAAACTATTGAGAGAACAGGACACCATTGCTAGGGGGATGCTGTGTGGCCAGTGATTAATGTATTTGGCTGACAATCACAGGTTTCTTACTGCTCAGGGTATAAGTCCTCCTGAAGTCAGAATCTTTTGTTACAAGAGCTATCAGCTTTAGGTAATTCTTCCTTGGTCTATAATGCTGGAGGAATCTTGATTCTTCTTTAACCAGAATAACCTGGAATTCCACACCAAGATTTTCACTTGTAGGAGGCATGACAGATCCAATGTCATTAATCTTAGTATGGAAACCAAGCTCAGACCTCAGGTTGCGCACTGGGCTGAAGGTTATAAAGCTGAGTTTGGAAACCAGTCTCAAATCTCAAGCATCTGATTGGCTATAATGGCGACTGTTCGCCATTTCAGCCAATAAGATGCTTGAGATTTGAGACTGGTTTCCATGCTCAGTTTTATAACCTTGGGCACTGGTTAATTTTGAGATTTTACCAGTCAGATTGCTGAGATCTGAGACTAGTCTTCCATGCTAAGTTTTATATCTAAAAGCAATTAAATCAATGGGATGGCAATTCCTCATCAGCTTAGCTTAGGTGGGACTATACACTTTTGTACATCTTCCAAACAATTTGGAAAAAACTGTTGTTTTATCATTTAATCCCCTTTTTAGTGCTTAGCACAGATACATTTGTCACATTTATGACCAGTATAGACCCTAGTCATCCTGTATATTTGTAGAGTCTAATCAGTTTACACTAATCAATATTCAGTTAAAAATTTTCAGTAAAATGCTACTATGAACAATAATTATTTAATGTACTTGGTTTGGACTGATAATTCAATTTGTATTGAATTGCACCAGTTGTTTTCATTTGCATTTGCATTCTACTTATTAGAATGAGAAATGTGCAGAATGATTTAAAATTTAAGGCATTAGACGGAACATTTCAGTAACTTTTTGTTAGTTGTGTTGTGTACATTGATATTAATCATACTTGACACATTCTAGGATGTTATACTCATTGAAATAGTTTGATTCATATTTTATAATTGCACCTCTTTTCTCAATAATTAATAGCCTTCCTAAATGTATCTCAGGCTTTTTCTATTAATTATCTTAAAAGTTAAGGTCATTTTTCATTGAACTAAAGTCATAAGCCTGATTTCATAAAAAAATCAAATTTTTTCATGACCAATTCATTATACCCACATGTGTAAAATATATATTGAACAATTACCACCTACCTCCAAAAAATGTATCATTTTATTTTTAATTGTTTTTTATATGTTATGGTTACATTTCCTCCCATTTACCTATTTTAAATTTTAAGTGTAAATCCTGATCAGCTGGCACACCTGTGAATTTTCATTGTATACATTTTCTTTCCTTAAACCAACATTTTAAACAATCTGTAAACCATCAGATGTAGTTTTACTTAAATTTAAAAAAATACTCTATTGTCCAAGAAAGCTTTAATTAAACCAAACTTTTTGTGCAAGTTGATATAATAATATTATAGCAAATAACTATAGGTGCCCTTTCCAATTGTTATTTCTTTATCTCTGCAGATACCTGATAAGTATCAGAATACACAGGTACAGTATGGTCCTTATCAGTGCCCTGCTGTGTTTATTTGTCACAGCAAGTATCCAAATACTGGTAATTCACCTGAGTGGTGTCAACAGAATTTTGAAAATGTACTGACAGATTTAATTCACAAACTATTTTCTTTCTTTTAGAAGATTATGCTCATAAGACTTTAGTGTGAAATTCAATAAAAAAATCTACACTATAAGAAAAGGTAATTTAAACATTTTTATCACTGAGAATTTGTTGTATAATGTACCAATTTCTATAACTGCTTAATATGTTTTATCTATTCAAACTGGGAAATAAATTTTATCAAGCAATAAACACATTTGTAAATCTGCTATTGCAATGTATTTCTCCCAACAATATAGTGTTTGAATGGGCTATTTTTAATGAAACAACAGTTACTGCCATTTTTTGAAGTCTAGATAATCATTACATTAATGCATCTTAGTTTTTTTAATTAAAATATGGCTCTATACAGGAATTTATGAATAAAGAATTCTGGAAATAAAGTGCCCAACTTAAATGTCCAAAACTATAAAGTGAATTGAACAAATCATTGCTGAGGAATTTAAGCATTAATGTCAATGGTAAATGTAACTGATAACTAGACAGTCACACAAGAAAAGTTTTACAAATCTCATATTGTTTTTTTTTCTATTTATGAGTAACTATTACTGGTCTATTGTATTTGTTATAAGTAGGGATAAAACAAGGATCGATTATAATCCAAAATCGATCGTTTCTAGGAGAGATTTTCGATAATTGAGTACGAAGTTTAATAATCAATCATTGGTTTGCTGTTCTTTAAGAGGATCACAAGGGAGATCACTGTATCAGAGCAAAAACAGTGTTGGATGTAATTATGACAGTGTTGTTTTGGTTTTAAATAAGCTTTTGATTATTCTCCCACTAAGTTATTCAAGAAAAAGACTCCTGTACCTGCAGCCTACACCCTATGCTAATATCAGATACAGTTACAAACTAGATGTTTTTTGTGAAAAACGCATGTCTCCCCCCTGCGCCGCCCCCCCCCCCCCCTGTGACCTTTCAGTGTACTAAGATTTCACAATATAAAACCAACATGCTTCCATTTAGATGATATTTAATTGTGCATAGCAGAATACTGTTATCATAGTAAACATGTTTAATATTAATATAAGTAGTTTTTTCTTTACTAAAAACTATGATTATTTTCCAGGTGTATCTGTGAATTCATCACACAAGCTAAAAGTTCTTAAATTTTTAACAGGCATTCACACCATGGGGCCTTCCTAGTAGCACAAATCTGGATGGGTTTCAGTCGGGTTGTATTCCCTTAACAGTTTAGACTGTGCATGCATGTATCTATTGTCAATTTTTTCCATTCAAATCTAACTCTGCTGCACGCACACTAGTCCCTGTGAGTAAGCCATCCTGGGCTGGGTATTGGTCTGATTGTAGAGATTTTCATATCCTGTGACATTAGGTGTTTCGAATGCAGTGCCAAGTCCAGCTCCCCAACAGTAGCAGGTTCAGCAACCAGTCTGTAATAGACAATTAAATAAACTAAATACTATGAAATTCAAATGAAAAATTTTGATAAAATGTGTAAGTCAGGGGACCTATGGTACATACAGTACTGAAAATTATGAAATTGACAATTTTTCCGATTCCAATCCGGTCCGCTTCCGATCCTAATGTCATCTATAACCGATCCGATTCCATTCCCATTGCGGTCCAATTCCAATTCGATTGCACTCCAATGTTTTTCACTCCAGACAATGCGCTCCAAACGATCTTTACGCTCAAACCGATTCTTATGATTCTGATCTTTTGCTCCCCATTTTCGTTGGTCATTAACTATAACGCCGGACAATGCGCTCCAAACGATCTTGACGCTCAAACCGATTCTTCTGATTCCGATCTTTACGCTCCCACTTTTCATTGGTCATTACTTATAACGCATCTCGCGCTGAATTTACATTTCTGTGACATTTTTCCTATTTGCAGTTTTGTTTAATTTTATTGTTTAAAAATGGTGGTTACTAACAAAGTAAATTGATCATTTAGATCTAATTTAAAAATGACGCCTTTCTAAATTTTAAATCAGTTTAATGTTAGCGTTTATTACATTGCAGTTTTAAAATATTAGCGTAAATTACACCCGATTCATGCGGGATTCATGTTAATTTGAGATGAGGAACCCAGCTGGTTTGGCGCAAATCAAGTCAGTAAATGCCTTTGGTGCGTATGCATCAATAAGCAGTTAATAAAACTTTTTAGCCTAAATTTACGCTATAGGAGGTAGCATAACATGCAGAATATGCCGTTGAAGAGCTAAACAATCTTTCAGCATAAATGTACGCTGATTGAAGTTTTGAAAGACTTAATAAGAATATTCGTTCCGTTTTGCGTAATTTATGCTGTAACATAGACGTAAAACTTGTGAAACATCGATAATAAACTTCTTTAAATGTGAATATCGTGTTTATTTCTTTGTTTTTCACCACTGAAATCAAAAGGGAAAATAGTTTAATTCTCTTTTAGTTTCGGACAGCGTTTATAGTTTATATTTCATACTGGACTTAATAAATATTTATGTTCAAATATGTTTATAAGCATTAAATACATTTCAGTTGTGAATCTCCTTACTTAATAAAATAATGCTTTTACGCCATAATGTAGCACGGGTGGATGTACATGTTCGTTATTTCTTCCCTTGTGTAAGAAAAAATATTACGTATTTTCGCTTAAAGGGGAATTTTTACAAAAAGGTTCGGAACTAAATTTCAATAATATCACGCGGGTGAATGGCAAACACACCATTTAATATTATATGTTTTCAGTTTTATTTGCACAATTATCGTTAAATAAGTTTTTTATTACTAGTGTTTGATTGCAGAAAACTCAATTAAATTATTGTCAAAAAAATGCTTTGTTTCAAGTCGTGAAAAGAATCGGAAGAAGTGATTCGGATCGCTACTATATATAACTGAAAAATTATAAATAGAAGCGATCCGATCAGATCCGGTCAAAACGCTCCGGTCTTTTCACTCCAAGCGATCCCAACGCTCAAAGCGATTCCGATCCGGTCAAAACTCTCCGGTCTTTTCACTCCAAGAGATCCAAACGTTCAAAGCAATTCCGATCCGGTCAAAATGCTCCGGTCTTTTCACTCCAAGCGATCCAAACGCTCAAAGCGATTCGCTTCGATTCCATTCTGTTTCCAATTCGATTGCGATTCCATTGCGCTCCTATCGGGATCGGTTTGCGGTCCGCTTCCGATCCGCTTCCGATCCGATTGTCAATTTCATGATTTTCAGTACATTTCAAAATTTGTCATTTGTTTGTGGATATTCCATGTCGCGGAAACTGAACATACTTTGATATTCTCCCTGTTTCATTCGTGTATGTGATGTTAAAGCTACCTTAATTGCACAACATGTAATTAAATAATAAAAATAAATTGTATCACGATACTCACCGCTTTTGAATGTTCAATCAATCACATCAGAAATAATTATTGTCGGTCATCAGGATGACCGACATATTATAATCGACCAAACTTGAGATCTTTAGCCAGAACACCGGTTAACAGTGACTCACGGTCCAGAACGGATAATTTAGACTATGCCACCTGTTCCTTAGACGCATGCAAAAGGATAGTGTAGAGGCTGGTGTTTGATTGCCTCATATATAGAGAAGCCCTTTTCCGGAAAAGACATTAATGTAGATAATCATGTTTCTTGTATACTTAATTTATACTTTTATTCAGGACGTGTAGAAATAATGCAGTTGTTAAAGTATCGTTAAACGGGATGCCTTCTAGGTCATAGCGGTACCATAGAACTTTCCACAGTCGATGCGTATTTGTACACTTAGCAGACAAGCGATGCTTATTTTACATAGTTAGATCCGCAAATCAGGTCAAATCAGGTCAGTGACCGTTAGGAGACGGAAAGAAATGTATTCGTATGTTGGATGCATTTATTAATTTCACTTGAACTTTGTGCTTATCACATTGATTGTTTTTGTTATTGTTAAGACGATTTACTCTGAAACTGTTACAAAGAAAAATTATTTGTTTTTAAATAATTCTATGACCAGAATATTGGCATTATGTAACTGTTTTAAAGGTGTTTCACAAGTATTCCTTCTCAGCCAGAAAATTTCTTCAAAAGGTGGTGGTCTTAGTTTATTCCAAATGATCGCCATTTACATAAAAATGTTATGATGATTGCTTGTGTTGTCTAATTTACTATACTTTGTTATTGTTTTAGCATTGACTTCAGACCGAACAAGATCAGTGACATAGTGTGTGAATGTGGGGTCAGATATTAGGGTTAGGGGTTTCGCGGGTATGTTTTGCACGTATGAGCTCAATTTTGATTTCACTCATGGGCACGTTCATGTAAATCTCAGTAATAGACGATCTAATTATTCACGAATAACAACACTTTGTAAGCTTCGTTTTAACAGGGGAAAAAGAACAAATATTTAAAGTATGAAAGTGATTGAGCTTTATTTACAAGCCGACGAAACAATAATTCCAACAGAAACAGGGAAAAAAACAAACATTTATGTTTGCAAGTTTGCGTTTCAGACAAATTTTTACCAATGCCGAAACAGTACTTGTCTTATTTGCGTGTTTATATCGACGCCACCGGTAATCCATATAAGCGAAGCCTACAGAATTGCCATACTTTATCAATCATGTAAAGGTTATACTCTGGAAGTTTTCCATGTGAGTGATAAGAAATTACCGGCAAAGGCAGAATACTTTATTGCAGAGTCGGGACTGGCCCGTTCACGCCGCTCCCCGGTTAATTTAGGTCGTTCGGCATATACCTGCTTGAGAAGAAAGACAATGCTACTGCAGCTTTTTTTAAGGATCAGTTTATAAATTGCCGACAGCCAAGATTAAAGTTCGTGCTATAGTCAACAGACCAGGTCGAAGATAATGAATTCCATGAAACACAATTATTCCAAGTATTCTAAAGTTTAAACTGATATTGTTATTCACTGAAGCTTTCTATCCAAAAGTTCAAACGGTTAATCATACTTTTTGTGTTTAGTTGCACCATTTCTCCAAATATTATCCAAGTGAAATGGTAAAACTGCGAGATTTTCAACAGACTAGCAGTCTTTAGATATAAAAAGTTAATCAGTACATTTGTCGGCTTTGTTTGGGATGCATTATTTAATTTAATGTTGGAGATAAAATCGAGAAGTCGAGATAGAAGATATTTAAACGAAAAAGGCACGTGCAAAATGCATTTTTGTTGACAGCTTGTAATACAAACACGTGCACTGGTACTTGACCAGCACTACCTTGTGTACTGTATTATTCGTTTTGCTGAATGAAGATTGTCACTTCGAATTTTCATTAAATGGTTGCATTGCACCACATAGTCCGTTTTAATATATGAGAACTTTTTCTCTTCATCCGAGGGCCTCTTGTTGGCAGGGATTACATGTCAGGAAAAGAAACGAAAGCAATTTCATCCATATATCTTCTTTGATAGAGGTGGACTAGTGCCGGAACAGTGGATGTATAATTTTGGCACCGTATTTGCGATTCCTCGTTTGAAGTATGGTCTGTTCGGTTAGAGATCATTACTTTTCTTACAAGTAAGTTAACCCCTTGTGTGTTTTCGAATAGATCGAATGCAGATCTTCGCACCAATATATTGTTGTCTAGGAATTAAGATGATAGAAATCATATTTAATGGACATTGAATATTGGGAATTTCAGCACTATGGGAACTGGAAATACTTTGGTTGAACCTACATTAAGTTCCAAATTAAAGCCATTTGAAAGGAACATAACTCTTAAAATAACGAAATAGGAGTTTTCATTCTTATTGTCACTGATGGCTTTGTTCATGCAGGTTATGTATTCAAACAATTAAGATAATAGAACAAGAACTTTCAACATTATAGGCAACATTATGTTTCATATTAAAGTCTTTTAAAAGGGGCATAACTGAAAAATATTGAAACAGGGGTTATTGATCTTGTTGTTAGAGATGGCTTTGTTTATGCAAATGAGGATATACATGTTTTTCAAGTATTGTGTTAATAGGACAAGGACTTTCAATGTTTAATAGGCAACCTTAAATTCGATGTTTAAGTAATTTGATAGGGGCATAACAAAAAATAATATAAAAAGAGTGATCATTTTTGCTGTCGGAGATGGCTTTATTCATGCAGAAGATATTGTTTAATTATTAGGTTTATATGTCAAATACTTACGAACTTATGGGCAACATTAAATTTCACATTTAACTTTATGGGCTGTAGGACAACGCAGCCGCCGCCGACGATGCCGCCGCCGCCGTAGGACAATATGATTCATACTTGTCTACCTGCTGATAAGCACTGTCATACAATGAATTTAACATCATTTAAAATCGGTACAAAAACGTGTGACGAGATCGAGCGACCATATTTATTACAGGGCGGAAATTCTAAATAAATACTAACATTCTAACGAAATTTACTAAAGAATGTAACACTTCAGATCCGTCTTTTGTTAAAATGTCACGCTAATGACCGACTAGCTTTTTGGAAAGCTAAAACTTGTTTAATTCCGTAAATTGCGTTCTGTTGACAGCTATGACGTCATAATCGTCTAAAAGCCTGTTGTTACGTTCCAGACGGATATTTCAGCTCACAGTTGTTAAAACACCGATACCGACATAATTTCTTGCACTGATAAAAAAAATTCAAAAATGCAAAACACAGATCCAAAAGCCTTTTTGACGAAGCTGAAGATGAACACTGACAAACATAAAATATACATTAGGTATAATTATATATATTGTTGGAAAAATTTACATTATAACATATTTCTTCATTCTTCTTGACTGTGTGGGGAGGCTGTTTTTTCTGTATGGGGCAATTCCTGATATGCATATTTCACCTTTTTGCAATCTTAAAACTACCTAAATAATACCAGTTATAAATGTCAAAACACCTTTTAATGATACGTGTCAGCTTTAACCATAAAAAAATAATAACATGATTGAAATTCAATATAACTACCATTGATACCAATTCTGTTACAACACTATATAAATCACTGTAACCGATGTACGTACTTTCCTTATTTAGGCAGTTTTTGAACAATAACAAGAAAAAGTAAAACAGTAACTTACTGTTTTACAGACGGTCTATTATTCACAGACAACTGAATAATCTCTCACAGAATTGTATTGCAATATCTAGCCCATTTGTTGATTTGTTTTAATGATATTTTGAAAGAAAGCAATCAAACCTGCATTCTGATTTCAAACCTTGCCTATCTGTATCACACTTGTCCTTACAAATTTTCATAATTTTCCCTTTTTGATAGTGTTCTCACCACATATTATTTGCCTATCAAGTATGATACATGTATGTTTTGTTGATTTTGAAGAACAATTCAATATTCTATGATTTTTTTTCATTTTTAACCACTACTATAGGTTTCAATTACCATACCCTTTAGAATACAACTTCTTCCCCAATCTTTATGTAATATTTAGTATTTACAAATTATATAATTTAAAAACAACAGTATCAATTTATTTTACCACAGAATTGATGAAAGTGATATTATGTCTTGAAGACATTCAGGCTTCCTCTAGTTCAGGCAAACTTAACTTTGGAACCTTTTTTTACATGATAGGGTAATCTTTTTAAATTAAGACTTCTTTTCTGGAATTTCATACTGAATAGCTCATGATTTGTTAAATAAACTTAAAAACAATTCTTTATTCACAGAAAGTTTCATAAATTTATGTAAAATATCCAATACTCTATATTTTGCGAATTTCCAGAAAAATATTTAATCATAAAAATAACAAATGCTGAATTACCTTCAGAGAATGCGTTTTTATTTATTGAACACACTCCAAGCATCTCATCCCGATCACAAACCACAATGCAGTTGGTACTCATAGCGAATAATAGCAACACAATTAACCTTTGTATCAATTTTGCATTTTCATAGTGAGGTAATGTGAAAAATGGAACGCCTGGAAGTTATCAGCTGCTTACAAATCAATTCATTTTACTTCATAACCTTGCTTATTTCAATGTGGTTAATAATAATAACTTAAATGCAGCTAAAATCTGATTGCGTTTGACAGAAATCTAAACACTGGTGAGGTGAAAAATGCATTATAAAAACACAACATGATGACAACACATGTACATCCTGCATTCTTGAATGTTGCATCATGTTAAGAGACTCAGAGATCAGTAGGGCAAGCTGTTTGCACAATTGACAATAACTAGGTTTACCACCCGATAACCATAGTTATTGGTGAAAACCCTAGATATCGGCTGATAACCATAGTTATTGTCAATAACTATGGATGTCGGACCAATAACCTTTGATATTGGCGAAAACTATAGTTACAGACTGAAAACCATAGTTCTTGGAGTTAACCGTGGTTAACGAGCAATATTTATCTAGGGTTTTCACTAGTAATTACGGATATCATATCTAATGTGCACTTGGCACAAAACTCTAGATATAAATCAATATCCTAGGTTGTTGTCTTGCCATTGTATCTGTTTCACTTTGACATGCAGTTTGCCCAAATAATCCAATATCTATAGTTATCGACCAATAACTATTGATATCGGCCCGATTCATAATTCATTTTAAGAGGTAGCAAACATTGCAAATGGCGAAAACTAGCTAAAATTTCAAAAATGAATTTTGGAAATATTTATTTCTACTTTCACTTTGAACCTGAAAGTAAGATTTCCTTGAATTTTTTGAAAACCCTAACATTATTTTGATGAATTGGCACTAAACATTGTAGACCAGCATATACTTATTTCAGGTATGAGTTGTTTCGGTATATTGTTCATGAATTTCAGAGTTCCCATGCAAATGGTTTTTCTTTTGTTTTAGTATGTGCTTGGTAATTAGAACATGAATTAGACTAAACTGAGCTTGCAAACATTTACTACATCCATAGCTAAATACATTTCTTTACTAAAATCTAGGTGGCAATAAGTATTTTCCCCAAAATTCATTTTTTTTAAATTTTAGCCTGTTTACGCCATTTGCAGTGTTTGCGATACATTAAATCATAACCTTGCTTATTTCAACTCTGTTAAAAATAATAACTGAAATGCAGCTAAAATCTGATTGAGTTTGTAATATTTCCATAACATGACAGAAATCTAAATACTGGTGAGGTGAAAAAATGCATTATATTATATAAAAACACTACATGATGAGTACATCCTGCATTCTTTAATGTTGCATCATTTTAAGAGACTTAGAAATCACTATCATCATCGTCACTATGGCAAGCGGTTTGCACAATTGATCCGATATCCATGGTTAGAAACCCATAACTATAGATATTGATCCCATAACCATAGCTATTGACAATAACCAGGGTTACTGTCCAAAAACCATAGTTATTGGTGAAAATCCTAGATATCGGCCGATAACCGTAGTAATTGTCAATAACTGTGGATATCGACGTAAACTATAGTTACCGGCCGAAAACCATTGTTCTCGGCGTTAACTGTGGTTACAGAGATTTCAATTAATGCAGATTCTTGCTTTTTGGGGCAAGCAAATTTGAATTTTTCCACTTTGATCCCACCTAATTCAGAGCTTGGGGTCATTTTGATGCAGAAGAATTGAGGAAAAGTGGTCAACATTTTCAAGAATAAAGAGATATTGTGTCTTTTGCAATTTTATTATGAAGAAAATGTTTATTTCAATTGTGAAAATTAAGTTAAATGATGTTAAAGCAATTCTGTAAATAATATTATGTTAACCGAAAACAATATATGACAAACTTTTGTATAAAATCTTTAGCGGCCACCAACCTAGATGTACTCTACGGAAAACCAGGCCACTATTTTATGCATATAAGAATAAAATTTTAGCATTCTGGCCTTACTTTACCTCTCAGATATATGTCAGATATACTTTACCTCTCAGATATATGTCAGATATATGTCTCACTCAAAATTTATGTGTTTGGCATAAGCACTTTTAATGCAATAAATGTGATTGTTGTTGTTTTTGTTTATGTATAATTATCGCAACCCAAATGCTGCTTAAGTATATTTTATTTGCAAACGTTTAAGAAATTCATGCAAATAAATAGAAATACTTATACCTTTATTCTGCATTAAATATTATGACGTCGAAATGTACAAAGAAATACTATGCGTAACTTTCGCGCTGAATATGAAAGATGTTGGTGTTTTAAAGAAGGTTTTATTAAGTAATGATCATATCTTAGCGTTTCTTATACATATGAGAATAATAATGAAATAATAATAAAATTCGAATTATTTTATTATTAGTTTAATGTGAAATTGTGTGGATTTGGTGTAGATTTGGGTGGATTTGGTGTAGATTTGGGTGGATTTGGCATAGATTTGGGTGAATTTGGGTAATTTGGGTGTTTCGTATCGCCGCAACGAATCAATGGAACGAAAAGATAGCATATCACTAACATGGACAACTGTGTTTTTCTCAGCAGTAATAAATGCCGATCGAATATTAAAAACTAACTTTTGATTGATCGCAACAAGGTCAGCAGTCGCTAACAATGTTCACTCTTTTTTCAAGACTTTACAACACGCTGCTAGTCAGATGACCTACTTTACTGTATTCCACTTTAGGGGGGCATGCAAATTCATTTTTTGTTTCATTCCTCGTTGTAATATAATAAGCAACTACAGCGATATTAGTTCGTACTCGGTGAACCTGTAAGAAGGTCGGTGTGTAAGTGCAAGCTTGCACTGGACACACGGCCTGCGGATAGGGTCAACCGGTGTATCGCTGTGGTTGCAAACTATTTATTATTACAATAATTATATAAACTGGCCTATATATACTGGAGTAGCAAGGCAGTTGCTATCCCAGATCTAGAGAGCGGCAGTCTTAGTAGCTCGTCCGAGCGACCACGACGAGGGCTCCTGGCCGTAACAGACTTACACTTTGTTAGTCTCTTCTATGCGGTAGCATAACGCTACAACCTTTCTGTTAAAGATTGTAACAGAATGAAAGTTGTTTTGTGATTGTACTCTGATGTGAAGATAGATGTATCAATATTAAAGCATTCAGAATAAATGGTGAACAAGTGGCGCCGAAAGTACAGACTTGAAACGGTAGATCTGGAAGTCACTGCTCGGGTCGTCAGGATCACTCAACTAAAAGAATCTTGTTACGTCACGGTCTTTTTCACTCAATCCAACGTTTTCTGTCCGCAGTATTATTGCTGCAGTTTCAAGATGTCTGAATTGTCTGTTCTTCTCTCCAATCCTGAGAGGTAATGTGTCTCTATTCCGGTTGGTCTCAGGTTAAATCTTTGCTATTTTCTCAGTGATAAATGATCTTTATGCTCCTTCGTCAAAAAGTATATTAGCATCACAAGATCAAGAGTTCGACTGAGTAGCGACAACCACGCACCGGTTAGACGAATTATTGCGCAATCGGTGTTTTAGTGAAAAGCTGACCTCAAAATACATCCCTTCTGTTCCGCGATGCTATGGAACTGTCTGAAGGCTTCCAATTGAATCATTTGCATAAGCAGGCTGGTGAAAGACCAAATAAGGCGTATTTGACAACCTAAACCTTAGATGGTTGTTATTTAACCATGAAAACCGAAAGTAAAATTTTGTCAACTTGGAAATTTGTCTAATACGACCGAATACGCTAGCAGTTTTACTGTTTTCTCATAGTTCTATCATTTCTCTTTTCATTTTGGACAATTTTGAGACTGTACTTTTACGGAAAATGTACTTATTTTACTCGTAACTGAAGTGGGTTGTAAAAGCACATGTGGTCAAGGGAGGTAATTCTGCACTTCCGGTTCGAATTTTCGCGAGCGGAAAACAAATATGTACGGGAAAATTGCAAAGAATATTTGTCCTTGGTGATACTTTATGGTACAAACTAATTTTTTGTATTAGTATTTAATGAATGCAAATATGTATTTACGTTTTGCGAATGCTTTAGAGATATATTTTTGCGTTTTTCCTTAGTATGCGTTGTTCGTACTATTTTCATTCGTACTTGCAAATTTATATTGGACACGTGAGATCTTATAAGTTGTTTGCTCTGCGTTTCTTTTTCTTTCTTTTCTTTCTGAATTGCTTTGTTTCAAATATTTTTGATTTATGACAACATTTGGTGCCTAAATATTGATTGACTATTGTTTTAGTTTGATTGTGAAGTGAGTTCACTTGAGAATTTTTGTTTTAATTAGACTGTTGCTAATTAAGCGATTAGCATATTGAATTTTATAGTAAGCTGTTACAATTGTGATATTTTTTTCTCAATTCCAGCAGAATGATAGTCAGATGATTTAAATTTATCTTTGCTGTTGACAGTTACTTTGAAGCAGTTGTCATTTGTTGTCAGTTCTGAAATGCAGTATAGTTGTTTATAAAAAGGTGAAATATGCATATCAGGAATCGCCACATTCAGAAAAAACAGCCTCCCCACACAGTCAAGAAGAAGAGAGGGAGAGAGCATGGTTAATAAAATGATCAGTTTCAAAAGAGACACCACTAACAATTAACAAAAATGTCAGCATGTTTCAACCTAACGTGTTTCTATAATTGTTTCTTTGTTTAAAATAAGTGGGATATGTATGTTATATTAATTACCCAGATATATATTTCATACAAATATCTTTTTTTAAGGAAATAGTATGCAAATGATAGTGATATAGTTTACATGGGTGGGTGGGGTAATCTTGTATCCCTTTTAAATAAAAATATTGATAGTTCTTTTTCATGAATATATATTTTATTGAGCAACATATTAATGCTTTGGCAAACCATTATGACAAAATATAGTTATATTCCTTGTATAAATGACATTTATGTGATTAACCAGCTCAAATGTTCATTTTTTGTTCATTTTTATGCTATTTTTTGTACGGTGGGTCAATTTGAAGAGGTATACCAATGACAAAACACAGTTTACAGTCAAGTTCAAGTTACAGAACAGATCAAAACTTTTTATTGAACAAATTTACGGTGGATTAATGTGCTTAAACTGTTCCAGGATGAAGATAACAACTGAGGTCAACTTTATGTAAAAATCCAAAGGAGTTACTATTTTAGACTGTATTTTTTCGACTTTGTGAAGCATGTTAATTAAAAAAAATAGGTTTAACATAGCAAAACTATACATTTTTGTGAAAGGTTTGTAGAGATCTTTCAGAAAATATCAACTTTTCTATATTTTTCAGTATGTTTTAAAATCATTGGTTGTTGCTATCGTCGACTGTATCTCTGCAACGGTGGTTTTCAGAAGTACAGTATGTATGTAGGATGAATGCAAGATTGCGGTATCTTTCTGTTCGGTGGTTTTGTTATCTTCGGAAGTTGAAGTTTTTATTAGCAATCGTTGATTTTCTAGCTTTTGATTACATAGACTGGTATGGTGTCTGCGTAAACAGTTCTTACAGTGAGACTTCGATTTGCACTCTGAGACCCTATGGTTTCCAAGACAGTTAAAACATAGTTTGTCACGTTTTACAATGTCGATTCTTGAATTATAATCCTTCACTGTATTGCAGTCTAAATTGTAATGGGATTTATTACAGAAAACCTTTTCACACTTTTAGCCGGAAAACTTGATTTTGGATTTTCATGCGTTCTGTCACTGTTTGTCACAAACGCTGCCGTAGGAGGGTAGGTTGATGGTTCAAGGTCATTACAAGCTTCTAAAACGTTAAGTTCCTTAAGTTGAAATCCCCTTATGTCACTTAAACACCAGTTACTTGAACCACGTGCAAGAGTCGCGTTCTTTTTCACTTCTGGCGGGAGTTCCTGCATAATGACGGGGACCAGCAATGAACCGTACCTAATGAATCTAAACCTCTTATATATACCTCGGTTTCATCATAAAAATGGCAGAGGTTTTCAAAAGTATTCACTGGTGCGGGTAAATCTAGAAGCGCTTTCATGTAAGTCTGAATAATCTTCTCCCTCTGTCCGTAACATTCATGTAAAATTTCGATTGCTTTTTCATAATTCGTGTTTGTGAGTGCGAAGCCTGCTATTGTTTGAAGCGATTCTCCTCTAAGAATTAAATTCAAATAATTGAATTTCTGTTCATTCGTAAGGGACGTGTTTGCATGTACTGCAGATTAATACAAATCCAAGAAATTTTGCCAATCAATGATATTTCCAGTGAAATGGGAAGCTCCAATTTTGGCAACTTATGAAAGACGGAGTTGTTTCCGGAACTAGAACTGCGAACATCAACATGATTTATGTTAGAAAGCATTGACTGATCTTGCGTTGCGCTGCATAAACTGATTCTGTCTGTGGTCAGATAAATGTTTGCACTTCCGGTTCTGGCGTATGTTTCTATGTAGCTTTTTCTAAATATTTTTGCAGCGGCATTAAGATTTGAATTTCTTACCTTTAATGTCTTCTTAATCTTCTTGATCGGGCATTGTAAAAAAATACCCGTATTCGTGCTGCGTGATCACTTCCTCTTCTATTTCCTCTTCATTTTCCGGCGGCAAAATTTCTAAAACTTGTGCGTGTAGACCCTCAATCGTCGTCGGATTCACTTCTAAAGAATGTAGGATGCTTAAAATTTCGTCTGTGTTGACATCCGTGTTGCCTGTATCTAAACTTGCTGTCAATTTTGTAACTGCGGCTTTATTTTCTGTATTTAGCGCTTGTAATTTTGCTAAATTCATCTTTCTAGATGTAGCGGTTTATCTATTCCTATAACGGTTTATCTACTCTTGAGTTGTTGTAGCTGTGTATCCGGTTCGCGGGACCAAAAACGTCGGGATGACATAAACTATAAAAGCTCGTCTGGTTCGGCGACTGTATTTATAACATCTAATCAATAGCAAAACATACACAAGCTCGACGTCCGGTGACGTCGCCGTAAAAGGCGCCAAATATGACGTCTGTAACGTCGCATAAATGCGTGCTAAGTTATAACAAATTGAGCAGTAAAAGTTTAAATCTATCTTAAACTATCTTCATTTTGGTATTGCCCCGTGACGAGTAAATGAAAATCAAGTTTTCTTACCTCCGTTAGCATCAGTCGCTTTCGATTGGTAATACAGAAGCGATAGCACATTTTATTTGTCATCATCGAGTCTTTCATGTATATATCTGACAGTGTTCTGTTCAGACTGTCCACATAACAGCCCATGTACTTGTATGTCTCTAAAAGCAGAAAAATGCAAAAGTAAATAAAATAGGTGAAATTCTGAACGTGAAATTCTGCAGTAAGGTGCGAACGCGAGATTTGATAAACACATGTATACAGTTCCTACTGCTAATGCACATATGAAAATATAAGGGTTTTAACCTGAAACTCTCAGACAGCATTATCTCGTTGCATTTCAACGCCCCAGTTCCCAAGATTATGAAACTGAGAATGGAAACCAGTCGCCATTTCAGCCATTCAGAAGCTTGAGAGTTGATACTGGTTTCAAATCTCACTTTTATAATCTCCTGGTCATTCTGAGAAAACGGTATGCAAGGAAGTGCATGTACAAAGAGTCAGATAGGCACCTAAGATCCAAGCATAAATATCGCATATTGCTGATTTTATCTCTACCACAAACAGTTACAACGGCTGTTAACCCTCGTTTCTCATCTTCGTTAATTGCTTGAGTATTTTTTTAAAAGTCACCATCATATTTTAAACGCTCTATAGCTTTTGCATGTTTGGAAGCCTGTGTTTTCTGTATGTGGTTATTCTGATATGATTAATTTCACTTTGTTATTATTCGGCAATTTTGGTGACACTGATGTGACTGCCAGAAGCGTTCCTGTTGTTACTGCTAGCAAAGTTTGTGTTTTTCCTTGTTCAAATTTCAGAAATTCATTTGCTGCAAACTGTATTATTGTTGTTGCTACCATCAGCAGTGAAACAGTGTTCTGCTGACATAACTGATGTAACTGCTATTACTGCTGTTAATGATTTACGGCCAGCAGTATTACTTCTGTTACTACTCTTACTCTTGCATCGCAAACATGCTGTCCATTAAAATTTTTGTTCTTTTTATATTAAATTGCACAAAGCATGCAACGGCTCGTGAATGTTTTCAACTACATAATGTATGCTTAGAATATGATTGATTACATATTTTATATTAAAAAGAAATCACTCGTAAGAAATTATTTTTACTGAAATTAAAGATTGTAAAGAATTTGACAATGTAACAAAAATAACTCGCTCAATACATAAACATGGACATACAGCACATTAGGACAACTAGATTCAGTCATTTTGCAACGTGTCTTTTTCTGAAGTGTGTTTGTTTCTTAATACGTTTACACGGAAATGTGCTGAATTTTTAATACAATTTCCATTATCTTTAATATCCATAACTCTTATCACAAGTTTTAGATTGTGATTAGCAAAGATATTACTACTTTTAAATGTATAAATTTAACTATTGTAGGGGAATTGTAGTTCTATATTAGAACGGCCATTTACAAGTCAAATTTATGTAATGTTTTCTGTAATGTTTTTGATGATGTAATGTTTTATGAAATCTTTGATGATGTAATGTTTTATGAAATCTAAAATGGATGAGACAATAATAAAGTATTAAACTTCCGTCATTGAAAAGTACCAGTTTCAAATTGCAAAATTATTTATTGTTGTATCAGATTGTATTTCGCGACTTGTTAGTGTTATAACACATCAAAACATTGAATTAATACTTTTTTTAATGCGCGATTTGATTGTTATACCTTTCAAACTATTTACCCCGGTATTTATTTATTTCGCTCGGATTTTTTCTCAGGAAATATAATTAAATGGCTATTGGATAACTTTGATACTGCAATATTATCGGTGACTGTGTATATTATTTGGACAAAGTTTCAACAATTCATTTAAATAGATATACAAGAATATTTGAAAGCCACCAAACACGAATATATACTACTCAAAGTTTGCTAATCAACAGGTAAACCGCACTACTCAAAGTTTGCTAATCACCTAGTTATAACGCACAACCGAAAGTTTTTTTAAATTAGAAATCATTTAGAAATGCATCAGGAATGTCCACAGTGTACAAATTACCTCGAATGACTGTCGTCTAAACGAGATGACTGTATTTTCATAGATTTTAGCTAATGCTGCATACACGTATCCGACATTAGAAGGGTACTTAATCATTACTTCACTTGAAACACTGAATGTTTATGACTGAACTTTTGCAAATGTGAAGGTCAGAAAGACATTTATTACATGTGTTACTATAAATAGTAACAAATAATGACCAAAATGCCCGGGTACTTTGCATGATATAGGGCGGGCCGAAAACCTGATATCGCGGGCCGAAAACCTGATATCGCGGGCAGAAATCCCGTATCACGAATTTTTGCACGTGGTAACCATTGATACAGGATTTAACTTTTACATTTCAAGATGGCGACGATTAAATCGATCGAGTCCCATTCAAGTCTTTTGGAGCTAGATGCAAGAAGTAGCATATTAAAAATAGAACTTGTTTGCTCTAACATGAGACATATTCTGAGAGCGATAAAATGACTAGAGAAACATGGAGAAAATTTACATACCTGGAGACAACCAAGAACAAAAATCACTGTATTTCCAGAATCATGTTCCTTCATAATTCCTTAAGGCTTTAGGCCTTTTCTTCTTTGATTCTTTGATACAAGCTATGTCTACATTATGTTTTTGTTGAATTGAAGCTCGCAGCAGCGGTATGAGAATGAAACACTCGCAAATAACAGTCTTTACATACCCATACCGCTGTAAAACACTTCCAGAATACACAATTTTACAATCTCATATCCGGCACAATTTTATCAAATCGTTCGAAGACATAATCACTTAAAACAAAATAAAACTAAAAAAATCAACTTTTACAGTTTGAAAATGTAAACAATCTTTAATTACGTCACAAAACTCTAAATGACGTAGTAGCGAAAGCATTCATCGTGACGTAGTTAATTAACGAATAGACAAGTGCTCAGTTAATTTATGAATTACAGAGCATAAGATGGCAGACTTTGATATCAGCCCGGCACATGTAATAAAAAGGTTATAAACCGGTGTTCAAGGGCCGGGAGGTGATATCGGCCCGGCAGAGCAACATAGGCCCTCGAGCTAAAGCTCTCGGGCCGATATTGCTCTGCCGGGCCGATATCACCTCCCGGCCCTTGAACACCGGTTAATAACCTATAATTATCGGGCATCAACAGATGTTTTGTTTTTGCACAAAATTGTTTTTCACAATTGTCAACATACTCAACTTAAACATCATCCCATTCAAATTCTAAATACTTGTAGCGAATAAAAGCAACACAATTAACCTTTGTATCAATTTTGCATATTCAAAAGGCGGTAATGTGAAAAATTGAAAGCCTGGAAGTTATCTGCTGCTTATCAATTCCTTTCATTCCATAACTTAGCATATTTCAATGCTGTTAAAAAGAACAACTGAAATGCAGCTTAAATCTGATTGAGTTTGTAATATTTACACAACGTGACAGAAATCTAAACACTGGTGAGGTGAAAAAATGCATGATAAAAACACTACAAGATGAGTACATCCTGCATTCTTTAACGTTGCATCATTTTAAGAGATTCAGAGTTCAGGCCACATAAAAACTCATACAAAAACAGCTTGAAACTTTTTATAAAACTACACATACATGTATTATGAAAGATGTTTTGGGACCTATATAATTCAAAAGTAACTATAAAGTTACCACAGATTTTTAAAGCGACTTGTTCGGAAAACATTTAAAGGCATCTTGTCAGAAAACACTATCTATTGCAAAATATATTAAATTTAATACGATAAATACTTCTCCGGCAAAATTCATGATAAAACATTCGTGAATAAATCAAGAATTATTTTACATGCAGAATCCTTGAACACATTACAAACTAATACTATCAAATTTATGAGATATCGACCACTATTTATTTTATGTTTTCCAGTGAATTATAGAATTTTCTCTGTGAAATAAATGTAAGTGACCATTTCTTTACCAAATTAGCCAACAACGAAAATTCTCCTACCTTTGGATTATGAGCCATTCTCACATCACATGTGTATCCAATATGGACTTGGTCTAAAAGTAAGCTTCAACTAGCACTGACTCCACTCTCAGAAGAGGTTGCGTTGCTTCTTCATTTTATTTGTAGGCCAGACAACAAAATGCACTTGCTATCTTTTATGTTCCTATATGCACAGCAACACTGTCCATATAAAAACGTAAAAAACAGCTATTTGTCAACACTTTATTTTCAGCAGTGAGTCTTGATTAATTTCAATATAATCTTGGTCTACAAAAAGATGTTCACTTAATCAATTCTTCCAAACTGAATACCAGTCATTCAATACCGAAATGAATCTTAAATCCACCATTTAGTCACAGAGTTTAATATTAGTTATTTCAAATCGGTAGTACTGAATACCGAAATACACTATTTTACCGAAAATACCGAAATAGACTTTGATTACCGAAATACACTTAATAAATGGTAATTAAAGCATTATTTGTTGTTTAAATAAGATAATATGTTATAATATTAGTATATGAAATAAATGCCCAAGATTTATTTGAATTTGTTGTTTTAATTACCAATTATTACGTGTATTTCGGTAATTAAAAGTGTATTTCGGTTTATTTCGGTAAAACGTGTATTTCGGTATTCAGTGTAACCCCCTTTCAAATTGTTTAAACATCCGGTATCGATTTCTCAGTATCCTAAGATAACAATTTAAAACAACGAATCAGTGGAACGGAAAGATACATGGGCAACTGTGCTTTTTCTCAGAAGGAATAAATGCCGATCGAATAACTAACTTTTGATTATCACAAGGTCAGCAGTCGCTAACAGTGTTCACTCGTTTTCTACAACACGCTGCAATGTCTGATGACCTACTTTTTTCCGCAGTACGGGACATGCTAAATTATTCATTTATGTTTCATTCTTCGTAATGATAAAATTGTTAAACACAAATCTGTATGCAACTTCTTTTAAATCATGAAGTTTACGATGAAAAGTTTTAGATTCCTGTAATCAAATTGTTTAGTTCTTATGGCGACCCACATTGGCGTTACTTCACATTCGCATGCGCTATGTTAAGCATGCGCATCTATCCTGGACACAATACAAAAAGACCTTTAATATATATCCAAACTAAGTAGCATTAATATATTCACGCTACTTAATACCGTCTTGAAAAGGGAAGTAGTGGGAGTGAATCTGAGGATTTGATGAATCTTAGTAAACAAAGAAAGGACAGTGATAACAACACAAACACAAACGTAAGTGACGTTCTAAGCCAAACAAACAGTATTCTTTATGATAACCAAGAACTATTTATAAACGATTCCTCCTGTGATTTACATTGTGTACCCCATCCTGTCGTTATTGAGAAGACTAACAAGAGAGAAACAATTGCGGCTCAAGGAGGGTCTCCCGGGGAAAAGATCCATGGAGAAAGCCCGTCGAAGACTGAGCTATGTGTAAATGAGAAACGTGACACCTTAATCAGGGCAGTCAATGACATTTAATCTAACCAATGTAGTTTCAAACGCATGTTCGAGACAAAACTGGATGCTCTCCGCACTGATCTTATAGAAAATATTGACACGAAAGTCCGGGCATTACGTGATGAATTATCAATGGACCTTTCCCGTGAAAGCTGTCGCATAGATGATAGTTAAAACAATTCAGTCGTTGCAAAGCCGTCTCGACACGGTAGAGAGCTCAAGAACCCCGGAAAATAGAAATGACTCTAACGGTGCTGATTATCTCTCTTCGGTGAGACGCTCTAATGGATATAACCCAGATGACCCGGATGTAGCTATTACAGCTAGCGGAATCCCGTTTACAGAAGGGGAGAATTTACTTCAAAAAGCAGAATCATTGATCAATGCACTAGGAGAAGAGGTGTCTTTTAACGTGTGTGTGACAAAGGCAACACGATTACCAACACGCTTCCATAACCGCCCACCACTCGTGAAAATTAGTTTTCAAAATTTCGACGAAAAGATTCTTGTCCTTAGAAATAAGATGAACTTAAAAGATAGTGAAAACTTCAAGAACGTCTACTTGAAGAGTTGTAAATCTCATGTTGAGAGACTTATAGAGCTAAACGGCAGGGCCATCGTACAACAACTACCGCAAGGTCGTTCACTGAGGGTAGACGCCAACGGACGAATAAAGCAGCGCGTGCAACGCGAAGAACAAGGACAATAGGGACCATGCCGTTTCGATTGGTCAAGAAAATTGGCTCACCTTAACGTATGTGGCTGGACTGCAGAAAATGAAAACTTAAGGGCATGTATTGTGCGCGCTATAGACGCTGATATTACGTCGATTTGTGAAAGTCATCTAAAAGACCAAAATATTATTTCATTAGACGGCTATTCGTGGCTAGGTCATAACAGGACGCACTTACATAGAAACGCTCCAAAAGGTTCCGGTGGTGTAGGGTTATTGATTAAAAACTGGATATGTGAGGAATATTATGTTAATGTCATTGACAAGTCCACTCTCTAACACTATCGGCTCATTACATTCACCTCTGTTATAGGCTGGGACTACTTTCAACTACTTTTACTTTAACTCAAAGAAATAGTTCACCAATTATATTTATAATAGCTTGGGTTTCTTCGGTTTTAATGAACGATATTGAGGATTACAGTCATTTGTTTTACCTCAAGCTTTTAAATTCATAATTATGACTGTATACAACGAGCCTTCGTAGTTTGGTCAAAAATCTTGACATTGAGCCTTTTGCAGAGATGTGAAGTGAGTGTAAGGAACGACAACTCTGCGAAGGAGATTGTGACAAGTCATACGATGGTATCCTAGTTGTTCAGTTATAAACAAAGTGTCCGAATATAACTTTGTCATATTTTCCTGTTATTTGCCCGCAGAAAACTCAAACCGGGGTCGTGATGCACAAAGTTTCTTTTCTCATATATTAACTCAGATATATGGCAATAGTGAGTCCGATAACATATTTATTCTAGCTGATTTTAATGCCAGAATAGGGTCATTGTCTGATATTTTAGATGATACTGATAATATTCCACAACGAAATGTAATTGACAAAAGTATCAATCAACATGGGCACGATTTTTTAAAATTTCTAAATGATGCTAAATATTGTGTTTTAAACGGTAGAATGAATGGTAGTGACAATTTTACCTCTGTTTCTAGGAAAGGAAGATCAGTGGTTGACTATATTTGTATACCGCATGATATTTACCACCTGTGTTCTTCCTTTGAAGTAATTACTGTACAGTCTATTGTTGATAATCACAGTTTGCACGGTCTTCTCGGGGAAAGGTCATGTTTACCTGATCACTCTGTTTTGGTAACGGATTTTACAGTATCGCATTCCACGAAATATTGCTCATCAGGGTCAAATGATCGCGAGACATGTGGGTCACGTTATAGACTGAACAGAATACCCGAGGACTTCATGAACAGTGAACTGTCTAGACTTGCTTTGTTGGGATTAATCTCACAAATAGAACGTTGCAGGGAAACACAATCGGAAATCGACCACATATATGAGAATCTATGCAGTACTATTCTGTCTGAAATGGACGCTAAAATACCAAAATATGAAACACATAAACATTCGAGTAAACGACATAAACATAAACAGCCGTACTGGAATGAAGAATTGCAATCACTATGGGACACCATGCGCGATAAAGAGAACAAGTTCCTGAAATGCTCCGGTGATAGACGTATTCGAAATGCGCTTCAGAGTGATTATACAAGATCACGTGATATCTTCGATAAGACATTGCGTAAAACCGAACGGTGTTATAGAGCTAGCATGGCGACTGAAATAGAGGAATTCACATCAAGTAACCCTAGTGAATTTTGGAATAAAATTCAAAAGTTGGGCCCCAGGAAAGATAAATCTATACCTTTGCAGATTGTAGATGACAGTGGTTTAATCCAAAGCGACGAAGCTAAAGATTTTGAAAGATGGAAAAGGGACTTCGAAAACTTATATAACGCCAGTGATGGTAATGACTTTAATGATGAATTTTATGATCAAGCAAAAATACATAAACATTTGCTAAAATTGCAGCAAGAGGACCCTTTATATACACCGAACGAACAATTAAACAATAACATTTTATTAAGTGAGATTAACAATATCATTATGTGTTCAAAAAACAAAGTCTTCCAGCGGAATAGACGGAATCCCTTACAATGTGCTAAAATTCCCAGAAGTTGGCACTGCCCTACACCAACTATGTCAGCTTTTATTTGACACTAGTATAATCCCCTCCCAGTGGAGAAAAGCCGTAATATGCCCTATATTGAAAGATAGTAACTCTGACGCCCGTGTCCCTATGAATTACAGAGGGATAAGTCTTTTGTCGTTTATAAGCAAAATTTATAGTTCATTCATCAATAAAAGGTTGACCAAATGCTTAAATGACAATTCTAGTCTTGCAGAGGAACAAAACGGATTTCGAGCTGATCGATCATGCGAGGATCCTATTTACACACTGAGAAGCGTGATTAGAAACAATGAAAGTGTATTCTCCTCCAGTGTTTTGACTTTATCGACCGTGATATGATGCTTTACAAATTACTGTTGAATAAAATAGATGGGAAGGTGTACCGGTCAATTAAGTCCATCTACAAACATTCAGTCTCTTGCATCAGAATTAATAACAAGCTCACCGATTGGTTCGACTGTAAAACCGCAGTAAAACAGGGAGATAACTTGTCCCCAACTCTCTTTAGCATCTTTATCAACGATCTAGTGAAAGAAATCAACGATCTAGATCTAGGTATCCCATTAAACCATTCCCGTATTTCAATTCTTCTTTATCCAGATGATATAGTACTTTTGGCGAAAAATGAACAGGATCTGCAAACAACGTTAACCAAACTCAAAGAATGGTGCAAAAAATGGAGAGTTCTAGTAAATACAAATAAATCAAAATGCATTCATTTCAGAAAAGGAAGAGCACAGAGAAGTGACTTTGTATTTAGAATTTGGGATAATATCTTACAAACTGTTGAAACTTACAATTATCTTGGTGTGATTTTTCATGAAAAGGGTAATTTTATTTACAATAGTGATGCTCTATCTAAAGGTGCCGGACGTGCTTTAGGAAGTTTAATATCAAAAGTATACAAATTGAAAAACTTCGGGTTTAAAACATATACAAAATTATAAGAGTCTTGTGTAATACCAATTCTTGACTAATCTGCCTCTGTATGGGGATTTAAACATTATCAGACTATAGACAATGTTCAAAACAGAGCAATGAGATTCTTCCTTGGAGTGCATAGATTTACACCGACACTTGCACTGATTGGTGATACAGGGTGGCTCCCAAGCATGTACCGTCGTTGGCTTATTATGATCCGATATTGGAATAGACTTCTATCTCTAGACGAAAATAGACTTACAAAGCAGGCATTTTAATTAGATTACTCAATCTGTGATAAAAACTGGTGTAGTGAAATAAAGAGTATACTTAATAAGTTGAACTTTAATACACAGTTTGAAAATAAAACGATTGTAAATTACGTAGAAGCTAAAGACAAAATCATCGCTTACTATAGTTCAATATGGTATCAAGATGTTCAGATGGTGCCAAAACTTCGCACATATAGAACATTTAAAACTAACTTTAGGTGTGAGGAGTACATGTCATTGAATCTAAAAAGAAACGAACGGTCTCTGTTGGCACAGTTCCGTTGTGGTATTTTACCCCTCCGTATCGAAACAGGTCGATATGTGGGTGAAGAACCAGTCAACAGAACTTGCAACTTGTGTAACAGTCAATCAATAGAGGATGAAACTCATTTTCTGGTTGAATGCACAGCATATAATGATATAAGGAACTATATATTCCAGGATATAATATACTCACAAAGTTACACTGTTTAGACAACAAAGAAAAATTAGTTTATTTGATAAATATGCAAGCAAGGAAAGTGTCCAAATATATTGTATCGGCGTATCTTAAAATAAGACGTATCATTTATAACTAATGTTTGCATGTTTGACTGAATTGTATTTTGTTTATATCCATTTTTGTCATATCGTAAATTAGTAATCTGTTTGATTACTGAAATGTTTCATGTATATATATTTTAAGGTGACATATAGGCCCGTTGCATTGTATGTATATTTGTACACTTATAACACATGTCACTATAATAAACAATTTACTTACTTACTTACTTACAAATCGTAACGTTCCCAACACGTGTCCCATTAATGGGGGGTCTAAGCCGAAATCAATAAAATACTTTGAAATGCAATGATAGCAGCGATGTTACATGTTTTTTTACTTTTATTTACTCTTAACATCATAATTATTTCCTCAATAAAATATATTCAAGCAAAATATATACAGTACTTGGAAACAACTGCACAAAAATATATAAAAATAATCTAAAATATATTTCTAATAGTCGTGTGTGTTATAATGCATATCTATTCCGATCCATGAGAGATAAGACGGTTCCTAACAATTAGCTGAAATATGTTTTTTGTGAAAATATACCTATTTTAGAGACTTCTGTCTAGCAATTGAAATATATGGTTATGGAAATTCGCTGTGATAAAGAATCGGTATTTATTGCAAGCCAATTAAGACAATTTTCAATATCGTTTTTTTTCATTTGAAACCAGGAAGAAATAGAGAGAGAGAGTGGGTGGGTGGGTGGCTGGCTGGGTGGGTGTGTGAGTGCGTGAGTGACCTCCAACAGAGAACTTTTATAAGGAATAACAGCAACGACTGAGGACATAAGTGCCAACTGAGGGCGGTCTCAATTGGCAAATTTATAAGATAGTCTAAAAGTTCATAATTTGTCCCAAAACGAAAAAAAAATGTTTAAAAACTCCAGGCTTCTGTTGGAGGTCACAAGGGCCAAGTGTATGGCCAGTGCGTGACCTTCAGAAAAATGCCATAATTTGCCGCTTTTACTTTCACACTCCGACGATCTTGATTGGCGGTAAAAACGCAAGGTGAGTACAGTTTATTGTTATAACATGTTTTATGGTGGCTTTATGGACAAAATGAGAACCTTGTATCGTAAATAAAGATGTTATATGTTTAATATGGTAAAATTATTAACAGAAATAGTTCACTTTCATAAATGTTTTGTGTTTTCGCGAGGTCTGGTTTTGTCAGTGGATGGGGTCTGGCAGAAGTCAAATCATCTTAAAAGTTGTGTTTATTAATTAAGTAATAGGCAGAAAATGTGGAACTCATGATGTGTATGCTGAATCTGGTTCAATGACTGAAAACAAATTCTAAAGATATCCACACAATTTCGACTATTGCTTCCAGGATATAAACATAAACATTATTGAGTCCTGGCATTCGCCAACTTTCTTGTCAAAAACTCAGGCCAGATAATATTTCAGTACTGTAAGGGAGTATTTTGTAAATGTCTTTATTAGTGAAAAAGGCATATACTTTTCAGTTTCTGAAACGGTTAACATAATTTTTTTAAAGACAATTAGACCGGTCTTGCGTACTGGCCGTTCTCTCATCTGAGGGCATATTTCTCTCATCCCTCGGTTAAGACTCGAATCCGTGATGTATATCATAATTTGACATGAAAAATCTTTTTGACATGATGTGCATGTTTTTCAACGAACATAAGTGTTCACTTGATATTTATCATTTTAATACCAGTAGTGTAATGCTAGGTATACCATTAAAAGATTTCGTCTAATTCTTCTTACATATACCTATCGACATGTATCAACAATGGCGGACTTCGGAAAGCACGCTTAGAAAATATGGATCTCGTGTAGTTTTTCACCCTTTATGATTACCAGACCGACCCTATTTGTTTGGCTCAACCCTGATATGTTTTACGTGGGTTCGAAAATTAATGAGTACGAAAACTTTATAAAGTTCGGGGACGAACAGAGCGACAACAACACATACATGTTTGTGACCGTTGATATAGTTAGATAAGCGGTTTTCATGTCAGAATGTAACAGCCTTGATTGTATACAAGGTATACAATAAGAATATTCATTAAGTACTTTCTGGTTTGGTAGATCTGTTTTTTTCATGCCATTCTTAATGGTATTCACCCAAAGTTACAAATCCTAGTCTAATCCATGATTTGTGATGGTGGATTAAGTGAAGTTGTCATTTTTCATTCTTATTTTTGTTATTGTTCATTGTATACATATATTTTAGCCAAGGCTATCCCCACTAGATGCAGCCCGGAGATGGTGTGGGAAATTGGTCGATCAAGACGGATTAGAAAAACGTTTTGTGTTGGAGTATATAGGTATGTATATTGACTGCATAAGTTGCGAATTAAAAAAAAAGAAGAGAGACTTACACAGGAAATAAGTCTGGAAAGAGAATGCTTTTTGTCATCTAATAATTTGTTTTAATTGGTAAATAGAATTGTATTGTTACAAGAATAAAGTGAGGTAAAAGTCCATTGCAAAAAGTCTACCCCAGTCAAATAAGTTTCCTTTTTAAAATAATAGTTTTGTTCTTTTCTTTAAATGTGCTGTAAAAATATTGTCTCCGAGTATTATAATGTTGCTTATTTCAAATTTTTAAATGTTTCGGAGTATTTGCTACAAAACGTTTCGAGAAAGGGGACGTTCTTCTAGAATACTGTGGAAAAAAGAATTTCCGCAAAAGATGCTGATCAGGTAAATCACAACTACCTGTTCGGATTTAAATATGCAGGGAATAACATATGGTAATTATAAGAAGTACAATATGCTTTCTTTGCAGCCATATACTAGTGGTGTTATGATAGGGCAACTTATCGATATATCGCGATAATTACATGTCTAATAGGATTAAGTCGATATTCTAACACGAACTCTAAGATTTTCCCATAGGCAAAACATTGGAGTAACCGTGATAAAATACTCGATATATCACCGCTACACATCTGTATTCCTTGCATTATGTCATTTTTCTTTTTGACGTTCTGACTTAGCGAAGTAGAGCCAGCAGTTTTAAGGCTGTATAATGAAAATTTGTGTTAGAATTGAAATAATAAAATATCTGAGGATTGATCGCGGGGTGTCTTTCAGATGAGTAGAAATATATCACTTGGGGCTAAGCCCCTTGTGATATATCCTTGTGCATCTGAACTCTGGATATATCACCGGCGGATATTTATTATTTTTAAAGCAAACCTCAAAGTCGACGATTATTTGCAATAGTTCATCTAAGTATGGATAGATTTACTTTTTATAGCTGTCTGGGAAGTGTACCAGGTATTTATTTGTTTACACAATCAGTCAGTCAGACACATTACAGTCATTGATATTTAACTGTGGATTCATTAATATTTAACTGTGGTAAGCATCTGGACAATTTAACATGCATTTGCTACCCAAGAGGGGTATAGCAATTACTGCCCCATATCTTGGTCAATGTATCAGATTTCAAAATGGCAGATGATTGTGATATTGTAGGTTTTTTTCAAAATAAAATATGTGGTCCGTTTAACCAAATAAATAAGCATCTTATTTCTTTTAGAGTGTGGGGCGATTTTGTTGAGGGAAGGTGGGATATCCCCCCGTCCCCCACACCCGCCCCCCAAAAAAAACAACAACAACAACAACAATGAAATGAAACTAACAAATAATCTTCAAGGGGTTGGGTGGGTTGGGGCGATATCTTAGAAACCACAATTTATTTATTAGTATTTTCAGTTCATGAGATTATGCACATAAGGATAGAATTGCTACATTCAAACTCCTTTTTCTTGTGTCCATGATAGAAGAACCCCTTTTTTGAAGCAACTGCAACTTGCAATTATACCAGCACTTTACAATGGTTTGTTAATTTGCATTTCAGCTATTCAGAATGATGACGATACAGATGCTTCTGATGATGATCTTTTTGAGTTTGAAAAAGAGAGGAATGAAGCCAAGACAGCAATAGGTACACTTCTTACTTTATTGCTGTTGTCAACTGAATTTTAGTTTTTCTTCAATATAAATGGCTGCCTGATGATTGATTATATAACACTTGCAAATTGTCATTGTAATGTAACTTTATTAGTCTTGAAAAGTTTTAAAACCAATCTTATATGATCAGAAGTTGTAAAGTGATTGGAATTTGGTGGCCATTGGGTGTGGTATGAAATACTTAAGGTTGACAGGCTTCCAGTCTTTAAGATGACTATGTTGAATGTGCCTAGCTGTACGAAATGTAAGCTGTAAGAAATTGAATACTAGAGATATAAATAGAAACACTTTTGCATGTCCAGTTGTGTCAACTTGTCCTCAGTAGGAGGTGATTTGGTTTGAACTGTTCTTGTGTTGGGTTTGATAAAAAAAAATTCATGGTAATGCACATTCTTGTTCAGCATTAAATGAAATATTCGGATGTTTGGCGTTGCAGCTGGACAGTCCTATGATAATGCAGATACTTCTGATGGTGATTCATTTGATCTAGAGAATGTTCAAGCAGAGACTTAAATAGATACACTTATATCTGAACAGCTTTTTTCTGAATGGAATTTCAGTCTGTAAGAAAAATCGCAGCCTGATATTTGAGTAGCATTCAAAAAAGGTTTGATAAACAGCTGAGCATAGAAGAAGAAAATATCTAAATAACAGAGATGGCAATTTGAAAAGTCATTTTATCATGTTGTTGTTATGTCTCAACTTGGCCTGAATTGGAGGTTATTTGAGTTGAACTGACCTCATTTGTAGGTCATTGTAGATATTTGAAAAAGGCTTCATTGTTGATGAATGGTCTAGTTTGGAGTGGTGTTATCATTGTTTTAATAATTTACATTGCAGGTGGACAGTTTCCTGATGATGCAGGTCTTGCTGATGTTGATTCTTTTGATTGTGAAAAGGAGAGAAGTCAGGCTGAGACTGAACAAGGTACATTACTTCTGAGTTTTGTTTTGAATTGAGCTTTAGTCTTTTTGTCAGACAAATGGCTACTTCATAGTTGGTTGTATGAATTTTGCATGTTCTCAGTGTAGTACTTTTTGTCTTAGAATTTATTTCAAGTCAAGTCAAGTAAATTTTATTTACAAAAGTCGGTGCATATAACATTATAACATAAGCTCTTAGGAGCTTTTAAAACCGACTTACAACAAAATTACTGTAATAAAAAGGATTATTAGCACATATGAGCATATACATAAAAGCATTCATAAGACATATAAAGCATTAAGCACCACATAGCACATTATGGTATATAAGAACATATTAGCACATAAAAGTATTTATAGACATACACAATATTGACAACACACAGAAACACATAGGAAACAAAATACAAGTGCAAGTATGGCAATAAGTTAAGATGCATATAAAAGTTAAGAATATTTTATCAAGCGATCACAAATTTAGCTGACATACTAACATGCAAAATTAAAACATCCTAAAACAGGTATCACAAGCAAGCTGATAAAAAATAATGGTGCATAGTAACTAAGATAAGCCTAAAACAGGTGTCACAAGTAAGCAAGTTAAAATACTGAATTAAACAAAGCCAAAGACATGTATCACAGGAAAGCAAACCAAAAGTACTGGTACATGGCAACTAAACTAAGTGTAGAAATGGTAACGTGTGGCTACATGGGTAACAAAGACAGATACAGTCATTCAAACAGCAGCTGCAAAAATACAGAAAATCCCACCACTAACCGCATGACGAGCACGAACATCTTTCGCCATTCCAGCTGGACATAAAAGCTCTGAACTGGCTGAAAGACGATGCCCGTCGGTATTCATCCGGTAGGGAATTCCACATTTTTCCAGCTGTATATTTAAACGATTTTTTGCCATACCTTTCGGTTCGTGGATGGGGAGTTTCTACAAGGTTCTTGTATCTAAAATTATATGAAGAGTTTTTGTAATTAACAAGATCATGTAAATAACTAGGTCCTTGACAATGAAGTATTTTATATGTTTCTAGTGCAATATTTCTCATTCTTCTAATTCTGAGTGATGGTAAACCAGATACATGTAAAAGGTCATCATAAGAACAAGTATAATCATTATAAATAAATCTTAAAGCACGCTCCTGTATTTTCTCTATCTTTTTAGTGTTTGTTTCACTAGTGAAGTGCCAAGTAAGCGGACAGTAGTTAAAATTAGACATTACAAAAGAGTGATACATTGTTAATCGTCCTAATTTGTTTAAATATTTACCTAATCTTTTCATAACATTCAGTTGTCTTGATGCCTTCCTACAGATATTAGCAATATGGCTGTTGAAACCAAGCATGAAGTCAAAGGTAACTCCTAGGAGTTTCACTTCATCTTCACACCTGATTTCAATATCCTGTATCTTAAAAACAATACCCAAGTCATTAGTTTTTTTACCCAAAGCAATGGCCTGGAATTTTTCCGGGTTGGCCTTCATGTGGTTTTTAGAGAACCAGTCAATAAGTACTAAGCTTTCTTCCTCTAAAGTTTTAACAAGATCTTCCTTTGAATTACTAGCAAAAGACAGAGTATTATCATCTGCATAATTGTACAAGGTTCCTTTATTAATAAAATCAAATATATCATTGATAAATATATTAAAGAAAACGGGGCCTAAAATGGAACCTTGAGGCACTCCTTTGATTAGTTCTCTAAAGCCACTGTGAACCGTACCAATTTTTACACACTGTTGTCTGTTTGATAAATAACTTTTAATAAGTGACAGGGCTCCTTCTGACAAATTATAGTGTTTGAGTTTCAGTAACAGTAGATCATGTGGTAAACAGTCAAAGGCCTTTGAGAGGTCCATCAGTATTGCAGCCACATACATATTTTTGTCTAAGAAACCTTTCCAATCTTCAGTAATTTTTAGAAGAGTTGTATTACAGCCATAACCTGGTCTAAAAGCACTAAGAAAGGGGTTAAAGATGTCATTAAAATGGTGCATTAGCTGCTCATAGATGGCCCTCTCATAGATCTTTGACATGACAGGTAATAAACTTACTGGTCTATAGTTGCACTTGTCTAAATTACTACTTTTCTTGTAAACAGGGACAACTTGGGCAACTTTCATATTTTCAGGAAATGATGACTCATTGAATGACCTATTTACCAAGTTAGCTAGTGGGTTAGACAATACTGGGCTTGCAAGTTTCAACATTTTAACCGAAATATTGTCATTCCCAGTAGCCTTCTTGGTGTCCATAGATCGTATTTGTTTATCAACAAAATTTTTATCAATATTGGAAAAGTTGAGTGTATTTGATACCTTTAGATTATCAATTTTCTTTATACTTTCATGTGTACTGTCAAATTTAACTGTACTATCCCCAATATTTTTGGCTACATTAATATAAAATTCGTTAAAGATATCAGATATTTGTTTCTGGTCTGTTACTAATTCATCATTCTCATTCAAAACAAAATTTTTCTGGCATATAGTACCTTTATCAGTAATAAATGGTTTAATTGTCTTCCAAAAGTCTTTATCTTTACAACCACCTGTACATCTATCCAAAAAATAATTCTGAATTGACTGCTTTTTAATCTTTGTAACTAAATTTCTAGCTTTCCTAAAGTTCTCCCAGTTTCGTGATGTTCTACATTTTTGAAATTTATTATGTTGCATACGTTTTTGAAAAATAGCTTTTCTAAGTTTAGTATTCATATAAGGAACAGGGTGAACAGGCAATTTCTTAGTTTTTAACGGGGCATGTTTGTCAAAGCATTTAATTAAAGTATCTGACAACATGGTTGAGGCACTATCCAAACTAGGGTGTTTAGTTATATTCTCTAAGCTACTATTTTCTAAATCTAATAGAAACCTATCATGGTCAAAATTCTTAAAACTTCTATAATTTATCCATCTAGCCTTTGCATTTGGAACAGTAAGGTTCAACTGAAAACCAATCATATTGTGGCAGTCACTGATACCAGTGCTAAAATTTACAACATTTGAACACATGTTTGGACTGTTTATCAGAATAACATCAATCAGACTAGGTTCGTGGCCATAGGTATAACAGGTTGGGGTTTTTACAATCTGAGTGAGATCAAATATATCACAAATTTCTCTTAGGGTAGAAGACTTTTCATCAATTAAATAGTTATAATTCATGTCACCAATGAAAGCAAATTTGTCATAGAGAACTGAAATTCTGTCAATATTTTGAAAGAGATCATTATAGCAATCACTGTCTTTGGTACATGGTTGTCTATAGAGTCCAGCTATAAACCATTTTGTTTTATCTATAATAACCTCTACACCTATGGTTTCGATAACCTTAAACTCCAAGTTTGGTTTTCGGTCTCCTGCTAGATCTGATCGCAAGTAGGCAGCCACTCCTCCACCATGTGCAGTCCTATCATTTCTCCAAAAGTGATAGTTATCAACTAAGGAACTGTGAATCAACAAAGCTGTCATCTAATTTAGTTTCACAAATAAAGAGAAGGTCAATTGTATTTTTCTGTAGTATTTCCTTGATGTGGCAGAATTTATATCTTAAGCTGTTTATGTTTAAGAAAGCACAGAGAAATTTATTTGGATGAGACTTACGTAGATCAGTTATTGTATTGAACACATCAGGTACAGGATCTTCATTGGACATCAGTGAGTCAGATTGAATACTTTCATTGCAGCTGAAAAAAGAGTCAGTAAATTGAAATGTGTTACAAACATTGCATATCCATGGGTCTGTAGATTCACTCAGTTTTTTATATACATTTGGGGAGATACCTGCACATTTAATGTGCCACCAGTAAGAACATCCTTCACATAACACAGCTCTATGGGTTTTAGCCACTGGTCTGGCACAGTGTCCGCATGGGTAAGCAACAGGTCCAGGATTAGTTGCTACATCACCAGAGAGTCCGATGGTCAAAATCTTGCTATAGAATCTTAAGTCAATTGGTTTACTGTAACAACGGCGTGAATGCCTCACATGATAAAATATCTGTGTGAAATAGTTAATGCCGTAGCATTTTGATTCATAGTTTTGACGAAAAAGCAGAGAGTTCTTGTCTGACGTCGGTATAATTGTTCTTGAATGGGAATCTAAGGTAAAAGTTACTTGTTTTGGTAGACTTTCATCACTATAGTTGTCCGCAACGAAGAGAGGAATGGGTGTTTCCACGCATATCACCAGCAGAATAATACAAATTCGCCCGAGTTTGTTTACATCCGGTCGACGGTGCGCCATATCCAGGCACCCAGGACAGAAGGTCCTATGCTACGGCTAGACGAAACTTTCGGAACACTTATATCAGTATGGTCCAAAAAAGACGTGACTGGGCTGTATGTATACAACCACAATCCTTGTGTATGTAGCAAGAAGCCCTGTGATATAGGCTGTATGTAGTGTAGTTGTAATCTGCACCCCACCCACTGTAAATCAGTCGATCAGCTGATCGGGTATAAAAGTTTATAAAAAGTCCAAAATTTGTAAAATGGTCTGTTGGTCTCGTTCCCTTTCGATGTAAAATCCACGTTTATAATATAAAATGATTTAAAACAGTTAGTTACACATAATAAAACTTAAAAAACAGATTTTTTCTTTGGAGTTTTCAAATTTACGGCCCAACTCATTCATGGACAGTTGCCAAGTGATAGGACTTCAAGTGTCCCCATTTGGATGTCAGTGTGTGCATTTTAAAATTTGTTATGTTAAAGAAAAGTGAAAGAGGCATAGCAGGAATAGCCACATTCATGAAACAAACTTTTAAGCCTCCCCACACATCCTAAAAGTATAGAGGATATGAGTGTTTAAGTGCTTGTAAAATGCAATCCCAGAGGGTTAAAAAATAACAGTATTGATTGAAAGTATGGGGAAACGTTCTACGGCTGCCACACAGCACAGACAAAAATGTACAGATTATGATGGAATTTCTATCCATTGGGATGAAGACTGTTAACCCATTGTGTTTTACTCAGTATGTCACTAGCATAAATCCATCCCGAGGGAAACTGTTTTGGACAGTAACGAGGCTCCCAGCTTCGTAACCGCCCAAAAACAGCTTGCCTTGTGCCGGATTTTCCAATTTGAACCATATATTTGTGAAAAAACTTATATTATTGTTTAGATGTGTAGTAATTTTACATTTTCTAGCTGACTTCTAGCTTATACCTACTGGTTCAGTAAGTAACGTCGGACACTTTTTGAGGTTTTTAAATATTATTGTTTTTAATTCCTAGAGGATCTTAACACAAATTAACATGCACTATTGTCAGTACCTCTTACAAGTATTTATCTTAAACTATGTGAATGATCTTCATTTTTTAATGAAACAAATACCATAGAAAGACTACCATGTAAAGTAGCTAAATTTCTGTGTTGGGATACGTGATTTTTGACAAACTTTTAATACCATTATTTCTTAAACGCACACTGTTGTACATTAACAAATGACAAAATATACATGTCACCAATTAAATATTGTGTCTTTTTGTCCAGAGTTACTTATTGAACCAGTAGTTTTTTTTACAAATTAATATTCCGGGGTTGACTCGGATACTGACAAATATTCTATGTAAATGACATTTTAATCATAGTTTATCATGATTAGCAATGCTTCATAAATGGTGTTTTACTGTGCTAACCTCTGTTAAACCACTAATCCTGACTGACAACCAGTACCCCACAACCTAGCTTGAAATTTGACTTTTACTGTTACTGTTGTGACTAAAAGATAGAATAACTCTATTCTTTTATGCCTGTCAAAATGACATGGTTAGACAAATTTTGATTTGGATTTGATAGTGGCACTTGATAGCTTTATAGGTCATATGGCCACTCCAGCTCTCTCCTGGTGGAGGAAGACTCCAGATGACCCTCTGTGCAAATTTCACTCACAACTGGGCACCTGAATATAACCACTGACTCTCAGCAAGGCAGCTGGTACCTTCCAAATTAAGTTGATATGAATAAATTCCTTTATAATGAATCTAAATTAGATATTTGGAGAAGGTTTATTATATTGTTTTTGTTTGGGTGTGCAGATTTTCAAGCAATATGGTTATGCCAGATAGAGGACCACCAGGCTTACACAAGCATTTTCTAGTGCTCAAGATTGATGGGATTACACAGTGAATTGTTGATTGTTGTCAATAAAAAGTTCTGTATTTCTGTTGTTTTTTATTAGGAAAGAAAAGAAAGAATGTAGTCAAAACACCTTGGAGAAAGGAGGAAAAAGATGTGGTGGAATATGGGCTTAAAAAGTGCTTGAAACTCAAAACTCTGCAAAAAAAGTTAGAATGCCTTGAACTGATAAAACAGTATCCTATTCTTGCTAGACGATCATGGGTAATGGTAAAAGGATACATCAGAACTAGGCTACTGGCCATGCAAAGGGCTCATCAGAAAGCCAATAAATAAAAAAATAAGTGTTTTGGTAAACTACAGGACTGGTGCAGTGACTTCATTGCATTTTGATTTGGAGAGAAGTGGTTGAGGGGAAGAGTGTTGGGCCACAATAAGTCAGTTCTTTGTTTAATGTTCCACTTCTTGAAAGAAAAACATACATGGAGTATCAGTTAAAATGATGAAATCACTGGTTATACCTTAAACACTTTGGTGTCTCAAATAACAAAATACTTGGATTTTAGTTTTTGTATAATTTATTTGTTGTCAGTAAAAAATAACATTTAATGCAATGTTTGGAATTAAAACAACTAAATGAGATAGAATTCAGATTTCTATGTTATGATAATCAACATAGAGAAAAAAGACATATCAGAATTGGTTATTTCAGAACCTACTAGTCCATTCTAAACATAGAATAAACTTGGACTTGCCTTCGTTAGTACATCAGATATTGTGTTTTGGATGACTTTTAATGAAATAGATTGCATTGGGCTAAACACATTAACCCTTTACTTCATGGGATATGGCTGTGATCCCATGGACAAACAGTGTAGATCCAGATCAGCATGCACGTCTGTGCAGTCTGATCAGGATCTGCACAGTTCACTTTAAGATTTATTAGATTATGTCTGACCAGGAAGCAATCAGTGTAGATCCAGATCAGTCTGTACGGATATGCAGGCTGATCTGGATCTTCACTGGTCGCACATGTGATAAAAGTTATATCCATAGAGTAAAGAGTTAAAACTTGCACACACACAATAAGAGCTATAAATTGTCATTGTACTATAAATAGTAATATAGTTATTATTTTCATGTATGGAACTGTCTAACACAAGAATCTTAGTAAGTGTTTTTTTACTTGTGTGTGTCCTTAACACTTATAGCTATTTACTTTTTTATTTTCTTTGCAAGTAATTATGTTTTAGAGCAAATGCATGTAGATTTGTTATTGGAATTTTGGCTTCTTAAAAAACCTGCATCATGTTACTAAAGATATAAATTTCTTGTTTAGACAATAACAAGATACTAGTTTTGGCTAATCTCATCAAACTATTTAAGCAGTCTGTGTTGAAACCTTTCATTGTATTGTATTGGTGTCACTGGGGTCAAGGTCAAGGTAACTGTTATTTATAATAGAATTTCCTTGTCTGGACAATAACTTGATACTAGTTTGGGTTGTCCTCACCAAACTTGGTCTATAGCTAGTCTGTGTCGAGACCTAACCTGGGAGTGTATTTAAGGTCACTGAGTTCTAAGGTCACAGTTTCTAAACCCTTTACTCCATCAATACACCTTTTATCAAATGGGGGATTAGTGTAGATCGAGATCAGACAGCACATCTTTGCTGTCTGATCTGGATCTACACTGTTAGCTTCTTGGTCAGAAATAATCTTACGAATCTAAAAGCAAACAGTGTAGATCCTCATCAGACAGCATGGATGTGCCGGCTGATCTGGATCTACACTGGTCGCCCACGTGAAGGTGTATCAATGGCTTAGAGGGTTTATTAGAAATTCATTATCATATGGCCTTATTAAACTAAATATGATTAAATCATTTCATACTTTGCCTAGTCATGGTCGGTCATGGAAATATTCCCAAAGTTTATGGAACATGGACAATCTGATATTGTTTTTTGACACATTGTGGTAAAGATGGTCATCCCAGTCCTATGGACTAAGTTTTAGTTAATTATTGAAATTGATCATATTATAAATGTATGCTCCGTCTCTATTATTTTGCTGTGTGGGGGAGGCTGTGTTTTCTGCATGGGACTTTTCCTGACATGGACATTTCACTTTTTTTAAGAAATCAAAATGTTAGTTTCAAAAGGTGAAATAGATCTACAACTCATGAAAAAAACACATTTGGTGATCACTGATGAAATGAGGTCAATGTTGATCCATATAGACATTAGCATTAGCAATATAAAATACTCATCTTGTATCACTAGGTCCAAAGTTTAGGTTAAAAAAAAAAATAAACAACTATTGTTTGCTTTTTTCCCATCTAGACTTTGCCATTTTTTGTGTAGCCATTTTGGCTATAACTTTGCCATTTCTTCATATTTTTTCATCAAACATTCAGTATTTCTTATATGATTACATGGTATTTCTATATGACTACATGGTTGCGATTTAGCCAAAATCTCTAGATGGTCACATTTGAAATAGTTACTTACTCAAGCATGCTGTCATTGCCCATGGGCATTTGTTAACTTTTTTTGTTATTCTGAAAAAAGTACTCAATGGCCACACAAGTGTTCAACTGAACACCCATCTAGTTATAAAACATGTTTCCAGCTACAGGGTTTGAATACTAGTAAGTTTCCATTAATGGATGTTCCTGTTATGTAGCTGTAGTCTGGCCAAGTGGATTTGTTTTTTGGTGGGATGGGTTGGGGTGGGGGTGGGCACGAGGGGAAGGTGGGAGATATACTTTCATCCTGATGCAGTTTTCCATCGACAAGTGGACCATCGTATATAAACAAAAAAAAAATAAAACTGAAATCTCAACCATTGCGATTGGCGAACTCAACAGTTATTTTCATATATTTACATTCCTATTGATTTTTTCGTTTAAAAAAATTCGGTTCATTTTGCATGAATCGCATGACCCGTAATGACGTATAAACGTCAGGGGGAATAATGGCTGTTACTATTGAAAAATCCGACGTATTACTCCTCCTTTTCACTTAATTCTAATTTTTGAAAGCGTTCGACTTAAGTTTATTTAAAGAAAACAATGAATAAAATGTAAATATAAGGAATGATTCTTATTTTGGTGCGCGCTTTATGGATTTGCCAGCTCTCGCGTGCACGTCCAATCTGCATGAACCGCACCAAAATAAGAATCATTCCTTAATTGACTGTCTGCATCAGTGCATTACACCGAACATTTACGTTACATGTACGATAATTTCGTTTATTATCCAGGGTTAAATAGCATAATTTCAAGCACACTGATAATATTTCCACTGTTTTAGATAATTATACAGATAATTTCAACAAAAACATAGCCAGTACCAGTATCTACCCAAATCTTAGTTGTTTTAGATAAATCTTAACCAAATCTATATAATTTAGATATTGTTCAGATTGAATAAAGACAATTCAAAATTTGTATTTGATTATTATAATTAGTATTTATTGAAAATTCAGTCATATACAATCTCTTAAAGAACAGTACTATACCTATACTGCATATGTTTCATAATTATTCATAGCCTTAAAATCTAATAAGTAAATTTATCAAATCATCATCATCACCATTGTCATCATCATCATCATCATCATCATCATCATCATCATCATCAGTGTATTGTCTAGTTTATTATTTATAATTGGTGATATATAGCTAATAAGGTTTAAGGAAGATTTGGATAGATAAATAACAGTCTTTGATGTTTAAAACGTTAAAAATTTCTTACTGCTTAGCTCAATTTGACCTATACAATCGAGAGATATGTAGATTTGGATCATATTAACACATACATGTAGCAACTAGGAAATTGGAAAATTGGAAGATTTGGGTAGAATTGGGTAAGATTTTGGTAGATTTGGATTTTTTGTGCTGCTGACATTGGGCTTACAGGTGCTTATTTTATTTGTTTCTCATCAACTTCACAAACATTCAAGAAAACCAACAAAGTAACGGGTGCTCGGATGCTTTAAACATCAGTGTTGCCTTTATTCTCGCACACTGTAATATTTTATTGTAAAGTACAACAGAATTTTACTAACCTACCATGTTGCTAATACCTATTAAAACAAGTTAAAGATGTACACATACTTCTCAGAAAGATCCGATTTTGACTGTTTTAATCTAAAACAGTGCATATGCCGGATCGGCGAAATTAGTATGTACCATTAGGCGGAAAAT